>CM030941.1:3662757-3759007 GCA_018136815.1 Isochrysis galbana | reverse complement strand
CACGCGCGAGCTCCTTCTGAAAGCTCCGCTGGTTTCGCGGTGCCACTGAAAGCGCGCGCTCTGCCACGCCACTCGCGGCAAGCGCATCAGACTCACGATCGTCGTCGCCACCGAGGCCACCGCCCATCGCGGCACTCAGAATGCTGGGGGTCGCGAGACCGCGGCGCTTTGCGAACTCGGCTTGGCGCGACTGCTTGCCCAGCTGCTTCCGCGCCTCCGCACGCCTCGCCACATCTGTACGTGCCTCGGACGTGTCCGCCATCTCATCGTCCCCATCCGGGTCTTCACGTGCCTTCCTCTTCTTCCTGGTGGGCCGGGCATTCTCGGCTCGGCTGGCCTGCTTGCGCTTCGACTTGGCGCACTTGACATTGGCAACGCCCCCCCGCCGCTGCAGCTTTTTGAGCGAGTGCGACATCCCCCGCTTCGAGCAGCGCGGCATGGCGGCGGCGCGGTCGCGTGGACAATTGACGGCCGGGACAGAAGAGTAAACATTATGCTTATGGAGATATTCATAGATTATAATGTTGAAGGGGAAGCCATCAAACATCAAACAGAGAAAGAAGGACATTGTACATTGTGGTAGTAATATGTAATATGTAGTATGAAGTATGAAGAATCAAATCCTCACTACCGGAAACCTTTGAAGATGCCATCTACTGCTATTACGCCTACCCTCCCCAGGTGTCCCGACGACATCGCCCTTACCCGTATCCCACGCTCACGCTCACTCCTCACTCCTCACCCTCACCCTTCCTCCCCCCCCCTTCCGCTCCCCCCGTCGTGCTTGTTCCGCTTGCCGCTTGTTCCGCCTGTTGTTCCTTGGTTCTTGCTTGTCCTTGTCCTTCGGTTCCCGGGGGTTTGACCCATGTGCACTACTTTGGGCCTTGCTTGTTGCTTGAGGGAGGGCTCGGACAGGCCTCTTGGCAGTTCTTGTAGCGGTAGCGGCGGCGCTGTGGTCGCTTTGGGTGTGTGCCAAAATTGCCGAAGAAGGAAGAAGGGCGTGCGTTATCTGGGTCGAGCCTTCAAGGAGGAGGGGGTCTCGGGGAAGGTCTCCTCGGCTGTTGCGGTGTTGTGATGAGGCCCCTCTGCCCTCTGCCCTCTGCCCTCTGCCTCTGCCTCTGCATGCATGCCAAGTGGCAAGTGGTATGGTGGTATGTATCGCTTATCGTATGTCGCGCGGGAGCGCGTGCGTGATCGGAAAGCAGGTGAAGGAGGCAAGGACAAGGGCACAGCAACAGCAGACGCTAGGCGCTAGGCGCGCAGCGCCGGATCGCCAGCCGCCAGCACCATCAGAGAGAGCACGCAGGCAAACCAAGGGACAAGGGAGGTCGCTAACTGAAACAAACAAAAACAAAACTTTTAATGTTCTCACCGCACACGCGGCCGTGGACCCACTACATTCTTTCTCTTTCACGCAGCAAACTTTCTACACCCCCACTCTCCCGGCCCTTCCCCCCCCCGCCATCAGGCTATTCCCCCCGTGCACTACTACTACTAGGGGGATAGATAGGGGTGAAGGGCTTAGATATGGTCCGGTGCCCCCCCCCCCCCCCCGGTGATCATCCCCCCCCTTCCTCCGGTGTCTCCGGGCAGGCGGCGGAGCGGCGGACTCGGTCTCGACTTATATCCCGTAAGGCAGGCGCGGGACTTACCAATTTTTCGGTGGGCGGAGCGCTCTCGCTCACTCGCTCCTCGCTCACGCCCCCCCCGGCACTGCCACTGCTCCATTGCTCCCTCCTCCCTCCCTCGGACGCTCGGACGGACTGCCCTGACACCCTGACGATCGGATCTCGCCGACGCGCAATGGCAATGGCGGGCGCCGAGCCTCCCTGACCCTATGAGTTGTGCGCCCTGTTTAGTGGGTTGTCAAGGCAAACCTGGGCACCCCAAGCGGGGAAATGATAGGGGAGACCCTCGGGGGGAGGGAGCGAACCTTGGGGAAGATCGGCGAGGCTTCAGCCGTTGCGCCGTTGCTCAGAAGGCGGCAAAGGAGGCAGACATGCAAACATTTTCCGTTCTCTCCCCCCCCCCCCCCCGAAGACAACCCGGTAGTCTTTAAGACTACGGGTTTGCGCAACCGAAAGGGGCGTGGAGCGCGACGTGCGGCCGGGGATGTGTGGTTGTAGTATAGGGAGGGCGGAGGGCGGAGGGGCTATTGGTGCTGGCGGTTGGTTGGGCTTGGCATGGATGGGGATGGGCAGGGATCATGGATGGATGGGCTGTAGTACGTGGTGAGAGAGAGGAGGAGGAGGAGGGGGGGGAGCCCGGAGCCGGAGGGAGGAGGTAGAGAGAGAGTCTCTAGAGCGCGCGAGCGCGCGCGCGCGCGCCGCCCGCCCGAGAGCGCAGACGCGCAGACGGACATAGGCCACGGGCCGCCCCCCCTATCCCTACATCCTATAGCTAGCTCCCCCCCCCCCAGTATAATCTGTGTTGGCGATGATAAAAAAAAACTTCTTAATATTCACGCCGCGCGCGCGACTCTGTGACCTTTCCCTGACAGCCGCGCCCGCGTCCCTTATCTCTCCCTCGCACTCGCCTTGCGGCTCGTCCCCTCGTGCTCTACTTAGGGGCTCAGTGTGCTGGGTTTCCAGTGGCAGGCGGCGTGTACCGATCTCCGATGGTCGATTCCTCGACCTTCTCTCGCTCCATCGGACGGTCGGTTTCTCTTGTGTTTCTTGCAACTACTTTTATACCCGGGCTTTAATAAGTAGGAGGCCAATGGGGGCCTCGCGCCCCCCTCTCTCCATCGCAGACACCCCCTGGGTGGGCCTGCACAACCAACCTCAGCCCCTGCCTGCTGGCAGGGGCTGAGCTGACATCAATCTGGCCCAGACCTTCGCCGAGCGCGCGCTGCGCGCCGCACGCACTCGCCTGCACTGGCCCTCGCTCGTACTGACCCCCCCCTCACCACTGAGCCACAGACCACCGAGGCCGCCAGGAGGGCACCCAGGGCCAGCGAGGCGAGCGAGGGAGAGGCAGGAGAGGCCAGGGGCACTGCCCCAGCCTCCACTGCCCCCTGAGCTGCCCTGGCTGGCCCTCTGGGGGGCCCCGAGGGGCCCCCCAGAAGGGGGCCATGGCGCGCGCCATGCAGCACACGCCCGTAGGAGAACGAAGAGAACGACGGGAAAAGAACGACAAAAAAACCACACGATCTGGCCCGAGAATAGGTAAGATATCCGCCCATTTACGGTATATCAACGGGAAGACACCCTGCGCGGCAGTCAAACACCGCGAAAGTGCGGCAGCGGACGAAGAAAGGCCGAAGGGCGGGGGCCGAGACCCCCTGGGGACAATATAAGATAGTTCAGAAGGCGTTTTACGTTTGTCTGCCACAGGAACACCCAACAACAGGTCTGCCCCGGCCCGCCCCTTGCGCTTGGCCCGTCGTAGTGCACGCGGGCCCCCCCCCCGATACCAAAGACAAAGGAATGAAGGGGGTAGTGTAAAGGGAGTGAGTGTTCTGGGGTATAGGCGATGGCGTGAGTCGGTACCGTGAGTGCGTGGTCTTTATAGCTAGCGGTAGTAGCCTGAATCTTCAGATGTTTTTTTTTCTCTTGTGTTTCTTGTGGCTTGTGGGTGTTGTCATGTGAAGAGTGGGTATGGAGTTGTGTTGCGTATTGAGCCTGCGACGTGGGGTCGTGGGGGGTGCGGGGTGCGGCGTTTGTTAGGGGGTTAAGCTAGTCTTTCCGCTCTGTCGTGTGTTGGCGATGATACATTGTACATTGAAAAGTTTTTCTTTCTCTGTTTTCTATTTTTGGAAGACCTACAACAGATACTGTTTTGTTGTTTTTGTCCACGCCCCCCAAATATATCACTATGTTTCACATGTATTTGTTGGGTTCAAGATTTGCATTCCTCCCTCCAATGACCACTGACACTGCCACATCCTGGGGGGTAAGTGCACACCACCGCACCACCGGGAGGGGAGGGGGGTAGCAGGTTGGATTCAAAGTCGCTTGCGCTGCGATAAAAATAGAAAAATACCCTTGAGACTTGAGACTCTCCGTAGGAGTATGCCTACGAATAGATGAATACCGACACGGAAGAAGGGAGAAACAGGAACGGTTTGGGAAGAGAGGGAAGAGAATTCATCCTCAAGACGGCCCACCTCCTCTCGGCGAACCCACGTACCACACACTGGGACTGCGCTTCTAAGACGGAGAAACACTCGGAACCCGCTCAAACCCTTCCCTCGCTTTACTCTACGAGTACCACAGCCGAATCTTTATCCGGCAGAATATTCCGTAAGACCGATTGTTTTTTGAATGAAATCACAAGGAAACGTGAGAAAACGCTCGGCGCGCGCACACTTCGACTTGGTGGAGTACGGCGGGGTTCACTCATGGGAGAGGACACACCGCAGGATCGACACCTTAGACGACCAGCCGGCGGCCGCCACCGCTACACTTCCTGATGCCCACGCGGATTCCGAAATCTGCCCGTTAGCGCGTTCTGAGCCACCTCGTTAGTCATACCCATGACCCTCTTTCCATGCCCAGCCCACAAGTGGCTGATTGGGCACGTGAGGCGGACCTCTCACGACGGTTCAACTCCTCCAAATTGTAAGGCGCCTCTCGAAACTCGTTGGCTGAGCCCTCGCGCGCCGACCCGCCCGTCAGGCCGCCGGGACTGCGAACGAGCGCCTCGGCGGCTCGCCTCCAGACCCTCACCGCTGGCTAGCCTTGGGGTGTGCCGAGAGCCGCTGGTGGTCGCCGCAGCCGGGCGCATTCTCAGATTATTTGCACTTTCCGGCACCTCGCACCCCGCCAATTCGGCACCGGCCGCTTGCACGACCGTACGCTGAGGCCGACATCGGGCCCACATCTCTGATAAGCCGCTGAGCGCACTGCCGACATCGCCTTGGTGAGGGAGCGGCGATGCTTAGCCCTCTCCTCGGTTTTCCCCCGGGGAACGCCAAAGAAATTGCCGGAGTGTAACCAACGAGGCAACGTACAGAATAAAGATATCGTCTTACCGATCGAGATACATCTGGGCCGATCGGTGGGTCCGGCCAATGCGCTTGTCACAGGAGGATTTGATGAGCTGACGGAGATGTGAAGAAGAAGCCTTGAAATTGTATCTCTCACAGACCACGAGACGGCGCGCCAGCTTGCGCAGAAAGCCGAGACCAACGGTTGGGTAAGACCATGCATGCCGTAAAAGAGGCGCCAGCAATCGCCATCCTCCACACGCCAACTGCCGGACGCAAACCAAGACCATCAGCCTGTCAGAATGCTGGGCTTTAAAGGATGTGAAGTGGCGAACGGCGCGCTACTCGCTCTTCTGCTGATGCTAATGGATGTATTGGCGCCGCCATTGGCACCTCCATTCCATAATGTCGAAGAAGTCCAGGCGCTACTCTTCGGCGTACTCGAGACCGTCGCGTGCAGTACATTCGGAAGGCAACAAGAGCCCCAACCCAGCACACTAGCACTGCAACTCCCCCGTCCGTCGTGGCTTCCGCATGGCACAGGTAGCTTGGTCGCGACTGCCAAAGGGCGACATGCAGAGGGGGACAGCTCATTTACTACCGACGTTTGATTCCTTTTGCAGCGTCTACGTGCCTGTAGCTGTGCCTAGCGGCTAGGCCGGCAGTCGCCGTTGACCGCTTCCCGCCTGGGTGGCCACTGCTGTTGGGACTCAACTGCTGCACCCGGGCGCAGTATCTTGCAACCAACCAACAATACGCCAACTTAAGCCAATCAAGAAAACAATGTGTGCGTACGTTGAGTCAACTGAACACTCAATCTATGAGGACGCAGAATGAAACGAGACGGGATGACAAAAACCGAAAGACACCGCTATGCACAACAATGGATTGCGTCATATGGAACAGAAAGCGCCTATCATTGTCCACTGCTTACTACACATGGCGAGGCCGTGGATGCTACTCGACACAGATCTAAATCAGTGGTGAATGTGAGCATGGGATTCCGAATGATGGCCACCCGCCCAGGGGCCGGTAGCCTGGTGGATGTCGCAACCGTCTTATCACTCACGAGAGTTCCACATTCGCGAGAATGTGTGCATGGCACCGACATCGGCGCGGACTCGGCGTGTTAACAGCAAGTCCATGCGTCCTTGTCTCCTTTCTGCCTGCGCCTCTCTGCCTTCTCTGCGCCGGGGCGTCGTCCCCCGTGCATGTCACAAGATGGTAGAGAGCCAGTAGGTGGCGGCTAGCGGACATCTGAGGGTGCGCCGTAGGGGCTACCTAATGGGCCGCTGAACTCACGGCAATTGATCTGCCTATCCTTGTTTGAGGCGCGTGCGGGCGTCTCGCCAAAGCCGATGCCAACTGGATGAGGCGCGCAAGCTGCGGCTTTGCAGCAGTCTATGGATTCTTTCGAGATCGCCCCTGTGCCAGCGGCAAACATCACTGGCATATCCTCACCATGCAGTCCGGGTGATTGAGGGCGCGCGCTCTTTTGGCATCCTGAGAGTCTTCATCATCCATTTCGGGTGGTACCACTCGTACAAGTGACCCTTTCGCCTGCCGCGACTCCTCTGAGCCAAAGGCCGCTTTTAAGTCTGGCTGTACTGAAGGGGTTGAAACTTCTGAGTTCGAGGCCGTTACGGCCTCGACGTGGCGCTCAGCAATCTTTTGCACGAGCGTCTCGATGAGGGAGCGCATACCCGCCATTTCGGAGCGCAGCTGGCCGATTTCCGCCATACTTTCCTCGTGCCGCGCGTGCCATTGCGCTTCCACTTGAGGCAAGAGCAGAGCTTGAATTTGCGGCAAGAGGTTGGTTGTGAGCCTTGCCAGGTCACCAGCAGGTGCCGGAGCGGCGGTTGAAGGGGCGTTGGCCACAGATGTCGGGGCCGGGTCTCTGCGCCTGCACGGCAGCTTGGCAAAGGAGCGCACAGCCACGGTCTGCACGCACAGACCTGTGGAGGCCGAGCGTGATGGGGAGAAGGGGGTGATCCGTCTACGCACTTGAATATCCTCTCCCAGGGCCTGGCAGACATCGGACCTCTGAGGCAGGTCGGGTATGGACGCAGCGTACCCGCAAATTCCGGCTCGAGGGCCGTGATTTGAATTCGGAAGAGCCGCTTTTGGTCTCTTTCAGAGGAGGAGAGCTTGTCGGTCGTCACCTGCTTGCCCAAGCGCAGGTGGAACGTGGCGGAGCCACACACCAGTTGTTGCTCGCTGCGCACGGACTCCGCGAATTGCTGTGCATTTGGCGGCAGTTGGTCTGTGACGGGCATGCCGTCGTCGCTGAAGACGACATTCGCTTTCAGCGTGATGCGAGGGTGATGCTTGATTGCATTGCCATGTGAATCCTGAGAGAAGGGGCGGGGGGGGGTCAAGGATTTTGTGTACGGGTGGAGAGGAGACAGACAGAAACATCCAGGTGGAGGAAGCTGCGGGATCTGTTTGTGCACCGAGCCCTCCTGCGCGTGGCACCACCCGAGGCGTTGGGGCTTCGGCGGAGTCGAGGGGGGGGGGGGAGGGCGAGGACGATGCCACGCATAATGGGTGCCGATTGCAGCTGCTGCGCACCAAGAGCTGGACATGCACGGGGAAAACCTTGAGGTTGCTGACGGTGTAGTCAGTGCACTTGCCCCTCACGCCCGGACAATGCTCTTTGTCGCAGTGGACGTCGAGAACACACATAAGCCGCCAGAGCGGTGGGGGGGCCTCGACCGCTGGGATCGCGCGAATTGGGCATGGGCGGAGGAGCGGCATCTCGGCGAAGCACGCGCTCATGCCACCAAGCATGGCGGGCTTCTGCTGGATCACGGCATGTTCGCCCACATCCGTGTTGACCGCGCGCATGAGTCGGTTGAGTCCACGACCGAGAGTAGAGGCGGGGGAAGGAGCACCAACCACCACGGGTAGCGGGGGAGGGGCAGAGGAGGGGGGGGGGGGAGGGCGTAGCGCGGCGCTGTTATGACCAGACGAGACGAGGACAAGGCATGGGAGGAGAGATGTAGCGAGACGAGTGATTCATGGATTCTCGACGGCACACTCTCACCACCTCTGTGTCTGCTCCCTCCCCCCACTCCGCCCGCGCAAGGGAAGGGGGGGGGGGGCGGTCTGCGGGGGGGGGGCGCGGAAACTTCCCCCCCCGCGCAGACCGCCCCCCGCGCGCACCCCTCCCCTCCTCTCTCCTCCCTCTCTCTCTCTCTCTCTCTCTCTCTCTCTCTCTCGTGGTCTTCGTCTCATTCCAGACGTCTTGCTACGTTCTCTCGTCTCTTCTTCTCTGCGTCTCCTCATGTGACCCCCATCGAGAAGCCCTCGAACCTCGCCGCGTGGCCGCTACTCGGCATACACAGAATATGAGAAGTGCTGCGGAAAGTCTGGAAAGATGGCCGCCTCTCCTGTGCGAGTCGGAGCCTGTCTCCGACATGGTGGAGAGTGGGGGGGGGGGGGAGAGAGAATCCGCTCCAGGCCCCTCCCCCCCCCCACCCCCCCCCAAAGGAAGGCGCGCGCGTAAGGACTGACCGCCAGGAACTCCTGTGCTGAGCTCCTCGGGTCTCGTCAGGGGGATCTGGGAGCGCCGCGGGGCCGCCGCCGCCGCAACGCGCGCGCGAGAGAGAGGGGGGGGGAGGCGCGCGCGGGGGGGGAGGCGGCGGCGGCGGCTCTAAGAGATGACCCGCGCGGGGGGCGAGATTCGATGAGATCGCTCTCTCACCGCCTCATCAGCCTTGCGACGCGCGAGAGAGAGGGGAGAGAGAGAGAGAGAGAGAGAGAGAGAGAGAGAGAGAGAGAGAGAGAGAGAGAGAGAGTGAGAGTGAGAGAGAGAGAGAGAGTGAGAGAGAGAGAGAGAGAGAGAGAGAGAGAGAGAGAGAGAGAGAGAGAGAGAGTGAGAGAGAGAGAGAGAGAGAGGCGCCCTCCCAAGGGAGAGACGCCGTTCGCGCCGTTGGAAAACCATCGGAACGTTGCAACGGGGGGGGCCGCAACGCCTCACCCTCTCCTCGCCGCGGCGGCGAGGGGGCGGCGTGGGGCAGCAAGGCAGGCCGAGATAGACAGCGCCGCGCGTCTCCTTGCTGGCTTGCACCTCGCCTCTCTCTCTCTCTCCCTCCCCCTCCCCCTCGAGAGGAGGAGGCACGCACGTCTTCAAGCACCCACTTCCCTATCTCATGGAACACTTCACTCCGCTCGCCTTCCTTCGTCTTCCTTCCTCCTTCTCTTCTCCCGCAGGGAGTCAAGCACAAGCGCGCACTTTAAAAGGCGTTCCGTCTCTCAGGTCATCCTCGTCGGCTCGAGAGTAGGAGGACTCCTAGATACTTTACTCGGTGGGGCACCTGCGTCTAGAATCCTCAGGAATGCCCGGTACGTACACCGAGAGGATACCGCTATTTTGGGACGATCGTACACGATCGCCTCCAAGAAGCAAGAGCACACTTTCGTGGGCCGTTTTTGATTCTGCCGTACGATAAAGAATAAGGGAAAAGTGATTGGATTGTCAACTTGAGGGAGAAGGGCGGCACGCGAACGCCAATTGTGCCCCTCCCCGCGGCTCTCGCCCCTTGCACACGCCTCGCGAGGGCCGAGGGCCTCCACGGAACCTAGCGCCTAGATGCTAGATGCGATCCCGGACACTACCTCCGTTCCAAAACTGAAATTTTCCAGTTTTCTTTTCACAGCTCCCCAAAACTTGAAGAAATAATTAAACCGCAACTTCAACGGGGGGTTGCCTAGGGCCTAGGGGTAGGCATCTTTACAGTAAGGGTGCACCATTAAGAAAACAGGGATTTTTGCCTTCTACATTTTCTACCTAAGCCTAAGCCGACTCCCACACCCCGATAGTTTCTTAGAAGCCGCGGGGTCTTTACTTTTTTACTATGACTATTTACTATGTTCTTTGTTTTGTGTATACATATTCAAGCAGCCGAGAGCAACTAACTTTATAGTCAGTTGCCATGGAGCGCGCCGCCGCTCCCCTCCTCTCCTCAAGGGCCCCCCGCCGAGGGCGGCCCCCCAGCCCCCATGGAGCAGTCGCTGTCGAAGCGACCGCGCCCGCCATCAGCATCAGAGGCCGAGCAGGTGAGCGCGACCCGCGTCGCGCCACACGGCCCGTGGCTTCGGCCACACCACACACAGCAGCCATGCTGGCCCCCCACATGGGACATGGGGGGCAGCAGACTGCAGGAATGCCAGAAGATCAGCACCAGGCAGGGACCAGCCGCACTCCATTGGGCATGCCTTATGGCTTATGGCAGAGGCCCCTCCCACCCTGGCAAGGGTCGCGCCGCCCCAGCGGCGCGACCCGTGGCCGAGTGGCCCTTATGGGCACAACACCATGATCATGGCTGCTTGACGCTTGGAGGCACCATACATCTCAGTCCACACAAAGCGGGATCGCCAATCACAACGCCCGAACTCAGACTCCTTACAGAGCCCGAGCCTCTGCCCTCACATTCCTGCATCCTCACGGCACGACTGACCCTTACTCCGCCCGGGCCTGTCCCTCAGGGACCAGACTCTGAAGAAGAAAGCTAGCAAGCAGACACAGACGCAGCATACGAACTCTCATTCAGCCAGGCGGGCGACTCTACACGACACGACAGTCTCCCCCGGTCGATAGACAGACAGGTGCAGCGTGGGGGCCCTAGAGGCTCAAGAGTCAAGAGCCTAGATGATGTTAAATAACACAGTGGGCTAGGTCTAGAAACACAGCAAAAACAGCCGTTTTTGGCTTTTTAAGAAACACAGTGAAACACGGTACCGAAAACAACGGGTCATATACATACTACTATATATGTATGTATATGTATATAGTACATATGTAGATGTATGTGTATGTGTATGTGTATATACATAGTAGTACATACAACTAAGTTTATACTTAGTTCGCCCATGGGGGGGCACGAGCCCCCCCCTCTCTCCACTCCTCCCCTGCCATGGACGGTCAAAAATGTCGACCCCCCCCCAATATTAGTACTTAAAAAGCCGTGTTTGACCGCCCTACCAGATAGGCGAATGGATGGTGTTTCCCATTTCTTGACATTGTCGATGGCCCATTGTGCACTTTGCGCCTTTGCGCCCGTTCCGAGATCATAAAATGTGGTTTATGGGATCCGGCTGTGGCTCGTTCCCCCCGGAGGGGAGTTGAAGTGGGAGCCTGACGGGGAGGGCACGAGGCGCCTACCCCATGTGAACTAAGTATAAACTAAGTTGCCATGGGAAAGCTCTAAAGTTCAAAAATGGGAGCAAGTGTGATTGCGAGTCTTCACGGTGTGCGTGACGCGTCGCATGGACGAGGAGCGAGCGAGCCCGATACAGCGGTGAGCGATGCATGTCACCTCTCGATCAAATGGTCACTCGCTAAATCGAACCCACGGAAGAGCATTTCACCCTGAGGCAATCGGAAAGTTCGAGTACATTCCTACATTCTAGACCGCTGTGTTTGGACAGTTGCACGGGGGAGGGGGGCAGTTGTACAGCGCAGACAAATAACAAGCTTGTGCACAACCGATGAATGCTGATGGCTCGTGCAGAAACAGACATAGTGTTCACGAGCATCATCACTGCTTCGGCACCTTCGGCACCCATCAACGTATGCCCTCTGCTCGGGCTCGCGCGTCTTTCCTCTCTGCGCGCAGACTGGCCTCCTCCTCTGCTAGATGCGCCACGCGGTCAGGCATGGCGACTATCGAACCGAGCTCTTTCTTCATTACTACTGCACCCAGCGGCGCGCCTTTCGGCTTGGACACCCACTTGGCAGAAGTCATCGAAACACGTGCCTTCTTCTCGTTCTTGCAATCTGAAAACAGGGCGGCAAGATCGGCGCACATCTGCACGTCCGCTTCGTCAGCTCCATTGTAGATGTCGGCCGGTTCCTCCTTGGTGCCACGTGATCGCCCACGGCCACGCGGCGAGCGAGCCGCCCCATGCGCATGTCTCACATGCCTCATCTTACGGGCAGCACTGCCACCCAGCTCACCGGTCTGTTCCTCGGGCTTGTCGTCCGCATCATGACCTTCCGATGAGAACCCCTCGTCCTCGACTGACCGCCGCGGCCTGGAGCGTGAGAGCTGTAGGACGACGTGTGCACCAGGAGCGTCCCGCACATGGAACCAGAGGTCGGGCTCTCGCGCAAGTTTCGTGGACAACAGCTCATTCTCGGCACGCCGGCGCCCGACCAGGATGGGTGTGCCTGATGGGGCTGTGAATGTGCGCCCCTGCCACACCGCCGCCGCCCCTTGCACACGCGGAGCGTCGCTGCAACTGTTGCGGTTGGGTGCTACTACCGCACTGCGTGAGCCACCTGATGCAGACGCATCCGTGTAAACTAAATCATCTAAAGGTTTGAGCTTCAGTCTTTTGAAGCCTGCATTTATGGCGTAGTACAGCTCCTCGACCTCCCGCTGTGCGCTGCCCACATCGCCCGCAGCTCGACCGGTGACCTCCTCGAGTTCAGACACCCATCTCTTTATCTCCGCACACGTGTGATCCGTCCGTGAGATGAGATCTTCGAGCACCGCTGACCCGCGGCGTAGCCGGCGTGCCTTGGCGAACGCTGCCTCTGCTTGTTCCCGCGGTGAAGCATATGTCTTCAGGTCAAACCTGAGCGTCACCGTGACCCCTCCATTGTCCCAGTCCTCGACCTCGGCATGCTCTGCGTCAGCCTGGATGCGGTAGAGGTTGCTGGTTACGAGGGTGGCCCACTTGCCCAGCGACTCGGCCGTCTTGGCCGCCTGGGATTCCCTTACGAGCGATGCGCGCTTGCGCTCCTCCTTCGAGAGCGCAGCTCCGAGTGCGTTCGACAGGGCAGCGGCAAGGGGCGGTGGCTCGCGCACTGCCATCAACGCCATCCCGCAGCGTGATCTGGCGAGGCCGCCCGCGAAGGCGGCCGAAAGGACGCGCAGCGCGACCGCTTGTGCACCCCACCGCATCGCCCGCAACGCCTTCCCGCCGAGGGGGGGAGGGGGCGAAGAGAGAGAGGGCGTGGGGGGGAGGCGCGGGGGGGGGGGGGGGGGGGGGGGGGCAGCGGCGGCCGCGGCGGGGGCCTAGATGGAATACGCTGCTGGAGCCTACAAATAGAGCTAAATACGGATGTTTTTGGCGTAAGACCCAAAACGTTACAAATACATTCGAGGCCTACATCCCGGGACACGCTTCAAATACAGCCAAATAAGTACAAGTCCGTGACATCATAGTATTTATCGAGCGGAAGATTGTGTGTGGACGTGTGGACAACCAGTTTTTATTGCGGTGGACGCACAACTATCTTTAAAAAGATCGGGTCATGGAGCGCGCGTCGCTCCCCTCCTCCCCTACCGTCACCCCCGCCGCGCCGGCCGATCGGGCCGTGACCAACGCCGCGCCGCCGAAGCGAAAGGTGCGGGACTTCTACCGTCCCCGCTCTGACACTTGTGACTTCCAATAACCCCCCCTCCTCCGCGCCAAAAGGCGCGGGACTTCGACCGTCCCCATTGTGACTGCCCCCCCCCCCCTACACTTCACTGGGCTTTTCACAGACGCCTCCTGTGAAAAGGTCACACTGCTTGTGAAAAGATTGGGCCCCCTGACGGTATGATTATTCTCGACCCCCTTCCCCCCGCCGCTGAGTCCCCCCCCCCCCCTTCCCCCCGCCGCCGAGTCCCCCCCCCCCCCTCCCCGCCGAGCTCCCCCAACCAACCCCTCGCCTCCCCCCTCCCCTCCCCAGCCGCCGAGCCGTCCCCCATCCGCCCAGCGCCCCAGCGCCTCTATCCGCCCCAGCCCCCTCCTTCGCCTCGTTCTCCCTGACGAGAGAGGAAGGTCAAAGGCATGACACCACCACTCGTGCGCGCATGCGCACGAGAGGGCGACGATGTACGAGCCGTCGAGCTCCTGCTCGGACAGGGTCACGCAGGACGCCTCGAGGAGAGCGCGGCAGGCGGAGGGTTGACGGCCCTCATGGCCGCGTGCAAGCAAGGCAACCTCTCGTGCGTTGAGCGCCTCCTGCACGCGGGTGCCCACGCCGACGCGGTGGACGACAAGGGGTTCACCCCCCTTCTATGGGCCTGCGGTGGCTGGCCATGTTCTGGGTTGAAGGGTGGGTGGGTTGCGAGAGGGGGCGCGGCGATTCGAGGGGCGGGTTCGAGTAGAGAGGGGGTTGGCGGGGGCAGAAGGGAGCGGCGCAGAAGGGGGTAGGCGATGGCTCAGGTGGTGGTGGTTGGTGAGGGTAAGGTTGGTGTGCTGGTTGCTGTGAGGGGTGGGAGGGGTTGGGTTGGTAGTCGTGATGAGTCTGGTATTGCTGCTGCTGCGTGGTGGCGTCGTGTGCGGGTGGCTGGCGGGGGGAAAGAGAGAGAGAGGGTGTGGTTGTGGGGAGCGGCTCGGGTGGCGGCGGTTGTTGGAGGTGAGGCTGGTGGGCTGGTTGTTGTGGAGGGTTGGAGGGGTGGGGTTTGCAGCTGTGGTGGTTTGGGTACTGCTGCTGCTGTGTGGTGACGTTGTGTGCGGGCGGTTCGAAGGTGGTGGGTATGTCTTGCGCGTCTTGGTCTGAGAGAGATTGGAGAGGTGTGGATGACACACCTCCGCTACCATGTGGTGAGCTGTGTAGTGGCTGTGGTGAGTCTGTGTGAGGTTGTGGTTGTGAGTCTGTAACATGGGATGTATGAGTCGCGGGACGAGAGGGACGGGACGAGCGACCGGAGGCGACACGGGACGGGAGCACACGGGACGGCGCGGGTGAACCATGGCCAGGCATGACGAACAGAAGCGAGCGAGGAGACAGAACGGGGGCACGAACGGGGCGTCCTAGCGATGTCGCGGGAAGCGGAAGCAGAAGGGGAAGAAAAAACACGGGACGATGGGAGCACTCTCGGGAAACTATAGGAACAGAGGGAAAACTAATGGAGCGGGGAGGGGGCGGGCGCTGGAGGAACTGTGGGAGGCGGCGAGGCGCGGGAACTCTCCGGTCCTCTCTAGCCAAGGAAACAAGGGAACGTCGGGAGGATACGAGGGAACGGAAGGAAGGAATGCCGGCTGTGAGTTGCGTGCGCGGGAACTCGGGGCGGGAGGAGAGGAGAGGGACGGGGTGTTGGGGAGACACGCTCTAAAGATAGAACGCGCGGCGGAAGGGGAGGGGAGACGGGGCGCGGAAAGGGGGCGCGCTCTAAGGGTAGAGCGTGCGGCGCGGAGAGGCTCCCTTTATCCACGACACAACCCTTCCCAATACGGGACACAGGTCTGTGCAAAACAAGCATCACTGTATGCAAAACGCACAGGCCCCCGGACCAAGGGACCATGGCACCATGGCAGCCGACGGATCGGATGCAAGGAGGCCAATAGGCCTCCCCTACCCCCTACATACACCCCAGCGGGAGAGAGACAACACGCAAGGGACATGCTCCAAGACACAAATGAAACAGCACACACCAAGCCCAAGGGAAGACAAGGCAACCAAGAGACCAAGAGCGCACCAAAGTGGTCACCCCCGAGCGACAGAGAAGAGAAAAAGAGGACGGGGGCCATGGAGGGGATAGGAGAACAAGAGAAGGAGAAGAGAGGAAAGAGGAGAAGAGAGAAAGGAGGTGGAGGAGGAAGAGGAAGAGAGGTTTGTACGTGGGTGCGAGCAATAGTAGGGCGGAGACATTACAAGTATAGCACAGCAATAGCGTTGCTATTTACCTTCGCTGTTACGCTATTATGTACAATATCTTGTATTTCGGCAGATCTGCACATCTGTCACCACACTCTTGCTTTTCTCTTCCTCGCTCTCCTTCTTCTCTCTTCTCCCCCCCAACTTCCTTTTCTCTCTTCTCCTCTTTTCTCTTTTCTCCTGTTCTGGCACATTCCCTCCATGGCCCTTGCCCTCTTTTTCTCTTCTCTGACGATGAAACTAGAGTACTAGAGTACTAGAGCTCTACTACTCTAGTATTTCAAGTTTTCGTCATGTACCCTTACCCGCGCCGTCGGCCGAAGGGGGTTGGTTTGGTCGTCGGTCTGGCTCGCCCGCACGCGCATTCACCCCATCCCTCCTCCTCCTCCCCCCCTCCCCAATCTCCCCCCCCCCCCCTCCTTCCCCTCACATTCCACGTATCGTTCTGCAAGTCTGACGCCTCTTCTCTCAACCCAACCTCCAGCCAGGCTCTGCTCTCTCTCTCTCACTTGGCGCTGCTGATGGTGTCCGCTGGATGGGTGGTGCCCAGCTGGGGCGGAGGGTTTGCGCCGGCGATGACTGCTATCCACCTTATCGCCGTGTGCGCCATCCTCACCGGCGGCACGCAGCCCGCCGCAATACTCCGCGCCGTGCTCTACGGCACGCCTCAACTGGAAGAGGAGCCGCTCGCGAGTGTGCTGCGCGAGCAGCTCGACGCGGCCCATGCCAAGCTCAAGCACGTGGAGCGCGAACGTGAAGAGCTGGAGCGCGAGCGTGACGCGCTACACGAGGACGCCCGTGCGCGCCCTCACGAGTCTGCATGCGGTGACGCGGATGGTCCAGACGTGAGCGGGCCGCAGGCCGAAAGGGCTGACCTTATGTCGCAACTGAGTGCTGCTATTGCGGCAAGGAGAACAGCTGAGGTGCAGAGTGCCCGCTGCGCTGCGGATGGGGACGACCTCTTATCCCAATTAGACGCAGCTCAGGAGGCGCTAAATATCATCCGGGCAGAGCGTGTTAGCTTGGTTTCCGAACGGGACGCCCTCGCCTCGCGGCTCGTCATGACGCAACATTCTGCTGAGGAAAGGCATGCCAAGTTGGTCGCCAAGCTCAACGCGCTGCACGACCAGCAGACCTGCTTGTTGGAGGTCCCGGGAGAATGCGTACCGGACGCCAGCGAAAACGGGGTATGTACGCGCACTGCTCTGGCGGCTGGCGATTATATCGGTAATACCCTGGCTCAAACGCTGACAGTGAAAGGAGCAGTCGGGCTCACCGACACTAGGTTGTCAGCACATGGATGCTCGTGCGCTGAGGAGGTTGCTGCAGCTATCGGTGCGGCTAGCGTGGCTTCTGGTACTTCCTGGCGAGCGCGCAGCCTTCTATTGCTTTTGCTTCTCGTCCTGGCAGTGGCCTTCAGTCATCTGCTCCGCTGCCGACGCCGCCTCCATGCGCAGAACGAGGAGCTCAGAATGGCACTTAAGGTGCATCAATTGCAAAACGGTCTTGCTAGGTCAACAGCGGCGGCAAAAGATGCTGAGGCAGCAACACGTATCGCGGCGATGGCGCTTGACGGCGCATCTTCGTCATTCGATTCGGCAGTAAAGCAATGGCGAGCCCGACAAGTTACTGTGACGGCTACCCAAACCTACGGACCACAAGACAGACCTCGTCATCGAACATGCATACCCGATTCAGTATCACCGACGGCCGCGCGCTGTGGCATGGGCATCTCAGCAGCGTCAGGGGAAGCCTCGAGGGGGCTCGATGAGGCGGGCCTCAGCATAGATGAAGGTCCGTGGCGGGACGAAGAGCTGTCCGTATCTCTTGCCGGAGCTGAGCCTAGCGCTGAGGGAAATGGTGATGAGAACATTGTCTCGCCTTGGCAGCGTATTTCTCGGGTTCCAAACACCCATGAGCAGCCAATGGACGCTTGCCGTGGAGATCGACCAGCCGTGCCCAGCCGTTTCCGTACACCGCCACCACGTGTGGCATCAAGGGCTACACCTGATGCTCGACGTTCTGCTGCGGAGGGCTGCCAGATCGCGCCGTCGCTCCCTCGAAACGAGTCTACAGTGGCCTCGACACGACATTCGCCTCCACCAATGCGCTCGCCACTATTCCTAGACGAGTTTGGGGTCTTCTGTTGAGTTCCCACGCGCGGCAAATTCTGAGAGACTATTCAAAGGAATGCGACTGCGTGCGTGCTATCCTTATAGGCGCCTCTCATGCTTGCAGGGCGCATGCTATCATGAAGGGGAGGCGGGGTGTGCGCAAGATGGCGCGTGTCTTTCGTCTTTCGCCGGTGCGTATTACTAGCACTGCCAACTAACTTTATACTTGGTTTGCCCATAGGGGAGCACGAGCCCCCCCCCCCCTCTGTACTCCTCCCTTGCTGTGGGGGAGGAACCACCCATACCCATACCCGCCCCCCCGCCATGCCTTATCAAGGATGGCGTATGGGTAACAGCTTATCAGCGCTCTCAAGATTTTGGAGCTATCACTAAGGGGAAAACAACTGATTATTAGTGCCGCTACTGCCACTAGCCATGCACCAACACGACAAGCACGACACACATGACCGCATTATAACCCAAGGCACACAAACACAAGTGTATGCACTTGATTATACCTCCCCCCTCCGCAGGCGCTCTGACCAACCCCTCCTCCTCCTGGGCCCCCCTGATCAGGAGCCCCCAGCCAGCTCCAGTCGACCGGCAGGGGCGCGAGAGCCAGCGAGGGAGAGGCAAGAAGGGCCAGGGCCATGCCCCAGCCTCCAGCCTCACCTGCCCCCTGAGCTGCGCTCCCAGGCCCCTGCAGGCCTCCTGGGGACCAGAAGAGGGGCCGCAGGCGCGCGCGCGAGCGGGGGGGGGGGGAAGGGGGGCGCGGGGGGGGGGGGGGGAGGGGCAGCTCTTCTGCTGGAGAAGTCTCTACTTTTAGCTCTCGAGAACTCAACTCTGTCAGAGCAAGGCTCATCTCACTCTTGGAGATGGCCTGCGAGGGCGCGCCGGCAGCTAGCGCGGAATGCGGTTCTTGCGTGGAGCTCATGGAGCTTTCCTCGGGGTTGACTACGGGCATGGTGATCGACGCACGACGCACGACGCACGGAGGGCGCGGAAGTGTGGAAGGAGGCTTGTGGGAGGTGGTGGCAGGCGACTGGGGGTGGCTCAGGCGCGTGCTTGGCTCGTATTGACTCGTTGACTCGGGGTATAGACTCGGGAACTCGGGGGGACTCGCTTGGGAACACAGTGGGACTCGACGAAGTTGCTACAAAATCACCCACGAAAAACCCAAAACCCAACGACCTTGGGCTCAAAAAACTAACGTAAACACTCCGGAATCAGGTGTCGTTCCGTCAATTGTGGGACATCAGTCGAATTGAGCGATCGAATGTCCACAGCCACAGTTGTATATAGAGCGTTATTTTAAAATTAAATGCAGACTAGCGTAACAACTTATTTTCCCTGCTTTCCCGCGGCGCGTGTCCCCCCCCCCCCGGGGGGCGCCGTGTCGGCGCTTTTCCCCTATGTGGACAACTACATAAACATGCATTTAAGAGATATTTGCCCATGGCACCTGTGATTACTTGTAATTATGGGCACGGCGCGATGTGCATCGGTCCCCCCCGCGGAGACGCCGTGCGTGCGCATTCCAAACTTTTTCTCTATGGGTACCTAAGGCTCACGTTTACGTAAAGTAGCCATATACGAGATGTTTCGTTGCGCAGCACGTGTGCTCGTCGCGGCCGAGGGGCGCGCCCGCGTCGACCAAGCGGAGTGCCACGTGAGCCTCGCCGGCGTGGATCGCGTGCCCACTCATCATGCGCACGGCGTGCACACGCATCTGGCGAACATCCAGAGTCGTCCTCCCAGACATCCACCACCTACACCCCACTCTCCTCTTCCCCCACAAGCCTCGCTCCTTCACCATGGGCCAGTACTTTGTCTTCATCGCCAAGCGACTCGGTCACAGCACCTACGAGGAGATCCGCGCCCCAGCCTTCAAGTTCTGCGAACACATGGAGGAGGGCATGAGCGGCGCCATCCTGGCGATGCTGCTCGTCACAGCCTCTGGTATGGGCCGTGGATGTGGAGACTTTCGCGTGGATCTGGCCAAGGAACGCTACCCGTCGATGTGGGCACTCATCGAGCCATACATGGGCCGTTGGTGCAAGGCAACCCTCATGCTCGTCGGCGACTACTCTGACGAGTACGACAAGATCCCAGTCCCCAAGACAAGCTACATTGGAGAGCAAGCCGCCGTCGCGTACCTCTGCATGGAATACATCACGGCGGTCGCGTACGCTGAAGCGGATCCCATGGTGCAAGTGCGCCGAGCCCCCTCCATGTTGCGACTTTCTTTTTAAGCTTGGCGTATAGCTTCTCCCAGAAGGAGTCATTGTCTGTTCCTTCCCAGAATGGGACTCCTAGTATGGTCGCAAATTCGCCTTCGCCGAGCGTTTTAAGATAAGCTAGCGTCTCGGGGACCTGCGCTCCCGTAAGTGATCCCATTCGTATTAGTATGCTCTTGCTTTTGTTCACTTTAGCCCCGGTGGCGGTTCCATAGCTTTCTAGAATGTGCATCGCCCTCTCCAATGACTCGAAGGAGTTTGCTAAAATTTGCGTGTCATCCGCAAACTGCGAAAGCCTCAACTCTCTAGGTCCTATCCTGATTCCTTTCATCTCCGGGTCGGCGTTTACTAGACGTGTTAGGCCTTCGGCCACTAGGAGAAAGGCTAGGGGCGATAGCGGGCATCCTTGGGGCATGCCGCAATGTATCGTGAAGGGATTGCTGCGTCTGCCGTTAGCCTTGATCCATCTGATCGGGAGTGAATCCGTGTTGGTTAATAGCGCTAGCCATCTAGAGTAACCAGGGCCGAAGCCCAGCGCTTGTATCGCTTTATGATAATAATCCCAACTGACTCTATCGAAGGCTTTTTCCCAGTCTATCGCCAGGGCTAGGCCTTCTTCTTCTGTGTCGTCTAGGTACGCTTGCACTAGTTTTAGGAGGTGGGTGGCTTCGCCTATCATCCTCCTAGGCACGAAGCCCACTTGCTCCTTAGAGATAATCGTATGTATCGTCTTTTTAAGTCTGTTAGCTAGGACCCTGGCGAGGATTTTGTAGTCCGTTTGGAGCAGCGTAATTGGTCTATAATTCCTCGGGTCCCTGGCGTCCCCTTTTTTATAGAGCAAAGCTATGTCGCCCGAGCATGTATCCTCCGGTAATGCCCCCGTCCGGTAGGCTTCGTGGAACATGTCCATCAGTCGCGGTGCCACCAGCTTTTCGAAGCTTTGATAAAACTCCATTGGTATGCCGTCCGGCCCCGCGGATTTACCTTTCGCCATTTGCCGTATAGCACGGATGATCTCCGAATATCCTATGGGCTTGTCCAAGAAGGACCTATGACTCGTCGGTATCCGACGTTGACTCAGCGCATGGAGGAGGGGTTCCGCGCCCTGAGAGATCTTTTCGCTGAAAAGCCATACATAGTAGCTCCGCAACGAAACCAAAATCGCGGAGTCATCGGTTGCTACATTGTCTTCCTTTAGGGCCGGCTGCGGGTCTTCCCATCTCACTCCGGCGTACATCGCCGGGATGTCGCCGCTAGCGTGTCTCGGTGTAAATCTCTTGAAAAATTGCTTCGTAACAAGCTCTTCCGCCCTTATGATTTTTTCCGCTAGGGACGGGGACGGTGAGAAAGTACGTCTTTTGTCGATTACTTTGCGATTGAGTTCCGTTAAGGTGTCCGGCCGGGCCGTCCCGGGGGTCGCCGCCATCTGGGCTTTCCTAGCGTCTGCTACCGCGTCGATTTCCGCTTGCGCGTACCTTTGTCTTCTGCGAAGCTCGACCGCCTTCGCGAGGAGGATCGAAGATACTTTCCTTTTGGATTCCGTCCAAGTGGATAGCTTGTCCCCGGCGTCCTCTCCCGGATGGACCGGGTATAGTTTCCTCCAGAGGAGGCCGATCATCTCTCGGGTCTCCGGGTCTTCTAATACCTCCAAAGGTATCTTGGCCTCTATCTCTGTTGCCCTCCGTGGGGGGGCAATAGCGAAAGTCGCTACTACCGGGTGGTGGTCCGACGCCGCTAGGCCCGTGAAAAGCTTAAGATCTATGTAAGCCTTGTGCCATCTCCACGTGGAGTAGTATTCCGCGGCGTATACCCGATCTATCCTCGTGTGGGTCTGATGCCCGCACCTCGTGTATTGGTCCCTAAGGCCCGGATTTACCAGTAATTGGATGTCCGTGAGCCCATGTGTGGCGAGCGCCCTCGCGAGGGCTCTGCCTCCCGAATTTGCGTAAGGGGTCGCTCCCGCGATGGACCGGGTATCTCTACGTACGCTCTCCACGCAATTGAAGTCGCCCGCTAATATAGTGTGTGAAAGTATTTCCGGCGTCTCGTGTAGCGTTTTGATGTCTTCTTTTCGTTTATTAGGTTGAGAATTAAGATACACAGAGGAGAAAGCTATCGTTTCATGCCCGATTTTTGCCTTTACTACTACCAGCCTCCCCGGGATAACTACAGACCAAGATTCTACTACTACGTCGCTTCTGTCTCTTCTAATGGCTATCGCCACTCCGCTTCCCGGGTCGCCCCTAGTTGCGGGAGTTTGAAACCAGTCCCACCCTAGGGACCGGGCCAAGTTTCGCACCTTCAAGTGCCATCCATCGGAGTAATGATGCAATTCTTGCGCATAAAGGATGTGGACTCCTCCTAATCTCGCTTGCGCTAGCGTAGATGCTAATTTATGTTTTGCTCCATTCAAATTGTATGTCGCAATCTTAAGATCACTATTATTCACCATGACGGTACAGGCAACTTACTCCGTTCACGCAGTACCCTGGATAGGCCTTATTAGGTTTCAGATTGCACTTGACCATACAATTTTGTTTACCCGTGGCGGGGTCCTTTACCCAACATCCGGGGATGTCATGGCTGGAAGAGCATTGGACGATTTGTCGCCCCTTCATGCGATTATTCTTGCATTCGCCTGCCATGAATCGACGGCACGGTGCCGCCGCTCCAAGACCCATTAGGGCCCTGTAGTCCATGGCGTTGCTTACTTCGCGTTGGCGTTTGCGCTGCTCCGCTTTCGCCTTGTCTTGTTCGCACGTGCATTGGCGAAAGCTGACTTGGTTCTTGCGTAGATATGAGATAGCCCAGGGCTTATCGTATCCTTTGCACCCGCCCGGGGCGCCGTGTATGGCAATGTCGCCGTCCGGTGTTACGCATTCCACCGATGAGCGGACCGCGTAGTCCAAGTTGAAGTTTTCCCCGTCATCGAGGGTCACGTGGAAGGTTCGGGGAAAGCGATGGCCCAGGGCGGTGGTGTCTGTGTATACGTAGAAGTGCCAAATTGGACGTTTACCGGCTTCTACCTTAGTGATCCCTTCGAGCGTGGTCTTGACTCGCTGTTGATTGCCCCTAAGGACATGGAAGCCTTCACGCTCCAATGCACTAGCCAGATGCCGAGTTTTAGTTTTGTATGCCTTAATCGGATCGAATATGCGAAACACGATGTAGGTGGCGACCTCTTTGAGAGAGGACCTGATAGCGCTAGATTTGCGGGGAGCTGAGTCGGCTATCGTGCCATAGGTGACTCCAAACTCATGCGGGACTCCCGAGAGTACCGTTTGAAGTTTGTCGCCATAAGCGGCCTTGAATTGGTCGTGAGCATCGTCGTCGACGTAGAAAATCCATGGGCCCTTTCGGCCCTTGTCCATCCCATCTGGCGTGGCATCTAGGCCCTCTAGCCTCGAGAGAAGAAACTTCATGAAAGTGGCTACATCCTCACTTTTAATGTCCTTTTTGTCTTCAGCTAGTTGCGCTAGCTGAATGAAAAAGGGTGTGTCTTCGGGTTCCTCTTCTTCATCCATTGGAGGGGGAGCGAGTTGGGTGGTGTTGGTGGGAGTCCCTTTGGGATCCGACTGTGGGTCGGCCCGCTTGCGCGACAGCTGTTGCGGTTGTTGTTGGGCTGGCTGCTTCAGAGCTTGTTGGGCTGGCTCCTTCAGTTTGCTCCCATGCGTGGCTTCTGCATACGACTTGGGCGCATGAGTTGTTTGTTGGTTGGTGGGAGCAAAAGCTCCAAGGATTGATTGTTGTGTCAAGTGCCCGCCCCCGAGGGGTGCACTGCTGGTAGGAGTTACCACCATGGGGGAGGCAGCAATGCTGCCACCCACCATGGGGAGTCCTTGATTGGGTGGCGAGACGGTGGAGCTGGGCGGCTGAGCCAGTTGCTGGCTCTGTTTCTCTGCAGGGAACAGGGCACGGCCTGTTCCCTGCTTCTGGGGCTGGTGAGGAGGCGAGGGTGGCGGAGCCATGTCGACGTCGGTGTCTGGTGGGGCAGAGGCCTGCGAGCGCTTTGGCTCCGGCGGTTTGGGGCGGCCCCGGTGGGGCGTCGTGGCGGCGGGGGGCTGGGAGGTGGGAGCGGTCGGCGCGCGCTCCATCGCTAAAACTATAACAATAGTTTTGGTAGTGTACCAGGTACCAGGGCCGCACCCCCGACACCAAAGACAAAGGAACGAGGGGGGGAAGGCAAGGGGGCGGAGGGAAGGGAGATAAGGGCGTTGTGGCTGATGTGCAGTAGCGAAAGTATGCGCTGCCTAGTGTCTAGTAATAGGTGTGCGGCCCTGAATCTTCAGATCTTTTTTTTTCTTTCATGCGACCCCAGCGGTTCCCTTGTTCCCTTGGCCAGCGAGGTTCGGAGTTTCCCGCTCTCGCCGCTCCCTCCGCTCCTCCAGCGCCCCGCTCCCCCCCTCGTTCAATTAGTCTTTCCCCCGTTCCTAGAGTTCCCGTGTGCTTTCCCTCCCGGCCTCCCGTCTCCCGTGCTGTTTTTTCCGCTCCGGTGTCTTTTGTTTCTTGGCGCTCTCGCTCGGAAGGACCCCCTCGCGTCTGTCCCTCGTGTGTTCCCCCTCGTCTCGTTCGTCGTCATGCCCGCGGACCCCTCACTCACGCCATGTAACAGGTCTTGTCAAAGCACCTCCATACCACCACCACACCACCACCCCCTTCTTCTTTTTCTCCGCCTCCACACGCCACATTGCTCCAGCCCGAGCACAGCCGCAGGAAGCCCACACCTCCATGTGTTCACCCACTCCCCTGCCGCTCCAGCACTCACAGTCGTTGTCTTTTCAAGCTACCGGCAGTCTTCGTTGCGCCCCTTCTACCGCCTACGCCCCCATGCCCTTGAACTAACCCAAGAGTCCCCCCAACATAGAACCCTCTAATATGCAAAATTGGTCCAAGGACGCTATGAGAAAAGCTGGCGCAGCATTGTGTTCCGCTCTTGCCCCCGCTTAAGGTTTATGACGCTGCAGTACCAATCGCATAGGGAAGCGCGCAATGGTTGCGTGTCATGTTGACAACGTACACAGCGAGACGAGGAGCGCAGTCGGCGAGGGGCGAGTGCGCAGCAAGCCATGAACGCCAACGCCACCTAATCGACCTCGCCAGCGGTACATCCGATCGCATCCTAGGCCTAGCGCTGACTCAGTCGAGGCGCCGACAGTTGAGTCATCAAAAGCCGGAGAGGCACGCGTTGCCGTGCTGTTCCCCCACGGCTAGTATGTGGAGCACCACTGGCGTCCTTAGGCTCACGTGTCGAGGAAGTTAGCGGCCATCAGGAGCTCGAGTGCCGACTCAGGTTCAATCTTGAACTCCGGGAGCGGCCCACTGTGATTGGTGTATCGCAGCTTGTAGTAGAAGTACTGGACAGTCTTCTCGAGAACCTTGGGAGAGATGTCCGGAAAGGTGACCTCTCCATGTTGCTGCTCGGTGAAGTTGCCTGTGCAGCAGGGCCGAAGGGCGCGTGTCGACGCGTGCGGCAGGCATTGGTGGCGGCGAGCGCCCTGCTGCGTGCGCGGCGGCTGGGAAAAAGGGCGGGTGGAGAGCGGGTGCCCAAAGGGATGAGGCCAGGGCTGTTGCGTGCAGTCTCGCTCCTGGGCCGCTCAGCATGGACTTGATGGTGCCCGAGACCATGGCTGCGCGCCGGTCGAGGATGATCTCTGAGCCGTCGGAAGCAATGAGCTTGACCGGGTCCATTGGTACCACCTTGGACGCCGAGCTCGCCATGCGCACTTGGTCGGCGAGCGGCATGGCGATGCAGAGCGCCGGCGCCGCCCTCTCGCCCTCCCTCGGCTTCAGCACACGGGCGGCGGCCTCCCCCCCCCCCCCCTCCCCTTCCCCTTCCCCTCCCCCAGCAGTTGCGCTTTCCTACTACTCTACTGCTCCTACTACCGCTCCTACCAAATTTACTACTCTACTCGGCCGGGGAGAGGAACGGTAGGAGTAAAGTCGTCGTAGAAAAGCCCCGGCGGGGGAGAACGGCGTGAGTTCTGTTGTGGGGCGGGGCGCGGGGGGCGCGGGGGGGGGGGGGGGGGGGGCGCGGGGGGGGGCGCGGGGGGAGGGGCCGCTCTTCTGCTGGAGAAGTCTCTACTTTTAGCTCTCGAGAACTCAACTCCCTCCCCCGCCGCGCGCGCGCGCGCAAGGTGCTCGACAAAGTGCCCGAGAAGGGCGGGAGGAGAGAGGAGACGGAGAGGGGTGGCGAGCCGGGAGAAGAATCCTTTTTCTGATGGTATCTGTGGCGACTAATATGTTTCCTATAGGCGAAGATTGCCTTCTTCGCCCCCGCGTGCCGCCGCCGGGACCTTCGCCTCTATTACTGTTACCTCTTCTTTTCCTATTCTCTCTCGGAAGGAAACCGTTTCTGTCGAGCCGAGTCGCCCGGCTCTCTCTCTCTCTCTCTCTCTCTCTCTCTCTCTCTCTCTCTCTCTCTCTCTCTCTCTCTCTTTCTCTCTCTCCCTTTCTCTCTCTCTCTCTCCCTTTCTCTCTCTCCCTCTCTCCCTCTCTCCCTCTCTCCTCCCTCCCTCTCTCTCTCCCTTTCTCTCTCTCTCTCTCTCCCTTTCTCTCTCTCCCTTTCTCTCTCTCCCTCTCTCCCTCTCTCCTCCCTCTCTCTCTCTCTCTCTCTCTCTCTCTTTCTCTCTCTCTCTCCCTTTCTCTCTCTCCCTCTCCTCTCTCTCTCTCCCTCTCTCTCTCTCTCCCTCCCTCTCTCTCTTTCTCCCCCCCCCTCCCCCCCTCCGCCTCTTCTTGCCTCTCTCTCTGACTGCTCATCCTCTCTCTATTCTCTCCTCTCCGCCCCCCTCCTCTCTCACGTAACCCTCCTCATTCCATTTCTCCAACATCAAATCCCTCTCAAGGTGCTTTTCATCTTCTATCGCCGCCGTCTCTTCTCTCTTCAACCACCCCTTTTGCCTCCTCTCTCGCCTTGGCTCTCCTCCACCCCGGCGGCCGACTCCCCTCCCCTCCCCCGCCTCCTCGAGCCCCTTTCTCCCTCTCCCCGCCTCTCGCGTCCCCGCCCGCCACTCTCGCGCGAGGCAGTATGTCGGGTGGCGACACCGAAGTCGACATTCACAACTTGCTCTCCACACGTCAGGGCTTCCTCTCCAAGCTTGGAGGAGGGCAGGAGAAGGGCCACAAGTGGAACCGGCGCTGGTGAGGGGAAGAAAAGGGCGGGGGGAGGGGGGGGGAGGGAGAGGGGGGAAACGGGGGGAAGGGGGGGAAGCGTACTCCCTCTCCTCTCGCTCGTTATGTGCTCGCCGCCCACAACCTGCCCGCCGTGCGAACCTGCGTCAGGTTTGTGCTGCGCGACAATGTGCTCATGTACTTCAACTCGCCCAAGGACTTCACTGGCTTCCGCGACAAGCCCTCAGGCGTAGTGCTGCTCGAGGAGTGCAACGTGCGCGAGGTCGCCGAGGACTCCAACCTCGGTGCGGCAATAGCCTGCGTCCACGGCTGTTCCCTACGCTGCACTCATGGTGACTCATTCGTGTGCGCGCACTCCGCTTTCCCAGGTCGGTCATTTTGCTTCCTTCTCTCGCATTCCAACGGCGAGTCGGTGGTGCTGGCCGCCGAATCAGAGAACGACATGCTCGAGTGGATGCAAGCGGGTGCGTGCACGTATAGAGCGGCTCCATTATCTTTAACGTCATGCCAGTCTGCCGCCTCAGCTTGCTGCTGAGTACCCCGTGCCACACGATAACCTGCAGTGTGTTTCCCTGCACTGCCGCACCCCTAGTCTGGATGGGTCATGAGCAGGATGGCTCCGAATGGCCTTCATGGCAGCATCCTGCTGGAACAGACCCCTGCTCTGGCGCTTGTCGCTGACTTGCCTATCCACTGGCCGATTGCAGTACGCACTAGCCGAATGTGCGTAACAGATGCAGACGCCGCCGCAATGAACGAGGCGCAGCGCCAAGCAGCAGCAGAGGCTGATGTCGACAGCGCAGTCAAACGGCGGGCGGATGCTGAGGTGACAGCCTATGCTGCCATCATTCAAGGGGGCGGGGGCAAAGTGTTCGCGCCGTCCCGTCGTCCGTATAGTGACGCCGGCCCGTTTGTTCAGCCACCTTGTGGCGGGCTTCCAAGCGTGCCTCGACCTGAATCCTGCCCCTCCCGTCCCCAGTCCGCACTTGCAAACCTTGAGGCGGAGCTCGAAAGCGTACAGCAAACGCACCGGGAGGTCGAGGCGGAGAAGGCCAAAGCTGAAAGAGAGCTCAAAGAGCTCATGGTGAGAAACGCTGGACTTGCGTTACAGCACTGGGCATAGAGTGTGCCAACAATGGCAGTCCCCACACGCAGAATGCTCCCGTTACCTCTGCCCGATCGTGCTTCCCCCTTAAGGCTCGTTTCAAACTCCGCAAGTCCCTCCTCCACTGGCGCCATCGCAAGCTCACCTTCTCTTTCCGTGCACTCGTCACAATCGTTTTCGGCGAGCGCATCGAGGCGGCGCGCAGGACCAAGGTGCGCCTCAACAAGGGACTTGCCCGCAGCGATCAGCCCATCGCCCACACAAAAAGCTGCCCCAGACCTGTGTATGAGTCGGTTCAGGCTACTTTGTCCAGCGGTGTGTTGTCACCCTGCCACTTGCCCCAAGTGTGTGCTTGCTCTCTGCTTGTTGGCAGGCGGCTGCGGATGCCAAGATCAGGGCGATTGAAGAGGAGATTGAGTCCGCCTCGTCGGCTCGCAACAAAGCGGAGGCAGCCAAGAAGAAGGTGCGTGCGCGTGTGTGCTCATCTTTCCATCGTGCTTGATTGTTGTTCGTGGTTGCACCAGGCCCCACGCACATGCACTGGCGCGCCGGCCTGCTCTGCGAGTCGACCTCAGCACGAGTGCGAATGACTCAATCATTCCTTGTGGCATGCCTCAGTCGGAGGAGATGTTTGCCAAGGAGCTTACACTGAAGAAAGATGGCGAGATCGAAAAACGCGAATGTGAAAAGCTCCTTACCGCAGAGACAGCAAGGGCATCCGAGGTGCAGGCGGAAGCCGAGAAGGTGAGGATGCTGCGTACATACCCTCAGCGTGTGCAGGAGCGAATGTTTAGTTTGATGGCATATGAGAGCATCCTCACGTCTATATGCGCCGCCTCAGCTGCCCCCCCCCCCCCCCCTTGCGGCAGATGGGCATTGCAGGCAACGGCCCTCCTCAGCGCACTAGGCTCGAGAAGGAGAAGGAGGAACTCATTGCCCTTCGGCTACAGCTCGAGCGCTGCAAGGCCGAGTCTGAGCTACTTCACCATCAAGTGCGGCGTCGTGCTCCGGTGAAATCTTGAGTGAGTGACTCACACCTCAACATCTTACAATGACAAGGTTCATCGAATGGCCACTAAGAGTATTGCCTCGACGGCAAAAACGTGTGTGACGCGTTACTGTATCTGCAATCGCCTAGCGTTCTTTTGCGAGTGGAAGTTCTCCTCGGCCTAACGACAGCGGGGCCCACCACGTACCACAGCATGGCGGTATTAGTGTTGATTTGCTGCATTATTGTCCACATTGCACATTGTCAATAGCATCGTGCGCTGTTTGTGCCATGCGCAAAGTAGATGCAAACGAGAGCCGAGACGGAATGCAGCATGATCGATCATCAGCACGCTCGCTTGCATCGTGGGCGTGGATGTCATAGGATGCGGTGTGACTATTGGGGCCACTAAGGACGTCGCGTTGCCGAACACTTGAGCGGCGCCTGTGATGAGTGCAAGACTAGTGCTAGTGCGCACTGCATTATCACCATCATCGTTCCAACTAAATTTATACTTAGACTGGCCATGCACCAGCGCAACGTATTCGTGCGTGAGAATGTTCGCACGGCGGACCGACCCGATGAGAAGGGCGATTTGATGCCTTCTCCGAGCTGAGCGCTTTCCCTTTCCCGGGGGATCCCGCCCCAGGCGTACGTCGAGCGGGGGGCATAGCCCGCTTGTCGCTTATCGAATCAGGTGCATGTCATGTGCGCGCACTAATTAATAATCTTTCGATTGGTCGCCATGGAGGGGGGCCTCGCGCCCCTCCCACTCTCTCGACTCCCCTCATGGGGAGCGCCGTGCTCCCCAGCGAGGTGGCAGGAACACAGGAACACCCGTGGGGGCACAGCGACCGGTGCTAGTGGCGCGCAAATGGACGGGTGTGAAGAGCGGGGCAAGATGCGTTACACGAATACCAATTCGTACTCGCTAGGGAGCACTACAGAAAGAAAAAGGAGCGAATGACGGCAGCGGAGCGCGAGGCTTGCCTTGAAAATTGAAAAAGATAGGCTCGGCAAACGGAGGTGTCGCGCAATTAACAAGGCGGAGGGCGGCATCCATGCGTGCTGTGAGGGTGCCTGCCCTGGCACATCCGCTATGCATGCACAAGGGCTTCTCTACCAAGACGGGCGCATACTCCCACATCAGCCGTTGGCAAGCGGCATAGACTACAATCAGTTGGCGAGTGCTCTTGTAGCAAGTCACGGGTTTGCGCCGCTTGCTCAGCTCGCGCCGCGCGCCGCGCCAGTTGCCCTCTCACTCAAGCGCAAGCGCGTGGTTGCCCACTGCCACTGCACACAACCACAACCACACACACCCTCCAATCCGCACGCATGAGCATGATTTACCATACCACCACCTCATCACCCACCGCCCACCGCTGCGCTCACAGCTCACAACTTCCAAACGGCTGCGGTCATCATCGCGCCGGAGTTTGGAAGAGGAGGAGGAGGAGCAGCAGATGCGAGAGGAGCTTCCCTATGTGGGCACAAGCAGCTAGGATTGCTTTATTTTGTCTCAGTCCCAATTCAGCTGCTTGTGAACGTGCTGTCTTCTCATTACTCCTGTGCTCGTTTGATGCGAACCGTGATAGCTCTCTGCTCTCTAGCAGACCAAGTTCAAGCCTTAGTGATGTTGCGATACAATCGCAGCAAACGCTAGCAGTCGTGATGTGTGACGTGCGACGTGCAAGTGCCAAGTACCAAGTACCAGCAAGTATCAAACTTCAAATGTAGGTACGTGTATGTGAAAATTGCAGCAGCTATAGCTATAGACCAATAGGCTACAAGTGGTGGGAGAGGATGGTGTATGTGTGTATATGAGGTAGACGTAGACGTGTAACAGTAATAGGCTCGAAAATCGAAAATACCGAGCGCGCATGCTAGCGGTATTTATAGCGCATAAATGGATATTTTTTGGATGATATTTGGGTGAGAATTGCTGGATATTTTGTGGATATTTTTGGTGGATATTTGGGTCCGATTTTGTGGATATTTCTGCCAAGGCCTAGGCCTAGAAGGGGGGGGAGTCAGCTCGAGGGCAGGCCCAACGCGGGCGTGTCAGTGCGGCTCACGACCCGCGCCCACGGGGGTTCTGGGTCAGATTGTTGAATGCCCAGCGCCCAGCCCCTGCCAGAAAGCATGAGCCAAGGTTGATTCTTGATTGTACGGGGCCACCCCGGCGGCGGCGGGTGTCCGCGATGGAGAGAGGGTGGCGCGAGGCCCCCATTGATCCCTACTTCTACTTATAAAAGTAGGTTGATCCGAGAAACTTACAAATTGATCGGACCTGGAAACCTCCAACCAAGCTCGCAAGGGCCCAACCTGACTGAAATCTAGGTCGCCAGGGACGAACCCTCCGCTACGCGCTACGGCGACCAGCAACACGAAACACATAAGGCCCGCCCTTGGAACCCTCCATCTGAACCGGGCCCAAGGTAGTGCACCTGGGCCGCACCCCGGAAACCGAAGATAAAGGAACGAAGGGGAGAAGGGGAGGAGGAGGAGGGAAGGGAATAGGGGCGGCGTCGGACAGAAGGCGTTAGGAGTCGGACAGTGGTAGGTGTAGTAGTAGTAGCCCTGAATCTTTAGATTTTTTTTTCGCCAGGGACGAACCCTGCCAACACTAGATGTGCCTGAGCTTCACCGTGTGGCCGCACGGCGAAGGACCTGGAGAATAGAGCGTGGAAATCGCATCATCCAGGATGAATGCGACAACAAAACAATAGGTCTAGGTCTTCGTTAGACAATAACTATTGAGTGTCCACGCATCCACATCGATAAGAGTGACCAGCATCACAGCATACTCGACCCCCAGCGCACATAATTCTACATAATACTACTGAAGTGGAAAATAGTAGCCAAGCACCACGTCATGATAGGTCTCTGCAAACGCAAAGCACCTTGGACCGCGGAAGTGGGTGTTTTGTAATCTATGACCCCGACATATCCGGGGCAGCTTCAGTACTCATCTCGTGTTTTGTTGCGTCCGAAGAGTCCGACCAAAACGAGTCGAGCACGTCCAGAACGTCGTCAATTGCTAGCACCTCACTATCTGGGGACTGCGAGCCCCCGGTAACAGACGATGGGGAGCAGTCAGCGGCTAGATTGGTAGAGGCTTCCTGTGACGCGCTCGCTGAGGACTCAGCACATGGCTCTTGACTCCGACTCCGGGCTTCCAATGGCATGGAACTTCTCGCTTGTCCACATAGCCCTCCTTTCATCGGTAACGCGCGCGAGTCAAGCTCGACGGGTGCCGCCCCCGTGTCACCCTGCCGCGTCTGAGACTCTTGCCTACAGCAAGACTGCAGTGCCCTCTGTTCAGACGTCTCTTTGTTGAGCAGTTGTTTAACCTTTGTTGAGTGTGGTTGAAGTGTAGCAGCACGGGGTTGAGATTGCTGAGTCTGCTGAAGGAGCTGCTGGGGCTGCTGGAGCTGCGCAGATTGCTGTTGCACTTTGGCCGCACAGTGGGCGGGTTGATGCGCCGCACATGCCTGTGCGGCATGCACTTGCGAATGGCCCGCATGTCCCTGCTGTTGCACTTGCCATGTTGGGTGCTGCGACTGCGCTTGCTGTTGCGTATGAACATGCTGCATCTGTTGGGCCTGCAGCACTGTTTGCTGCGGTCTCAATGCGGCGGCCGGCGCGTAGCCTTGCCCCATATCGCACCCGCGCTTACGCTGACCTCGAACCCACGGCAACATCCTCGTCGATTCGTTCATGAGCGCGTCCACTGTGTCGCCCACCAAGCCTTGGGTAGTGGATATGCCACGGCAACTTGAGCATACCCCGCACCCTCCGCACGTCCGAAATGTCTTGGCCGGGTGCTGCTCGGCTGTGAGCGATCTGGGCGACGTGGGCGTCAGTGTCGGCGACAGCGGGCACTGGGCGGTTCCGGCCTGCTGCTTACTGCCATCCATGCCTCCGCCGTGGTATCGCGCGGCTTGTTGTGGCCAAGATTGTTGCGGCAAGACGCCTTGGGCATTCACCGCCTCCAAAAATTCCTGCAATGGGTGGGGAGGTTGACCGGCGGGGTTGGTCATGCCCAAATGGTGGGGAAGACCACGCTGCGCCCAATCATGCGGAAGATACTACTCGCAGCCGCCTGCGGAATCGAGTGGGTAGGGCCTCTACGGTGCGTTGACAGGTGCGGTGGAACTGCGAGCAGTCGCATCCGGAAGGGATCTGGGAGCCCACCTGGCTCAAATCGAGGCTGCGAGGCCGACACGAGCTGCCACTTGCCGAGAAGCTAGAGCTTCCTTGGCCGTCGGCTCCTGACTCAACTACAACGGAATCTGATGTGTCCATTGCAGAATCATGTGAAGAGCCGATCTTCCCCTCGTTGTCGCACATGGCAGGTTTTTGGGCGGCCGACGTATTGACCTGCACAGATTATGAAAGGAGGTGGCCCTGTCAGAATAGCTTCGGTCACACAGACGGCACGCTTCAGCCCTGGGCTTCATTCGGCTGCCTTCCTTTCAGGGGGGGGGGGGGTGCAATGTAATGCGTACGCACTTGGAGCATGCGCAGGAGGACGGGTGCAATAGGGTGGTTGTTCAGGGTGTACAGCGTGAAGTCGCGTGAGAGTAGGGGGTCTTGTGACGACCCAGATGGCTGAGGTAATTTGGGTTGCCTATCCTCCTCCTGCATGCCTTCTCCAGATTGTGTGGCCAAGGGGTCCATTCCCATGTGGCTTGCAGCAGGCGCAGCAGATGATGCAGGCCTTGCCATCGAGGGGTGAGCGAGAAGTGCGGCCGCGACGGCGCGGTCGGCGAGGGAGGAGCTTGTACCCGCCACGTGCTGCGACGACATCATCTCGCTCCGTCGCTTGAGTGTCCCCACGAGGTGGGACACATTCCCCATCTCATCGGTGAGAGGAGTGACAGTGAACTCTGCCACAAACGGCAGTCCAGAGGAACCGTACGTAGTGAGGCGCACCCTGACAAGGCGTTGCTCGCGCAGCCCGGCCTGAAGTTGTCTGACCATGTCTGGCTCCGCGCCTAATCCCTGCATGATCCTGCACGGCTGCCCCACAGTCTCTGCTGCGGAGCCGCACAGCTTGGTCCACGCTGCGTTAATGTGGACGATCCGGTGTGGCGGCGAGCTGAGGGTGAAGATCTGGGCGTCATGGGTGGCCGCGCTCTGTATGACGGTCTGAAGGAAATCCTGGCTCCCCATCATGCTGCTCCGTCGGCCGGTCCCCGTTGAGGGAGGTGGGGGGGGGGAGGGGGGGGGGAGTGCTGTCCCCAGGGCGGAGAGCGGCCCGCCTGACGGGTGATAGGTAGGAGGAGAGAGTGTGGGGAGGAGGAGAGAGAAGAGAGAGACGGCGGAAAGAGGTGGCGCCCACGGGGAAGAGAAGGGGGGGGGAGGGAGGGAGGGGAAAGGGGGGGGGGGGGGGGAGGAGGGGGGGGGGGGGAGAGGACAAAGGGGCGATGAAGCCAGCGATCTCGATAGGAGACTCGCTTGATGACCCGTCGAGAGCTCAGCGTGAGCTGACGAAGCCGACCATGGGCTAAAAGTGGAAGCCGCCAACCCCTCTACGCCACACACACGAACATCACACGAATACCGACGGGGTCGAGGGCCGGGTGGCGTGTCTGGCGTTGGCAAGCTTATTTTTAAGCACACAAGGGGGCGAAGAGCGCCGAGCGCAGTCTCTCCATCACCACCACCGAGGCGGCTGGAATAAGCACATAAGCACCCTTGAAGGTGCTTCGCGACGGCGGCTAAGTGCTCTCTCTTAAAACTCCGAATATTGCGTTGAATTGTCGTTCTACACATTTTAATTTAACACACGCCCTATACCCTATCCTCGAGGCAAGGCGCAAGGCAACACGCAGCACATCCGACCGCCGAAGGTTCTTCCCGACAAGCCCAACAAGTGCTAGGGACAGCTCGCGCTACACATCCCCACCATCTACTACTCTCACGGCTGCGCGGCTGCGTGGCCTTCTTCTTGTCGAGCTCGTCCTTCCAAAGGCTCCACATCACCTCGTACATGGAGTAGCACTCGTCGAATTTCTTGCGCCACTCGGTGACCTCATCCTCCAGCTCCAACTTCTCCTTGTTGTGGTTGTGGACTTGTTGGCGATAGAGCGATAGAGGTCGCGCTCCTTGGTCGCCTCCATCACCATGCGCGCCATGAAGTCGTTGTGGGCGCTGATCGCCTCGAGTTTCGCCGCCATCGTCTCCATCTCGGTCAGCTCCACGTGCTAGGGTCCCCGGTCGGGCTCTTCATCATCTTGGCGCCATCTTGATTGCCCGTTGAACCCGCCTCTCTTGTTCTGCTCGACGAGCGTCGACCTCGCTTGGGACGTGCTCCCACGGCATCATTGGCCGCCTCTCGCCCCCTTCGTCGTATAGCCATTGCGCGCCTCATGGAAGTGCTTCCGGAGCTCGGTGCGGCGAGTGTCGACCTCCCTCTCGCTCATCATGGCTCTATCGCTCACCGCTGTCGCTCGACGCTCCGTCCGCTGTCTTTCCTCTCCTCCCTCCTATGTGGCTTTTCTCTCTCACTCTAATAATAGAGTTGTCGGAGATTGTAGCTCACTGGATTTCGCGTGTCTTCGGAATCATTCCATCCCATTCGTTGTTGTTGCAGATTGTTTCTCTTTCTTCGTTGATTGCCGTTGTTTACAGGAGATGAGACGCGTGTCATCTGCGGTTGCACCCACCGCAACACCCGAGCAAAACTCCTGTAAAAGGGAAAAATGGGTGGGATGATGCGTACAAATAGGTTGCCGCGTCAAGCTTCCGAATTTGTGCTCAAAGGGCCCACGGGTGCTCTCATCTTCTATTTTAAGCGTCGCCTTCAACGTTTGGTTTCTCGGTTGTTTTTGCAACTAAGTTTATACTTAGCTCGCCCATGGGGGGGCACGAGCCCCCCCCTCTCTCCACTCCTCCCCCGCCATGGGGGAGGAACCACCCATCCTCCTGGCACGCCTGATGGCTTGCCAGGAGGCCACTGCCCTGCTGACCCTCTCTCCCACTGACAGGCTCGCCTGATTCGCCCATCCTGGCCCGGCGTGGCCAGCCCATTGCTCCAACCCCTCCTCCCCCCCTGTTCGACAGGCAGACAGGTGCAGCGTGGGGGCCCCTGAGGCTCAGGAGCGCCAGCGAGGGAGAGGCAGGGGAGGCCAGGGCCCAGCCCCAGCCTCCTCTGCCCCCTGAGCTGGCCTCCATGAGCCTCCAGGGTCGCCAATGGGCAGCTGCAGGCCTGCCGCAGGCGCGCCATCGCGCGTGCCGCAGGAGAGGGGAGAGAGAGCGCGGAGAAGGGGGTGGGCGGAGCGGAGCTCCGCCCACCGAAAAATAGGTAAGTCCCGCACCTGTTTACAGGATAAGTCGGGACTGAGGTCGCCGCCCACTCGGAGACACAGGAGGAAGAGAGGGAACAGATCACCGGGGGGAGGCGCGGGCCACCGGACCATATCTAAGCCCTTCACCCCTATCCCCCTAGTAGTGCACGGGGGGAGCCGCCTGATGGCGGGGGGAGAAGGGCTGGGAGCGTGGGGGTGTAGAAAGTTTTCCTACGTGAGTAGAAAGTAGAGGGTCCACGGCTGCGTGCGCGGTGAGACTATTAAAAGGTTTATTATTCTCGGTTGTTTTTGGTTTCTCTCGCCTTGTTGTTATAATTCTTGATTTCTTCTGTTTCGGTTGCTTTGTTCTCTTTCCATGCCGCTCGTCGGGACGACTCGAATTTAGTCGGGGAGTGTCGTATTCGTATTCCATACGATAACAGACTTTTACTTCTAACCTGTGGGTTGTGGGTTATTTTAAGCCTTAAGGTCTCGTCGATTGGTGTTCTGCCTCTTCTCTTACTTTCTCTCGATGTCATCAAATGTTCCATGACTGTCTTCTGTCTTCTCTCGTCCATCGGTCGTAGCTCCCCAGCGAGGTCTGCCCTCGTTGTGCCGACCCCTCTGTCGCATGTCTGCGCGTTGCTAAGTTGCCCTGGTGCCGACGCCTGGCCGTCCATCCAGGTGTGGTTAGTTTTCGCCCCGTTTTGTTTGGTTTGTGTGGTTCTGCTGTGCCCTCAGACTTTTTGAGTCCATTCGTTGTAGTCTCCCGTGTCTACCTCGGACCTAAGAAGCTCTCATTCTCATTCTCCCTCTCTTCCACTAGCTCGCTAGCTAGCCTCGTCTCTACTCTCCGACGCCCGACGCCACGCGTCGCAATCCTCCGACCTCCGGTCTACCTCATCGCTCGTAGCGCCCGATGGCAGACACTCTCAGACCCGACTCTTACTATGAGCTGTCAGACATCTTCCCGCAAGCAACAATCAACGACCCTTTCACGACCGCGTCAGCTGCCGGCTCGATCGAACGGCCCTCTGCCTATGAGCCTGTAGTCATCGCCTGTTCGACACGAGCCGGCTGAGCTGGTTCTCGCGAGAGTCATGCGCGGAGCGCGAGGTTCCGTTCGAGATGGGCTGGTACATGCTTGTGGTGAGAGTGAGAGGTGAGGGAGGGAGGGGGGAGGGGCGCGACAGCGACAGCGAGAGGGGCGACGAGGGGGGGGGGGGGGGCTTGTAACTTGTAACTTGTAACATGGAAGCCCCCCCCGGTACTGTATTTGGTACTGTATTTGACTGCATTTGGACGAAGGCGAAATACAGACTGTATTTACTGTATTTGGAACCACCCTGCCTGTATTTCCCATCTAGGAGCCAAATACATATGTATTTGGCCTCCGGCCGAATACATTTCACATTTCAACATTAGTTCGATACACCCCTAACCCTAATAAAAATCTGTTTAACCGCCCTAGGTAGTAGAGCTTTCCAACTCCGCTCTTTCAACATTCCGAAAAACCTGCCAGAAAACCTCTAGCTCTAGACCTCTAGAGCTATAATTTTTTTACATTGCCCAGGGAAGCGGGTGGAAACGTGCGACCCCCACGAGTTCAGTGGTCAGATTGTAATGGAGCATGATATAATAATAATACTGATCGGCACATGCAGTGCGTACATGCAATCATCCATCGATCGAGGAGGCAACGGTGACAAAAGAAGCACACGAGCTGCCTCTGATGAAGAAATATGGAAAAGAAAATCGAAATACGGGCAAGACCCTCCTCAACATCGAACATCCGGTTCAGTTCAGTCCCACCGATTCGGGACCGGCATCGGAGTTTGCAGCTACTCACGCGTGGGAACAGGTGTACTTTAGTCTTGGGCGAGCAACAGGGGTGAGAGCACAAGTGGTACACGAGAGAACAGGCCCTTTGTCGGTAATGTTGTGGCTTGTGGAGTGAGTCTAAACTCTCATTTGTGAAGCCGGCCTCTGCCTTACTCCTACGAAAGAACAGAGTCTTGAGTCATCACCCATGGCGAGCGCGCAGCAAGCCGAGAGCCGAGCTACTATTCACCCGGAATGAGACTTGGTTCTTCGAATATATCCTCCTCCGCGAGGGCGCCGGTGGAAAGGAGGCCGGGAATGCACCGTCCGCGGCAGGGGGGGCGCGAGGTGCTCGTCCATCTCGAGGAGAGATCTGATCTCGAAGGGCGAGATGCTGAGTCGTCATCACCGGGCGCGCGCGGGGGGGAAGGGGGAGGGGGCGAGGTCGGCGCCTCCCCCCCCCCCCGCGCCCCCGCCCCCCTCCCCCCCCACTTCCCCCTCCCCCCCCCCCACCCCCCCTCCCCCCCGGGCTGCCCCCCGCGACAGTCTGGCCTCAGCCCCCTACTCCCCCCTCCCCCCCCCCCGCCCCCGCGCCTGCCGTCCACAGCCAGCGCTCCCCCCCCCTCCACCCCACCTGGCCCCCGCGCTCCCCGGCTGGATGGCCGACGTGGCGCGGTGGCCGCGAGCCATGGGTTCAAGCGCGAACTTCTTGCAGACCGTCATCAATAGCTCCTCCAATCCGGAGGCGCAGCTCTTCACCATCAGCTCGCCCCCGTATCGCATTGTCCACATCAACCCTGCGTGGACCAAGCTCTGCGGTTCACACGCAGAGAGCGTGGGGCAGCCTTGCCAGATCATGCAAGGCACCAACGCGGAGCCTGAGGCGCTGAGCCAGCTCAAGGCCGGCCTGCGCGAGCACCGGTTCGTCCGTGTCCGCCTTACATGCTTTATGGCTGCGGGCAGACAATTTGCTGGCGAGCTCACTGTCATGCCCCTGATGGATGAGGTTGGGCAAGTGAAGCACTTGTGTGGGACTCTGCGGGTAGTGAACAAAGCGTCTGCACCCGCATCAGCCATGCCCTTTGTCGCCTCCCTCGCCGATTCGGCAGCTGCTGCGGCCTTTCTAGCTCACACTGATAGGAGGCGTGGCATTCAACCAGTCTCTGCAAACATGCTTGGAGCTGACCTGTCTGCCGAGCAAGAGTTTCGACCGGACGCCTCCAAATCGAGGACCGTGCTCGGTGACATCGAGGGACTGCACAAGCCACCAGCTGCGGCCCAAGACGCACTGCTTTCACGGGAATCCTTCCCTCTTTACACTTTGGACAACCACCCGATTGCTCCCGTTCTGTTGCGCATGATGCAGGTGCGGCGGAGCTGATTGCCTTTTCGCCCACAACTTTGCACGCATCGCGGCAATGTGGTGGCACACACCAGTCGTAGTTCACATTGCCTTAGCAGAGTCACCTCCTCCATGATCGCGCAATCCTGTGTGCCCTCAGTTGAATAATAGCTCAGCATCACAAAAGCTAGGTGCGTGCGACAAGGATGTGCCAGGTAGCTCGTCCATTGATTCGACAGCGGATGGGTCCGAGGCCAGCACGATGATTGCCGCGGCTGATGCGCGTGGGGATTCGGCCTTCATCCCAGGGAGCAGCTTGTGCCGCCCTCGCAACCTCGACTTGAGTCAGGTCAGCCCCCCTACTTTGCGTCACTTGCATGGCCTTCTGCCAAGGCACCCGTTTTTGCCAATCTACATATTGCACACATGTACCGATTTCGACGACAATCCGCGCCCTGACTCTGGCCCGTCGCAGGAGTTCCTTGAGGCAGTCAATGCGCAAGGCGTGCTCTCTCAGCAAACGTGGCCGCCGGGTATGCAATTTGGCCAGATGGGAGCGGACCGCCAAAGCTCCAATGCTTCACAAAGCTCGATGTCGCCCACGTTTGCACCATCCGTGCAGCCGCCATCTCCGCGGGTCTTCCCCACCGCCGAACAGAGCTCAACGGCGGCATATCGAGCGTGTAATGGTTGTGGGTACTGCCCGACCTGCTGCAACACGTCTGGGTCGCAAAAGAGCAATACAAGGACTGATGGCATAAGCGACGGCACACTAGAGGACGGCCACTTGCCCCACTCAGTCCGAGGTATTCGTAAGCGCGTTTGCGATGGACCGCAAAACTTTGCACCACCGCAGCAGCCACCATTGACGTCCGTACAGCAGGAGACGCAGCTGGCGCAGCAGCAGCAGCAGACTTGCACGGGCAAGCACTGGATGGATGGGCCACTTCATGCCCGTCACGTCCAGCAACACCAGCAAGCACAGCAGCGGCTTCGCGCACAGCACGCTCAAGCGCAGGCTGCGTTGTCAAATGAGCAGGCAAATGAGATGCAACGTTTGCTACGCGAACAACAAGAGGATGATGACACTATCGAGCATTCCGAGTCTAGGCCGATGCCATCCAGCGCATTGGCGCTTGATGAGGAGCCCTTGGCACAAAGTCGGAGACTTGAACTTGGAGAGCTTGAGGGGGCAGGGCACGACCAGGAGCAAGTCGGTGGTGCTTTGACGGCAGCTGGTGAGCCCGCAGCGGCTCCTCGTGAGGGCGAGTGCTCAATGGACGAGGAAAACGTGGAGATTGACGATATGCTCGACGTATTGGACTCATTTTGGTCCGAGTCCATGGACGCGACTGATCTTGGCGACTCAGCACAAGACAACCCCATGTTCATCAGCCCACTGGCTTGATGCTTGACTACTTCTAAGCCTTCTTCTCTCTTAAAGCTTCCTTCCGACATTCTGCTCGTTGGGCTCTACTTCTCGTCTGCCTGTCAATCTCGCGCATTGACACCTGTGAAGTACAGTAAATGTGGCATTCAACCCACGAGATGACCATCCCAGCACGTACCTCTTTCGCGCCCACCTTTTGCCAGCGTCATGCGTTTGGGAATGTATCAAAGGCCCATGCATCGCGGAACATGCGCACCTCTCAACAAGGCTGGGCGCGATATTATGTCTCAGCGTGTTGCTCCGGCGACTATTTTCTTCTCCATGCGTGTTCGGCACCATGGAGCCCAGCTTTCATTTGAATCTTGGGATCTAGAGTACTCCGTCGCGTTGCGCCGATTTCTCGGCTCTCTGCATGATGTACGATCCCATGAATTGACTTACGCTGCAATTCCGTGTTCATCGTCTTGCAAACTTTGATTCTTTGTTCATCGTCTTGCAAGCTTGCGCAGAATGCACCGTAAAGTAGTCCAGTTACAAGACTCCATACTTCTGGGCTGAGCATGTCTCGATGCAAGACTGTGGCTATTCGTTTTTTCTTGCTTTGCCCATTCCCTCCGGAAGGCATTGTCTGATTGTAGCCACATCCCTGAGGGCGGCATTCAGGCTAGCTGGACATGCGAGGAAGCCTGCGGGGACTGCTGCGATGTGCATACGCAGAGGTTTGACCCGAGAGCGGCTGAACATGAGTGAGCGAAGCATGTGGTGAGGTGGGTATGGCGAGGGTTATTTCCATGTGTCTTCGTTTGGGTGCTTGTGCCTGGTGATGACTTCATTGACGTTGTGCATGTGTGCCACGGCGATCGTCGTCATGGTGAATACAAGCTGGTGGGGGGAAATCCCGTTATTTTCCTCGCAGCTATGGGCGCCATTGAGCGTAGTTGCTCAACTAAGTTCAACTATCAACTAAGTTTATGCTATAAAGGCTTCATGCTGCCATCACGTCCACTCAAGGCACGAACACCCCTTCAGTCATTCGATTGGGGAATGTAACCACCCACCCACCTGCTATGGCACTTGGCATTCATGTCGCATTCATCCTGCTAGATCTAGATAATGTGTTGCGGGTAGGGGGTAGGGGGAGTGCGTTCCCACGCTCGGGAGAGCCTGTTAACTCCTCCCGCCCGCCGGGGTCCTCCGAAAAGGTTCATATCGGCCGAAGACCCGCCCCAGCACCCAGCAGTTGACGAATTGGAATGGCCCAGAGGGCCTGAGGGCAATGAGGAAGGGGGCAGACCGGCGGCAGGCATGGCGGAGGGGACGACTTCGGAGACGCTGACGGGCTGAGGCCCGTCAGCGCAGAGGAAGGCGGGCAGGCGGGCTTGAGCGAGGGCGAGGACGGCGGCGAGAGCGACATCGAGCGAGAGGCGAGAGGCGAGGGTGAGTGAGAGGAGGGCTGTGATGGCAGGCGGGCTGGCGAGGCGAGGCGAGACTGTAGGGTACGAGTAGTACGAGAGCGAGAGCGACGAGAACGAGAGCGACGGATGACGACTGACGACAGGACGTCGGATCCAACGATGCAGAAAACAACAGGGTGCACCGACTCACGAACGCACTAGAATCATTCACCCAAACCAAGCAAAACACGAAATAACCGAGACCCCACATCGCCGGTATCTCAAACACGTCGCGAGAGACGGAGAGAGAGAGCGAGAGAGAGAGAGAGAGATTCCGCAGCGACGGTCGGAGCGTGTCTTCGCTTTGGATTTTCCCACCAAGGCGGAAAGTCGAAGAGGAACGTTATGTCGCGCAACCGCGGCGATCACATTGGATACAGATCGCAGCGAGGTATCCTTGCAATCGAAGAAATCTTGCTGTTGAGCGTGGACCTTCTAGACGTTTCTATCGAGCAACCCCGAGTAGCAACCAAGGGAGGAGAAGACCAAAAACCAACGGGACCAAGGGCTTTCATGCAACTTGCATCAAGGAGAAGGGTAACCAAAATCCAAAGCAGCGAATCTAAATCAATCTCCCCCATGCGCCGCGGGGGAAAAGTCTGCATTTAATTTTAAAATAGAGCTCTGTGGACATTCGATCGCTCAATTCGACTAATGTCCCACAATTGACGGAACGACACCTTCATCCCCCCTTCCGCTCCCCCCCGTCGTTCCATATTCCTCCTGTTTCCGCCGCTAGTATTACGACTGGCTATACTCCCCTAAGTAAGAAGTAAGAAGCTCAACATTAAACTCATCAAGAGGGGCCTGGACGCGGAACTCTGACGGATCGAGCATGACCACTAGCTCGATATGCAATGATTCGGAAGGGAAACGATCGGCGGGAGGCGCGGCGAAGGTGGCCGGGAGTGATGGAGTGACGGGCTGGACCACCTCCTCAGCAGAGCGGAAGGCGGGAGGACGGGCTTGGGCGAGGGCGAGCGCGACGACGGAGCGGACATGATTGGGCGGTTCGGGATTGATAGGCTGGGGCTGAGTGAGGGAGTGGAGAGGTTTGGTATTGAGGTAGTGTTGAGAACGAGGGACGAGAACGGGAACGAGAACGAGAACGAGAGCGACGAACGAAGAACGACAGACGACGGACGGTTAGAGGCCGATGGACCGACGAGATGACACCACACTCACTCACGTCAACACTCTCCACACTTACGTATCCTTATCACGGAACGCACAGGAACCTACTGACAGACCGAACAAGGAAGAGAATGCCGACAAGAGAGCGACGGGGCGACGGACGATCCGACGGGGGCGACAGTTACGCACAAGAATAAGGAAGGAATCTTTCGAAAGCCCTTAAGTGAGTTAATGAAGACCGAAGTAAAATAGCGCCACGATATAATCCAACGGCCAACACCTGAGGGGGAATCAGGGTCACACAAGGGGGCGGTTCCTTGCACCGGCGATACCTGAACACCTGAACGCTCGACTTGGCCTAAAAACGCGAGAAACACGGAAGGAGGTAAGCTATAAGCTAGGTGAGGACCTGAGGTCCGGTGTGTCCGTGGGTGTTCATCGGGTGAGGAGCGGTCCGCAGCGAGGATGTGTATGTTTAGGCAAGCCGCTCCACCATCCACCATGTCGAGCGCTTGTGCTATCAGCTTCAGGTTCGCACTTATGACCAGGTTCCCTTTGTTGTTGGTCGTAAAGGCGGGGGTGCTGAGGTCGCGTGGAGACTTGATCTTCGGCTTCCTACCTTGGGAAGCCTTGTTCGTGCGCACGGTCGAGATTCCGTCCGGGGGGCGGGGGGGCACTAGGGAGGGAAGAGGAAGAGGGGTTGGAGCGATGGGCTGGTCACGACAAGCGACAGGCCAGGGCGAGCGAGACAAGCGAGACTGCTAGGGAGAGAGTGGGTCAGCAGGGCAGTCTGCAGTCTGTTCCTGGCAAGCCATAAATAAGGCATGCCAAGAGCATGGGAGGTTCCTCCCCCATGGCAAGGGACAGGGGAGGAGTGGAGAAAAAAAGATCTGAAGATTCAGGGCTATCACCTATCGCTGGACTAGTAGACACTACTTCCCATCCGACAACGCCCTTTTCTCCCCTCACTCCGCCTCCTCGATTCCCCCCCCTCATTCCTTTTTCGTCGGTTTCGGGGGTGCGGCCGGGGTGCGGGGTGCGCTACCACGGGCCCGGTTCGGGTTGCGTGATCCGGATCCGGGCAGGCCTTCCGGTGTTGAGAGGAGGAGTGGAGAAGGAGGGGGGACTCGTGCCCCCCCCATGGGCGAACTAAGTATAAACTTAGTTGAGATAGAGTATACCTTAGAAAGTAGTAGGTGATTAGCCCAGAATCTGCAAATATTTTTTAAATTTATAGCAGCGATAGCCGGCCTTGGGACTTTTAAAGATAATTTATATCACGCCGCTAATAATGTGTCATTAGAGCTTCTCTTTCCAAGGATTGCACACAGACGGTGCTCATTCTGCCAAGCCTTCAGCCCACATTTGTTGACTCCGACGCGACAACTGCTAGAAAGCCCAACGTACACCGTGCATCATGGCTGTTTACACTTACAGTACACCTAGTTCCCAAGTTCCTACAAAATTGGCAGACGGACAGTTCGCTCCTCGTGCATACCAAATGCGTTTAGTGTCAGCCGTGCAAAACACTACACCATTCACGGGCGCACGTTGCCGTCCCAGTTCCCAAAGCTCATCCACCACCTTTTCTCCATGTGATCCGATTGCGCCGTGACTACTGCTTGCCGAGACATGCACGCCAAGTATCTGAAGCGGGTGTCCAAAGGGCACCTCCCTTTCAGATAGGATCATTGAGCATCAACTAGAGAAGCTGCGCGCCCGCTCGATGCAGCGGGGACCTAGATGAGTGTCTTCGCTGGGAAGGAATTCTTCAAATGCACGTCGAGATGTGCATGCCAAGCATTTTAAGCAGATTTTCTAACGTCGTCTCCTCTTCAGGTAGGACCATTGCACATCACCTAGAGCGGTGACGCGCCTGCTTGACGCAGTGGAACCTAGATGAGTTTCTTGGCCTGGAAGAAATTCTTTAGGTAGTTTATCTGCCACAGCCCCATCAAGAGCAAGGTGCACATCATCGCAATCTCTACCCACACGAGCCTGGTGAGTGGGTTTGATGGTTAAGGCAGACAGACTCACGTCAGCAATCGGCCATCGAAACAAGGGGCTCGCTCGCGTTCTGGTACGCCTTGACCCACATCGCTGGCGCAATGCGCGGCACCGTCAATTTCGGGTAACCCATATCTAGAGTAGCTGGCAAAAGGCACTCCGGGTACGTTTGCACAAATTTACTTCATGCCCGCTAATGCCCGCACCTCCCTCGGATCGAGGCGTCAAGAGCCTCAGCCTCTTCCGCTCTCCGCCTCATAGTGGCCATTTCTAGATGCACGTGCTTGGCCAGCTCCTCCATGCGCTCCAGCTCTGCTTCCACCTGCGACATGGCCACATGGGTCATTGTGCCATATGGCAGCAGTGAGACGCAGATGGTTTCGTACTAGCTGAGCGCCAGACGCGCGGCTCGCTCACTCACCGCTGCGACATCTTCGGGTCGTGCAGCAAGCGAATGGTCCGCCACTTCCACCGCTGTCTTGGCATTGAGCGACGCCCGCACCGCACCACCGTCGGCGCGGATGCACATGCGGTGCTCTCCGTTCTCGACAGCCGTGACGGAGAAGTGGCCCGCACTGCCCGCCGACTCGAAGAGTGTGGCGCCGTTGGCCGAGAGGACGCGCATTGTGGTGTTCAGCGCGATGATAGGAGTTACTGGAGGCGGCGGCGGCGACGGCGGCGGCGAGTCCTTGCTGGGCGTGGTGGCGTCTGCTGGAGCCCCTGGCGCCGCAGTCACGGCCACATGCCACTCGCCGGTGAGCAAGGCCTTGGGCATGAGCACCTCGCTGATGCATCGCTCCTCGCCTGGTTGGAGCGCGAAGCTGACCGCGCCACAGGCTGCCAACTGAAGCAGCAGTAGCAGCAGCAGGCGCAGCGGCGGGGCGAGGATCGCAGCCGGCGCGGCCGACAGCATCGCCGCACCCGGGCAAGTTGGGGGGGGGGGGGGAGGGTGGGGGAGGTCTGCAGCCTATTGGGTACAAAGTTAAACGATCATTAACTCCTTGCTGCCGAAGCGCCAAAATTGGAGCTTCCACACTTTCTTTTGATAACTGCTCGTTACCCGCTCATCCGTAGCCCCCAAGCTCTCAGGGGACTCTGAGGGACATTCCCCCACACCCTTGGATGGCCGAACAGCCCATAGCTTCGGTGATCTAGAAATGAATAAAGTGAAAAACTGGGGGGGGAAATGCAGATCCAATATTACAATAGTGGAACTTCACTTTCTCTTTCTAACAAAAATACGCCGTTTAGGTAAGAGATGTGCCGGGAGGAAACGGACTTTCGGCGCTGAGCGATGTCAGTCTCTCCCCCCCCGGGGGGGGGGGCACGGTGGCTCTCTTGGGGGCCCGAGAAGAAAATACGTTGCGCCACTTTTCGCCCACGGCCACGGCCCACGGCATCTCACATCTCGCATAAAACGACATATAATCTCTTACTCTTACACGGTGTTGCGTGTTGCACGCACCTCATCCTGTACACGCTGCTTCTAAGCGTGAAACCTAACGAAGCGCAAAAATTGGCGCTTCGAGCCGGCAGCAAGGAGTTGGTGTCAATGTGGGCCGTGCTGCCAGGGTCCTGGTCCTGCGCTCGATCAATGCCCATCGTTAAAATGAGTTCACGAGGGACCTGGACCTACTCCTAGAACACACCAACAACCACCGACACGCCACTGCGCCACTGCCTGCCCTCTGAACTCTAAACTAAAACTGAAGAGCTGAAGGGATGAATGAATGGCTGGGCGTGTTTTATCCTGCGTCCTGCGTCACCATGCTGCGGTGAGAAGTGTGAAGGTGGGGTTATGCAATTATGCAGTTAATTAATTAGGCGCGCGCCGTGGCCGTGGGCTGCTGCTTCTGGCTGCTGGTGTTGGCGCTGATACGATATTGCTCGTTGCTCCCATTTTGTCTTTGGCCTTGGTCAGCAATCGCCGCGATGGTGATCGTGCCAAGGCGACAAGACGCAAGACGCGATAGGATGCCATGCATGGCACCGTGCACCGTGGCACACCTCTGGATCTGACCTCTGGGCCTGTGGCTTGCGGGTGAAAAAGTGAAAAACGTATCACGACACGGGGAGGCCGCATTGCGGCCCCCTGTGGCTCGAGGATGAGACCGCAATGCGGCCCCGCCGCGTATCCTGTTGTTACTTCATCGCGCGTTATAAATGATGCCAAAGGGGTTTACACACCACAAGGGCACAGGGCACACTAACCGTATCACCGTATCACGTGCAAATCAAACGCACACTGTCGCATCCAGAGTATTTTATATACTCTAGGCGGATGCGGTGCTTCTATCAATGTGTAGTGTGTGAGAAAATTGAGTGAGTTTTGTTTTTGCCAATGAGTTGCCTCGAAGCTCCGCCGCATTGCACGCCGCATTTGTTCGTTTGTCCTTACTGCTGTTTCATTGATTTATTTGTGCGATGTTGCGTTAGTTTTCGAAGTTTTCTTGTTGGTGAGTGAGTGATGTGGGGTGGTGTCTTGTGGGCCGTCGTCGCGATGTAGCGCACCCTTCCCCCCCCTCTCTCAAGACTTCTCTTCACTCCATGCCCTAGCCCCGCTGAGACTTGCCCCACAATCAAGCGCGAGCTTGATTCGACACACACACGGGGGATTGCGTGTGAGACTCACACAAACAAGCATACAAGGAGAGAAGAGAGAAGGAGAAGGGGAGGGATCACGGCTCGACTCATGCGGGCGCTTTCCCCCCCTCTACAATCTACAATATGAGTTCCATGGCGCACACCACGGACCACGCGAGACGACGCTGACGCTGCCCCCCCCCCCTCCCCACTCTCTCCCCAATCTCTCTCTCCCCCCTCTCTCCTCTCTCTCCTCACCCCCCCTCCTCGCGCCTTTCTTTGGGCCCCTTCTCCTTCTCCTCTCCCACGACAGGACGCCTGCGCCCAAGTAAAGTATGCCTTGCTAGGCTTCAGTGCACCCTTAGCCTAGCTGGGAAACACGTGTTTACCGTGTTTCTACAAAAGCCAAACACAGCCGTGTTTTGCCGTGTTTCAAACCCCCTCCTGTTTGGCCACCGTGTTTATAGCAGCTAGCGCGTGCGCGAGCGCACGCGCCCTGCGCGTGGCGCGCTGCCGTGCGCACCCAACGAGCACTTTTGCTATTAGACAAATAACTTGCGCACGGTTTCCTCACTTGGACTAGCACCCTCGTCACCAATCCAATCATCTTCGTCGTCATCATCGTCGTCGCTGTCCCACTTCGCAACATCAGGAGTCCATCCAGCACTTTGCACACGCATCTGCACGTCCATCGACTCGTGGCAGTAGACAAGCTTATCTGCGACGTGATGGCTCATACTCGACCGAGCTTGCGAGTGAATCTGTCCATACACCGACCAATTTCGTTCCGCAGCAGACGCAGCCGCCGGTTGTGACAAAACTTGCTGTGCCAAAGCCGCAAGCAAGGGGACATGCTTGCCGTAGACGCTCCACCATTGAGAAGGCGCCATCACCTTAGCATTTTCGAGTGCAGACGGCCGAGAGAAGGCGCCTACGCCATTCTTGAAGATGGCAAATTCCCTCTCTACTTGCGCAACTCTTTTCACAACCTCGGCCGTTGAATAGGTGTAATGGCGCCAAGCCTCGTCTTGGTTGGAAGAGGAGAGGATTGCATCACGTAGACATAAACGATCGAAAATGGCGTGCAAGCCATCTGTGGTTGCCTCATCCAAATCACCAGCCGCGTCCCTAAATTGTGGATCCAAAGCGTAGGCGGCCGCGTGCATCGGCGAATGTAAATACTCCCATTGGTCAGAGTGAATCTCTGCCAATTCTTTAAACCATGGCACCTTCAACTCCAGCGATTCAATGCGTTGCCCAATCATAAACATGCGATCATACACTTTGCCCATGCAGCATGTGTTGCCATCGAGCATACGCAGAGGCTTGACCACAGGCATGGTCACAAAGAGAACCAGAGTGAGAGGTTTCCAAAAACCCTCCTCATCAAGCACAATCGCTTTTACCTTCCTCCCTATATCAGCATCAAGGATCTCCTCATCGTCTGCAGTGACCGACCGTCCACGGGACGAAAATTTATGCGCCAAAAATTCCACCGTCACGACAACTTGCTGCAACTCTGTCTTCACACGCAACATTCGAGACATCTCTCGATACTTCCCGGCAAATCGAGTTTGCTTTGCTCGGTATAAACCGAAATCTCTCCCGTGATTTGCTGCAATTATCTCCCTCAACTTCGTTCTTGGCCACCTTGTGCGACCCCAGAATAGAGAGAGAACGAGCCCGACCTTTGCAATGACGGCTGCCACTTGATCAACTTTTGCGAAGTCCTTTAGCTCGAGACTCAACACATGCGTCCCACAACACGTCGCCGTCAGCCATTTGTAGTGTCGCTCCAGAATTTTCCAAGCCGCTTTCATCGTGCTACAAGTGTCAGTAACGACCTGTACAAAGCCAAAACGACCATTCCGCTCCATACATTGGCGAAGCAACTCAGACACAAACCCAGCATTTTCTGAATCGCCGCTCGTCACTTTGATCGTGCCATCGAATAGCATGCACCCAGGATTGCCGAAGAGAAAGTTGATGAGGTGATCTTTCTTCACGTTGTCCCACCCATCCGAGATTATTGAGCAACCGTTCTGTAGCAGCTGTTGCCGCAACGGTTCCATCTCGCGATGCAACCTCTCCACTGTGCCATTGAGCAAGGGCCCGAGTAGCCCTTTCCGATTTGGCCCCTTGTAGGACGGAGGTGCTGTCTTCAGCTTTATTACCATCTCTTTAAACTTGGGATGGTCTGCCACAGCTGCGGGAACATTACAAGCATAAAACATTTCTGCTATCGCCGCATCACACACTTGCTTCGATGCCAAATTAAATTGCAGCGTGCCTTGTCCACGACCAGCCTGAGCTGAAAGCGCACGCTCACACGCAGACTGCCCGGCTACGAGCGGCGCCGCTGCCGCCACATCTACTTCCCTCGCTGCCGCCTTCTGCCGCTTCTTCGCATCTTTCTCGCTCTCACTTGTGCGCACCTTCTCAACGAGGGTTAGGAAAGATGAGTCATCGCAAGGGCATTGTGCAGAGTTGTTGCGACCAAGCACGTGGTCAACAACCCTCGTAGCACTGCCGCGCCGCTGCACACCACAACCAATGCACCGCCACAGCGGGTGGTTGGGGTCTTCCTCGCCGAGGATGATGACGCACGCCCAAACTGCTTCGGTGCGCCTCGCGCCAACGGAGCGCTTGCGCACTCCCTGAAGGACAGGCTGACTCAGGCCGGTGGCGCGGGCGGGGAGCACGCCAAAGGGGGTCATGCTTCCCGGCCTGCCACGCGCGGCGGGCAGGGCCTCTTCACATGCCTCGTCGTCGTCTTGCAGATGGGCCGGCTGTTGGGCGCCTCGCGCTCCATTGAGGAGCACGGCCCACTGCAGGGGCGCAGCGGCCGTGGGTGCCCTCTCCTGCCGCGGGGTGTCGGCACGGTCTGCCTCGCCTGCCCCGTCGTTGCACGCGCGCGCGCTCAGGGCACGGTCGACGTTGGGGTTGAACATGGCGGGGATGAGGGAGGAGAGAGAGAGGGGGGGGGGTCGCGCACGGTCACAAGGGAGAGTAGCGCGGGGCCGCGCGCGGGGGGAGCGGGGAGCGGAGCAGCGGAGCCGCGCGCGGGGCGCGGGGCGCGGGGCATATATTATATATTATACTACTACAATATACAAAGCACTATACGTTATACTTAGAAGAGATAGTTGTGAGTTATAGAGGTAGAGACCCCCCGCTGTCCCGCTGTGTTTGGGACTGTGTTTGGCTGTGTTTCTACGAAACCCAAACACAGACTGTGTTTCCTGTGTTTGGAGAAGCCCCGGCTGTGTTTCCCAGCTAGGACCCTCAGGAATCGAGGTGGCGGTACCGGGAGGAGCAGTTGTCGCCCAAAATATCTTAGTAGAAAACAAAATCGGAGAGGACTGAGGGCGTGGCAGAGACCCTGCTGGAGAGGAGGAGGAGGAGAGAACTAGGAGTAAAGTTTTACAGAGCCTGCTGGAGAAGGGGAAAAGGAGAGAGAATAGGAGAACAAAGGAGAAGGAGAGGGAGAGAGAGCACGCGCGGGGTGGGGGGGGGGGTTGGGGAGAGAGCCGAATAGTGGGGGCGAGTACAAACTAGAGAGGGGAAGGAGGGTGAGGTTGGAGGGGGGGGGGGGGGGGGGAAGAGGCCCGGAGAGAGAGAGGGAGAGGAAAAAGCCCCGAGACTACCCGAGAGACGACGCTGCCCCCCCTCTCCCCTCTCTCTCTCCCTCTCTCTCCCTCTCTCTCCCTCTCTCTCTCTCTCCCTCCCTCCCTCTCTCTCTCTCTCTCTTTCTCTCTCTCTCCCTCTCTCTCTCTCTCCCTCCCTCTCTCTCTCTCTCCCTCCCTCTCTCTCTCTCTCCCTCCCTCTCTCTCCCTCCCTCCCTCTCTCTCTCTCCCTCTCTCTCTCTCCCTCTCTCTCTCCCCCTCTCTCTCCCCTCTCTCTCTCCCCTCGCGCCTTTCTTTGGGCCCCTTCTCTCTCTCCTCTCTCTCGCCTCCTCCTCACCGCGCTCCTCGACCGGGGGAGGGGGGCGCCTCCCGCTCACTTCCTCCCTCTCCAGCCCCTCCTCTCCACACGCGCCCCACCTCCCTCATGTACGTCGCCGCAGCGCGGTAGCGGTGGCAGCAGCACACGCGCCGTCCACGACCCTACGATCCACCTCCCCCCCCCCCCCTCTCCCCTTTCCTTCCTTCCCAGGGGGTACTACGAGACTCTCGGTGTCTCCAAGAATGCCACAGATGCTGAGCTCAAGAAGGCGTACCGCAAGATGGCGATGAAGTGGCACCCCGATAAGAACCCCAATAATAAGGACGCCGAGAAGAAGTTCAAAGAGGTGGCTGAGGCCTACGAGGCACTATCTGATCCCAACAAACGAGAGATCTATGACAGGTGACCGCCGCAGCCATGCGTTTGAGCTGGCCAGCGGGGGCAAGGGGTGGCGTGACTCGTCCGGTATTCTGACACTATGATCTGGTTGGCGGCGCCGCGAGCATCATTTGCCCAGAGTGCATCCGAGCTCGCCGTACGCGTATGCGTCTGGAGCTGATGGCATGTGCTATAGCCATGTGAACAACAAGCTCAATGCTCCCGCCGGCTTGCCCTCAGATTCGGCGAGGCTGGACTCAGGCGCGGAGGCGGCGGTGCCGGTCCATCGGGCGGCATGGGTGGCATGTCCGGTGGGATAGACCCGAACGAGCTATTCGCTCAGATGTTCGGACAAGCTATGGGCGGCAGGGGCGGCGGCTTCCGCGCGGGCGGCTTTGGTCCTGGGGTGCAATTCGGGTTTGGACCCGGCATGGGGGCAGGAGTGCAAGCGGCCGACCTGAACGAGCTGCTCTCCGGCCTCTTTCGTGGCGCGGTCGGAGGTGCAGGTCCTGGCGGTGGCGGGCCGGGCGGCGGCCCACAAGCGTCATCTCAGGTCGTGGTCAAATCGATCGAGCTCTCGCTCGAGGAGCTTTACAAGGGCGGAAGAAAGACAGCCACCTTCAATGGGAAGACCTTCTCAATTGACGTGCGAAAGGGCTGGAAGGTACGCCCAAATCCGTTGCCCTCGGCGATCGCACCCACGCCTGCCTATGCCCCATCCGCTGTGCCGCCAACTGCATACGTCGCATCGATGGGCTGGCCATGGTTCTCCATGCTGATTCCCCTCCCCGCCCCCCCAACGCTATACATGCAGAAGGGCACACGCATCACGTTCGAGGATGATGGGGTATGCTTCCAAGTGAAGGAAGCCGAGCACCCGCGCTTCCAGCGGCAGGGCAATGATCTTACCGCTGTGGTGCACACCAACCCGATCTCCTTCCTGTTCAAAGGATCAGTGCATGAGATCACCACGCTTGACCAGCGTACTCTTACCGTCTCCATCCCTCCCTTAACGCTGCGGCGCGTCGTGCTGGGCGAGGGCATGCCATTCATGCGCACAGATGCCGATGGCAGCAAATCGCCGGACAAGGGCAATCTTATCGTGTATCTCTTCGCCAACTGGAGCACCGCCAAGCAGAGTGCAGAAACGTGAGCTGCCGCAGCCAAGTCGCGGAGCAAACGGATTTTGTTGGGGGCTCACGCCTGCAGCAGGGGAAGGCACTTGGCGCTAGAGTAGGGGAACGGGGAAAGGGGCCGGTACTGTGGTCGAAGCTCGACGCGTTGGGTGCTCGCATGCATCGCCTCGTTTTGCCGATGCGCTGCTGCTTTTGCAAGGTCGACATCCCCAACCCCACTCCCCCCGGCCGCAGGTGGGCGCGCACACTAACATGGGCTGCCGGGGCACTCCTCTTTTTCACCAACCCATCCATCTTCTTCGGCCTCATAATGCTCTACTCCTTTGTGTCGAGCCAGCGATGATGGACGGCATGGCGGGTTACCCAGCAGGTCTCGTCGGGGCACGCTTGCAAAGACATACGTGTCAGGTCACATGATTTGCCTTGCTACATGGCGCACTGCTTTGCGGCCAAGCCATGCTCTCGCGCTGGGAAGCCATGTTAGTATTTTCATGTCGAACCTTGGCCATTTTTACCAAGTGCTCTTTGACAGCAAGCAGTCTGCCTCATGAAGTCAAGAGTCCACCCAGAGGGTGGCCTGCTCTACGCTTTTTGTGCTAGTCCGTGCATCTCGCATTGCTCAGCTTCTGAAACAACGACAACGTGGTCGGCGATGGTAGTCGAGCGCAATGTCCGACAGAGTGAAGTCGGATCCCCTCACGTCGGAGCGAAACGCTTGACGGAGCGAAATGTTGGGGATGGTTGAGGATCAAAATTGACGAGAGGCTGGCGTTGGTGGGTTCGTGGGTGGGTGGGTTTGTGGGTAGGTGGTGTGGTGCGTGGAGTGCGCATGGGGCAAGCGCGTTCTGCTTGCACGCTCCCCCCTCTCTCTCGCCTATCTCTTCCTCTCTCCATTCAACCTATTGTTATAATGGGGCCAATGGGGAAGTGCCTCGTGCCCACCCCTCTTGAGCACACTAACGCTTCCCTTTTGGCGGAGCCATCAGTCACAGTCATGTGCACGCTCGCTCGCACGCGCTATGCGCAATTGGCCGCGCGGCGGCAAGCCTGTGGCCCTTAAAGCGACTGAATGAAACTTCAGGGATCGGTTTTCTCCGGTCCCCCCCTCCAATGGGACCCTAAGAGACTTGCATTTTCTCTTCTCTCCTCCTCCTCCCGACCCACTAGAACTAACTTTATAGTTAGTTGCCTTGGAGAACCTACTTTCATAAGTGGGGGTCAATTTGGGGGCGCCTCGCGACCCCTCACTCCATTGCGGACACCCCCCGGGGTAGGGGTAGGGGTGGGGCCCCGTACAACCAACAACCAAAACCAACCTCAGCCCCTGTCTTCTGGCAGGGGCTGGGCAATCATCAATCATTCTGGCCCAGACCCCGCAGTGGGCGCGGGCCGCGAATCGCACACCCACGCCCGCGCTGGGCCTGCCCTCGATCGAGCTGACTCCCCCCCCATTCAATCCCCGGTCGCCCTCTGGGCGGCTCCCATGGCCCATGGCCAGCGACTAGCCACTAGCCAGAAGCCAGAAGACTGAAAATAGAACACACACTCAAACACGAAAACGAAGACCACCCAAGCGACCAGCGACCAGGGATAACACCCGTACGCGAGGGACACGACGCCCCGCAAGCACGGACCCCAAGGGGCAAGGGGAAAGCCAATTGTCTGGGCCCCCACAACCACAACGCGGCACCTTAGAGCAAGCCGACATTCTACCGTTCGCCAAAAGCTCCCCCCCCCCCCCCCATGCCCATGCAAACGCCAGGCCCAAAGTAGTGCACATGGGACGACCCCCCGAACGAAACCGAAGACAGAAGACCAAGGAACGAGGGGGCGGGGGGGGGGGGGCGGGAAGGGGAGCGGGGAGCGGAGGAGCGGGGGAGCGGAGGTGGGGGCAAGGGCGATGTCTCACAGAAGTCCTGGGGAGAGGAGTACAGTGTACAGAGTGCATGGTGCATGGCTAGCTAGTACGTACTCTAGTAGCGTAGCAGTCACCTTCAAGAATGCTTTTTTTTAAGTATACCGTATCAACTAAGTTTATACTTGGTTGACCCATGGGGGGGCACGAGCCCCCCCCTCTCTCCACTCCTCCCCTGCCATGGGGGAGGAACCACCCATCCTCCTGGCATGCCTGATGGCTTGCCAGGAGGCCACTGCCCTACTGACCCACTCCCTTCCCCACAGGCTCGCCCCATTCGCCCATCCTGGCCCCTCGCGACCAGCCCATTGCTCCAACCCCCCCTCCCCCCCTGGTCGACAGGCAGACAGGTGCAGACTGGGGGCCCCAGAGGCTCGGGAGCGCCAGCGAGGGAGAGGCAGGGGAGGCCAGGGCCCAGCCCCAGCCTCCTCTGCCCCCTGAGCTGGCCTCCAGGAGCCTCCAGGGGCCGCCAGAGGGCAGCTGGAGGCCTGCCGCAGGCGCGCCATCGCGCGTGCCGCAGGAGAGGGGAGAGAGAGCGCGGAAAAGGGGGTGGGCGCGAGCGAGAGCTCCGCCCACCGGAAAATCGGTAAGTCTCGCGCCTGTTTACAGGATAAGACGAGACAGAGTGGGCCGCCCACTCGGAGACACAGGAGGAAGGGGGGGAAAGATCACCGGGGGGTGGCGCGGGCCACCGGACCATATCTAAGCCCTCCACCCCAATCCCCCTAGTAGTGTACGGGGGGAGCCGCCTGATGGCGGGGGGAGAAGGGCCGGGGAATGGGGGTGTAGAGAGTATGCTACGTGCTACTTGTAGTGGGTAGTGGTTCCATTCGCCGCGAGTGCGGTAAGAATATTAAAAGGTTTTTTTTTAAAGTATACCGTATGTATACCTGGGGGGGGGGGCGACTGCGACTGCATTTCGGAGATGATTTCGCGCACCGTCTTCGATCTTATTCGAAGGCCTGAATTCGGTATATTTCATCGTCATCGAAAATTTTGCCGGAGAACCCCCACTTTTTTTTGCTGATTGCTGATCCATCCTGCTGGAATCCACAGGGAGCTTATTTAGCCCTTCATTTACCCATTGTAGCTGGTGCCCTCCGCACCCTTATAGTGAGTGACCAGGCTAATATTGCATCTGACGAGACCCGAGATGGAGATGGAGCGCGCGTCCCCCCCGCGCCCGAACCGTATTTGCATTTGACGACGCGATATTTCAAGGCGTTTTCCGACCCCCTCGAACAGCCCAGGGCGCTTCGCGCGCTCCGTGCGCAACCCCCCAACCCCAACCCCACCCCACCCACCCACCCGAACCAAATAACCACCCCTTGAAAATACCGACCCCCCCCCCAACCGAAAACGACACCCTAGAATCGGCCAAAAACCGACCTACCCCCCTTTTTTAAAATCGCGGGCTTGTATTGTGCCTCGAAAGTAAATAAATTCGTACTCCTCTAAAATTGTTGTCTCATCTTCTCTGTCCTCTCTGTGTTCTTCTCTCTTCCCCTCTCTCTCTTCTCTCTCGTCTCTCTCAGGACAACCCTCTGTTTCTCTCTCTCTGTATTCTTTTTAAACGACTTGAGGATATTGGTGCGAGGGGGAGGGCGAGGTGTGGCGCCGACGGTGAGCCCTCTCAAGCCGAGGGGCAGAAGTGGAAGGGAGCATTGCGAGCAGGAGGGGGGGGGGGCAAGAAGCGATCGAGGGTGGAAGAGGGCGTCCAATGGATCGCAAGCGCGCTGTCTACCGCCCACCCATGCGCCGGCAGGTCGAGGCCGCCGGCCAGCACAGACGGAACGCTCTCGAGGCGGAGCGAGAGGCTAACCGCGTGCGCAAGCTGCTCGCAATGAAAGCGAGGGATGAGGACGAGCTGGTGGGGTCCGACCGTGACGCAGACGATCGCTGGACACGCGCTCAACCACCCGCTCCCAGCCTCTACAAAGCGGCGACGGCGGCAAGGTCCGCGGTGGAGGAGCGGTGGGAGTCCGAGCCAGATATTCGTGCAGCCGATGCAAGGAGTGACCGGGCGGACACGCAAGGAAAGGCCAAACCTGACGCTTCGAGGGTAGCGAGTGCAGGAGTTCTGGTTTCATCCGCCGACGATGAGGCAGCCATCCATTCGGCCAGTGCAGCCGCTGACACCCCCAGGCGCTCAGCTCCCAGCCGGGAGGCGTTGGCGACATACATAACACCTGGTCGAAGGGCAGTAATAGAACTTGAGGCTAAGCACGCTGAGGCGGCTGCAAGCAAGGCAAAGGAGTTGGCTGAGGCGCATGATAAGGAGCGGAGGCATGCGCTGGAGGAGGCGCGCCGTGAGGGCGCGGAGCGCCGTGCCCGAGCAGCTGCAGAGGAGGAAGCCGCAGCAGCACGGAAGAAGCTTGCGGCTGCAGAACGGAAGGCTGCCATCCAGGCCGAGGCCAACCGACGAGCAGAGGCTGCGGCGACCGAGGCGGCGAAGCAGGCGGAGGCGCGCTCGGCGGTGCTCGAGCAAGCACGCCGGGAAGGCGCTGAACGCCGTGCAGAGCGGCGAGAGACGGAGGAGGCGAAACGCGCCCTTGCGCTTGACAAGGCTCGCAGCTCAATTGCCCAAGGCAGGTGAGTCCGCTGCGCTTCACACCCATGGCAACCTCTCAAGTATGAGCCACAAGCCTTGCTAACGAGGCAGAAGCTGCTTGAGAATGCTTTGCACTTGCGCTGCAGTTCAAGGGGTTTACGAAGGCAGGTGGCTCGTGTCGAAACATAGTGCATATTGTAGTATTCTGGCACATTCTCTGACCCGGATAGCACTTGTTTCTACCGGATAGGACGGATGCAGAAGAGCAGGCGAATGCCGAGATGCGACGGCGGGCGGAGGAGGAAGAGCGGGAGCGGGCGGCTTTCCCTGCTCTTGCTTCTGGCATACAGCCTTTCGCCGGCAAAAGTCCATGTAGCGACTCAAAACCACAAGGAGTCTCACACGAACGCCATGCTCTACCGACAAGTATGATTGGTACCGCCGATAGTACAGGGGCCGAGGATAGACTTGTCTTCAACAGGGACGAGAGTGAGTTGGGTGCCACGTCGACGCCAGCATGGGGAGGTACGGGCGACGAGCACGGTGCGGCAGGCCTTATCCCTGACATTCCGTCGCTAGCAAGTAGTACAAATGAGCATGGCGAGCCCACTAGAGCGCCCGTGTCAAACGCATGGGGATCAGGAAGGTTGCGCACTGCTCTGGGCGTCAGCTCGCCTGAGGGCGGCTCGCCTTCTTCAAGAAGAGGAAATTCTGATGAGGGTAAGAGGTGTGAGCAACGGGCACCAACAGCTCCCCCTCCAGCCGTCGTTGCCAATCGGCTCATCACTAGCAGCCTCTCTCTAGGCCGTGCTGACGCGCGGGCAGCTCATGAAGTTGCGCGCGAGAAGCAGCTTTTGATGGAAGAGACGAGGCGGCGGCGAGAGGAACAGGAAAGGACTCGACGGCCATGGTGAATGAATGCACAAATATTGGCGATGGAGCGGTGCGCTGCCTCCATTTCATGGGTCGCCGACAAGCCGCCCCCGTGTACACACTACACGTTCAGGGCTCTACGAGGCCCCCTTCCATAGGGCGAGGGATCCATCGGCGAGGCCTTGGGAGTGGTGAGGCAGCCCACACTCAGGGTGTTTGAGCAGCTGTAGCTCAGCCGCAAGGGCCCGGGGGAGGAAGAAGTGTAGAGGAAGAAGCATGAAGGCGAAGGGGACGGGACGCGCAAGGGCACGAACGGGGTAATACAAAAGCAAGGATAGAGGAAAGGGAGTAGGCCTACCATCAACAAGGGACATTACACCCGACTTGATGGCTGTTTGTCGCCATCCGTGCATCATCTAATGGCTACGGGTGTGGCGAATAATAAAAGTAAGGGCTTCTCGCCGCGCGCATGCAGCTTTGCCCACTCGTACACGGCCGCTTTGTCCCTACGGCCACGCGTACGTGCTTCCCCTCAGCCACCATCCACGTCCGCCTAGCCTTCTTCAGAGGCCGAACCCTCAGGTCGGGGTCTGGATTTTTTTCGGCCGGCACCCCTGCAACTCGGGTATAACTTCTACCCACCCCCGGGGAACCAAGGTACACCCTTCTACCCCACCTTCAGACCTCATCTCCATCTAGGCCCAGTTAGCTCAATTATTCTTTGGGCATTTGGCTTGCGGCGGATGTAGATGGTCTAAAGGTCACGTTCCGTCGAATATGGGACAGACTAAAACTTTACATGGTCCTCTTTCGATTTCGACAGAACGCGACCTAACTAACCATGGAACATGGTCGATTACAGCAGCAAGAAGTTCAAGCACTCGGATATTAATATTCATACTTGGGTTCTTCCCCCCCCCCCGATATCACTCGGACACTTGGCTCGCCAGGGCCATGGCGGTGTCACGGGGCTGGTTTTGCGTGGTGTGCACCATAGAACTTATATTGGGATGAGGAGGGGGAGAGGGCCGCATGAGTCGAGCCGTGATCTCTCCCCTTCTCTCCTTCCTTGCTTCCTTGTCCGCTTGTGTGAGTCTCCCACGCAACCCACCCGTATGTGCGTTTAATCGCTTCACGCGATACTGTTAGTGTGCCTTGTGTGCTCGTTTGGCCCCCTTTGGTTGGTATCTTTTAACGTGCGATGAAGTAACAGGATGCGCGGCGCGGCGCGCGGCGCGCCGCGCTACTCATCCTCAAGCCACAAGAGGCCGCGCTACGGCCTCCCTGTGACCTGTGATAGGCGGAAATCCTGAGCACTGAAGACCCGAAACCGAAACCGATGAAACAAATGAAATAATTAATGTTATATATATCGCCACCCACAAGCACTCGACATAGCGGAAAGGCTAGCTTAACCTCCCAACAAACGCCGCACCCCGCACCCCCCACGACCCCACGTCGCAGGCTCAATGCGCAACACAGCCCCATACCCACTCTTCACGTGTCAACACCCACAAGAACCACAAGAGAAACCGACCGTCCGATGGAGCGAGAGTAAGGCTATGAATAGGTTGGATTTTGTCCTATCTAGATATCAGGGTCTGGAGGAAATCTGCCATCTAGCTAGATATAGATACGAGCCCTTCGCTATCGCTATCTAGATAGATATAGATACTAGCCTTCGCGGGGAACTAAGTTTATACTTGGTTGACCCATGGGGGGCACGAGCCCCCCCCTCTCTTCACTCCTCCCCTGCCATGGGGGAGGAGCCACCCATCCTCCGCCTGGCACGCCTGATGGCTTGCCAGGAGGCCACTGCCCTACTGACCCACTCCCTTCCCCACAGGCTCGCCCCATTCGCCCATCCTGGCCCCTCGTGACTCGTGACCAGCCCATCGCTCCAACCCCCCTCCCCCCCTGTTCGACAGGCAGACAGGTGCAGAGTGGGGCCCCCTGAGGCTCAGGAGCGCCAGCGAGGGAGAGGCAGGGGAGGCCAGGGCCCAGCCCCAGCCTCCTCTGCCTCCTGAGCTGGCCTCCAGGAGCCTCCAGGGGTCGCCAGGGGCAGCTGCAGGCCTGCCGCATGCGCGCCATCGCGCGTGCCGACAGGAGAGGAGAAAGAGAGCGCGGAGAGCGGAGAAGGGGGTGGGCGGAGCGAGAGCTCCGCTCACCGGAAAATAGGTAAGTCCCGCACCTGTTTACAGGATAAGCCGGGGCTGAGACCGCCGCCCACTCGGAGACACAGGAGGAAGGGGGGGAATGATCACCGGGGGGAGGCGCGGGCCACCGGACCATATCTAAGCCCTTCACCCCTATCCCCTTAGTAGTGCACGGGGGGAGTCGCCTTATGGCGGGGGGAGAAGGGCCGGGGGAGTGGGGGTGTAGAAAGTTTTGCCCTACGTGAGTAGAAAGTAGAGGTAGAGGGTCCACGGCCGCGTGTGCGGTGAGACTATTAAAAGGTTCAATTAATTTATTTCTCCCCCATAGCGGGGGAGGAGTGGAGGGGGGGGGGCTCGTGCCCTCCCGTGGGTGAACCAAGTATGAACCTAGCTTGCGGACATCTTCAAGAATGTTTTTTATGGCACCACGGTTATAATAATTTTCGACGCACGCACGCACATTGCGGCACTAACAGGCACAGAGGCACCGGCTGACTGGGTCGAAGCTCCTCCCTCGGCAATCTCACGACACCGCGACCCCGTCGCCCTAATCCTCCGCGGTCGGCGCATCCTCAGACGCTGCCGCTTCAGCGTCTGCGGCCGCAGCAGCCTCAGCCTCAGCAGCTGCTGCCGCTTCTGCTGCGGCGGCCGCAGCCGCTGCTGCCGCTTCTGCTGCGGCGGCCGCAGCTGCCTTCTCCTCCTCCAGCTTGGCGGTGAAGAGTGCACTTGTGTCGCGCAACCAATTCAGCAGGAGGAATGCAACGAATGAGCTCGCCTTCAGCACCTCAGTGTCTACCTCAAGGGGCACATACCCACTCTCACCTGTAGCGGCTGTGAAGCCCTCCACGTCTTTCGACCCCAACACGTCATAGTTGCCAACCTTGGTGAAGAATTCCTCACCCCACGGCAGGCTGCCTTCTTTAATGGCCGCCGCCTTCATGCCGTCCCAGTCCATGGACGCGATGGCGGCTGCAGACTCGGGCGCAATCAGTCTCATGACACCCTTGAGCACTTGCAGCACCTCACGAGGCACCGCCTTGCGCGTGGCAAGGAAGTCGAGCTTGTCGCCCGACAAGGCCACCAGGTCGTCAGCAGCGCGCTTCTGCTTTGCCTTGAGCGAGGCGAGCTTGTCGCCGCCCTCGGTGCCCTCCTCCTCGGCCGCCGCCGCAAGCGCTGCCTCGAGCTCGGCGCTGCTCTGCTCGTAGGCGGCCGACAGCTCGGCGATGGCTGCAACATTGCACTTGGCCACCTCGATCGCAATACGGCAGAGCGCGCTGCTGGCCTTGTCGGCGAGCGTGCCGAAGTCGGCCGCGATGCCAGAGTCCATCCGGCCGCCACTGAGTGTGTCGGCCGCGATGATGCCGAGAACGTCACCATCTGCGTCGGCGATCGGCGCGATGGAGAGGGAGCCCACGCGCGGCACCGACCAAAACTTGACGGAGCGGTTTTGGATTGCTTGTGGCAGATACATGCACTTGGCACCGTCGCTGAGGAACGCATCGATCGCATCGAAGGACACACCCTCGCCGTTGCCACGAGGGACCGGTGCGTCCTCATCTGCGCCCTCCGGCGCCGCAGGCCGAGCGAGCTTCTTGCCCACCATGAGCTGTGCTGTAGCCTCGGGAGAGGCAACCACATAAGTGAGGAGTGTTGGGTTGAACTTGGGCGGCGGCTCGGGTGCCTCCTCAGGCTCCGGCTCCGGTTCAGCAGATGCCCCTTCCTCGCCCTCGGCAGGTTCGGCGGGCGACTCTTCGCTCGGGGACTCTGGGATCTTGACCTCCTTGTCGGGGAGATCAGTGAGGGCCACGTACGTAGATGCGCCAGTTTTGTCCGTGACGTACTTCATGCAGACTGTGTATACTTCCTCCGCGGAGCTGGCCTGCGGGGACAGGCGAAGGTTTACCCATCAGTTCATAAAGGCGGCGCAGGTGACGAATGATCTCTGCCTCGCGCGCTGCGTTGCGAGGGAATGTGCGACGGCCAGCAAGCAGCATGCCAGCGCTGGCAGCGTACCTTCTCGAGAGCCTCATCCAGTGCGGCAACGATGCCATCTTCCTTAGCCTTGGCGGCGGCGGCCGCCTTCTCCTTCTGTATTGCTATCACGCGTGCCGCCTCCGCCTTGTCTGCAGCATTCTTCTCGGCAGCCTCGCGCTCGGCAGCCGCAGTGGTAGCAGCCAACTTTTTGGCGTCTGCGGCGAGGAGGAACTGGGCAAGGAAGGCGACAGGGTCGTCGGGCTGCATCTGGACGGTGTGGGCTAGCCCGGCGGCCAGCGCTCCGCCGACGTGCGCCTTGAGGTAAGCTGCGTCCATCGCGGCGGGCGAGGGGCGGCGAGAGAGCGGTGGGATGGAGGTGGAGGTGGGCAAGGCGGGGGGAGCAGCCGAGGGAGGCGAGGGCCCCGACCGCACGCAGTAACGCCTTCTCGCCGCCCCCCCCCCCCCCTCCCCCTCCTCGGCGCGCAACCGACCGTGGCGTCCCCCCACCGGTATCTCCACCGAGAGGGGTTCCCACTGTTTTGTTGTAGTTTGTCGTCGGCCCCTTTCTCGGGGAGCACTGCCCCGCGCCCCAACCTATGAATAGGTACTTCCTCCGTTTCCTCCCTCTACTCTCTATGAATAGAAGCGCCGTCGCCTCTTCCCCCCCGCCCCCCCCGCCTTCCCATCTCCCCCCCCCGCCCCCCCCCCCCCCGCCCCCCCCCCCCCCGCCCCCCCCCCGGCTCCTCCCGATCCGCTTGCACCACCACACCTCTCGCGCCCCTCCGCCTCTCCGCCCCTCCGCCCCTCCGCCCTCCACCAGCCTGCCTCCGCCCTCCACCGGCCGTCCTCCACCGTCCGTCTTCCACAGTCCGCCCTCCGCCCTCCGCTCTCGCTTCCCCTCCGTCTCTCCCTCTCCCTCTCTCCCTCTCCCTCTCTCCCTCTCCCTCTCTCCCTCTCCCTCTCTCCCTCCCTCGCTCTCCCTCTCCCTCCCTCCCCCCCCCCCCCCTCTCTCTCTGCGCACATGCTCCGACAGGCCGCCATGGGGCGCCGCGCGCGCCGCGCTGCCAGCACCCTCTCCAAGTTCGTCGGAGCCCAGTCCGAGTACACGAGCACCCTCAAGTTCTTCTACCCGCACGTCGACGCACTTCCGCCTGCGATGCCAGTGTTCCGGCTGATCGACGACGCGGGCGTGCCGGTCGAGGGGGCGGTGCTGCCGCATATCGAACCGGAGACTATGAGGCAGATGCAGAAGACGATGGTCCGCGTGTCCGAGTTCGACAAGGTGTTCAACGAGGCGCAGCGGCAGGGGAGGCTTTCATTCTATTTCACCAACCGAGGAGAGGAGGCCTGCTCCGTCGGGTCGGGCGCCGCTCTGCAGGACGATGACTGGGTTTGGCCACAGTATCGCGAGCTTGGAGCCACCTTTTGGCGGGGCTACACCATCGAGGAGGCCGCCAATCAGTGCTGCCACAACGAGCTCGACGCCACCAAGGGCCGGCAGCTACCGATGCATATTGGCTCGCCTGAGAAGCACCTCATGTACGTCAAGTCGAATCTTGGCCAGCAGGTGCGCGCAAGTGATCAGGCCCCAGTGGTCACGCAACGTACGCCAGGCCGAGACCCCAGGACTGCTCGTGCATCTCGCCTATACTGACTGCTTGACCGGAGGCTGGCCACTGAAACTGGCCGTAAAAGCGTTTCGAGTGAGGTGGAGGGAGGGTACCGAACGCAGCTGGCTTTACAGACATGGCTGTGATGGCACGGGCGCAGACTCTCCCATTGCCGTACACGCATCTCCAACCGGCTTGGTGTGGCAACCGGATGCGACTCCCCACTCGTGCTGCGCCAACCCACTCAGCCATTCCCCCTTCCGCCAGGTGCCTGCCGCGAACGGCGCAGCGTATGCGATGAAGTTGTTGGGTAAAAGACGGTGTTCCATCACATATTTTGGAGAGGGCTGTGCGTCAGAAGGGGATATTCCTTCAGCCTTGAACATTGCCTCGGTACATGGTTGCCCGACAATCTTCTTCTGCCGCAACAACGGGTGTGCGTTTACTGGCTCACAGCGCGCGCACTTCTACCCTTTGCGCGCGTGCCTTGCTCTCTGAGACGAGCTCTGTCTGCGGGCCGCCACGCCCTGTCGACGCGATCCACGCACCCACACTCTGTGCAGTTACGCGATCTCCACGCATACCGACGACCAGTACAAGTCGGATGGCATCGCCCCTCGTGGCGTTGCCTTTGGCATGCCATCGATTCGAGTGGATGGCAACGATATCCTCGCTGTATACGCTGCCACGGAGGCGAGCATGCGGGAGCGAGCTTCTCGGGGTTATGGGGCAGGTCAAGGGAGCGTATCGCAGCCTCGAAGCTCCACTTGAATGCCTCCGCCTGCAATGTCTGTCGAGTAGACCCTTACAGATTTCAAAAGCCCATCCGTTCACCACGCTTCCCCTGAATCGAGGGTGTGCCATATCTAATCCCGTCATCGTGGCACTGTTTCAGATGGCGCGCAAAATTGCGATCGAAGAAGGGCGGCCGTGCTTGATCGAAGGCATGACGTATCGTATTGGTGCGCACTCCACCTCTGACGACGATTCAAAGTACAGGCGTTCAGCCTCACCAGAGGAAGGATACGACTCTGAGCGCTCCTACTGGGATGCGCGCTCGCCCATCATCCGTTTCGGTGGCTTTCTCGAGTCACACGGGCTGTGGACGGCGGAGGAAGAGGCCGCGCTGCGCAAAACGGAGCGGGCGAGGTCAATCAAGGCCTTGAACGAGGCAGAGAAGGTGCTTAGTGCCGCCCAACAACAGAATTTTGCAAGCTCATGTGATGTGAAGACCCTCCATTCTCCCACATTCCCTGATGCAGGTTGCCCAGCCTCATCTGAAGCATTTGTTTACGGATGTCTACGACGATATGCCGTGGATGTTGCAGGTATGGTCATCGTCCGCACACGCCTCTCTCACCCGGCCCACCTGCACACCTGCACACATCTGCTTTAGCAGTGCCGAGCCGCCCACCACCGGGACAGACTTCGTCCAGCGGTACACTACGCTTTCTTCTCGCAGCAAGCCCGCAGTTGCTCAGCGTATGCCCTCCGTATTATACTACAGGAGCAGCAGGCTGCGCTCAAGGCCCACCTCATCAAGTACAAGGAGCACTATATGGACGTGCCTGATGAGCACGTGGAGAGTTTGTAGTCTTGTGTGGTTGGGGCCTTGGCGCGGTGTGGCCCAACAAAATTCGCCTTGTCAACATTCTGCGCGGGCACACAAGACGAGACCGTGCTACACCGTCGACAGCTTTGACCATTCGCTCTCCAACCGTGCCTACCCCTTTGTGACGAGGCCTTGCTCTGAAAGATAGCCGATTAGGAGGTTGGGGCGTTGGAGTCAATGGAGAGCCTCTTGTGCGCCGGCAAGAGCACTACTAGATAGGCCCTTGTGCATAGTACGAGGAGATATTTGTGTTGTCATCGACGTGTGGTGTGTGCGGGGTGCAAGGCATGCTGCGCGTTCGTACAGCATACGTGGGTGAGTGTTGGTGTTGCTGCTACTGCTGCTGTCTCCTCTTCGTGCGTCTCGTGACACGATCTGCACATCGTGATCATTCTCGGCACTTGGCACTTGGCAGCATTTTGTGGTGATGTGGCGCTACAGGCGGGCGGATGACTATGCGTGGCATCGGAGTCGGTGTGAAAGCCCCACTCCCACGGCGGTCCCGGTGGGGCCCGTCGCGTTGGCGATCGTCAAGGGGCCAGCGAATGCCGGCCGCTCTGTAGGAACTGCTCACGCCAGCGCGCCAGCTGGTGTGGGGGGGCATCATTTGGTTTGGAAGGCGCTTCTTTCTTCTTTGGCGCCAGTCCGCTCGTGATATGGTGTCAGGTGGCCGCGCATGCGCCGCGGGAGCATCCCCCCGCGCGCGCCATGTCCCCCACTGCGGGTCGCATTGGCAGCGCGCGAAAGGGCCTCTGGAGCCCGAGTCCAGTTGCCCATCGCGAGCGTGATCTATTTCGTCGCGCGCAGGTAGACCTCTGCGGCGAGTTGGTCAGGAATGCTTGTTAGGGCTAGGGCTAGGGCCCCAATCCACCGGGTCCGGCGTCTCAGCAGCCCTGTGAGTGTCTGTATGAGTGTGAGTCTGCCCGCGGGTCATTCAACGTCAACTTCTGTTGTCTTCATAAATTCGTATACAAAAAATCGCCTTTCGCGTTCGAATATTTAGTCTTCATGCTAGGGGCCTATCAGATAGTGATCATATGCATATACACATATACATATACGCTGTACGCTGCCTGGGCGCAAAAAGCAAAAAATACGGATTAGGGTGCTAATTTGACCTAGTCATAACAATGTGAATGTGAAGTCGTTGTCTTTAATACAGCTACCGGTAGTCTTCGTTGCGCCCCTTCTTTCTACCGTGAATGTATGAATGGTGAATGGGCCCTTGTCGAGCCCAAAGAGTCGCCCATTCACAATCCACAATCCCAATCCCAATGCTGGCCTTTGGCCGATCCTTCCTACCTATTGCGTATAATTAATAGGCATGCGCCAATACCAATAATGGATAATAGGTGCGCCTCCTCGCGCCTCGCGCCCCCCTCTCCGTGCAGCCGGACAACTAACTCTAACTCCCGAGTGGCAGTTCCCGAATTGTGTCGAGTGCTTTTCGCTTTTGTCTAGACCCAGACCCAGACGGCGGGTAGTTTGTAGTTTGCTGCTACCTACCGCTGATCCCGTCGGTTAGTTTGTGTGGGGGTTTCTTGGTTCTTGGAGAGCACCGCTGCTCTACACAATTTCGTCACCTCCCTGCTCCCCGTCCCTGTGCACAGCGCACAGCCTGTGCGTAACGAAGTAAAGACGCGTTAGTATAGCATACATACATGCACCGGTGGTGCATCGAATGCACCGGAAGTGTGTTATGACGGAAATAGAGAGGATTGATTGGCCGAGTATGTGTGGTCTATGACTGACGGACTGACGGATCGAGCATGACCACTGGCTCGATATGCGAGGGGACGGAGGACGGAGGACGGAAGGAGATAGATCGGCGCTAGGCGCGGCGGGAGCGGCTGCCAGAGAGCCAGATCGAGCGCATGCAACACTTAGTCGCGAGAGAGATGAGATGGGAGGAGAGATATGAGATATGAGAGAGATGTGGGAGGAGGGGGGAGAGAGTGAGAGTAGTGCACTCATCGAGACTCATCACTCATCCCAAAACATCACCACCCCCTCCCAAAAAAAAGCCATACGAGATACGAGATACGAGAGAGGCCGAGAGCCGAGAGGCCCCAAGGCCCCAAGGCCATGCATGGAACAAGCTCTCCATCCACCATGGGAGGTGAGGGAGACAAGAGAGAGAACGATCTAGCGACCATCGAAATCGATGAAACGAGGTCATTCAGTTTGGCCCAAGCCCAAGAGGTCCCTAGTGAGTGACCGGGCTAGAGCTGACGTTAGCTACTGTTAGCTGACACTTGACACTTGGCTTGCTTTGATTGAGCTCTGGCTCTGGCTCTGACTCTCAGCCCAACAACTGACGTTAGCTCACAGTCGAGCATTAGCTGACGCTAGCTCTAGCTACTGACGTACGTGTAAGCTCTAGGTTGGTGTTAGCTGATGAGCTGACGCACCAACACCAACACTGCTATAGCGGCTAGCGGCAGTAGCAGTAGTAGCGGGACTAATATCTAATATCTAATATTTATTATCGATATTGAATATTGAATATTGAATATTTTTATCGAAACTGTGTTATGGAGCGATCATTGTCGTTGTTTGGCGGTTGGTGCAAGGCTTGTGCTAGTGGCAGGTGCGGCACTAACCTCATTACTATCTTTCATTCTATAATCACTAATCTTATGATTGGTCGCCATGGAGGGGGGCCTCGCGCCCCCCCCACTCTCTCGACTCCCCTCATGGGGGGCGAGAACCATCCACCCCCCTGCGCTGCCTCTTGGCATGTAGGGGGGACTCACCCAGCCTGCCCAGACTCTCCCTGAGAGTCGGGCACAGATCGCACGCCCTGGCCCGCGTTGGCCTGCTTCTCGCTCTGACCAACCCCTCCTCCCCCTGGGCCCCCCTGATCAGGAGCCCCCAGCCAGCTCCTGTCGACCGGCAGGGGCTCGAGAGCCAGCGAGGGAGAGGCAGGAGGGGCCAGGGCCATGCCCCAGCCTCACCTGCCCCCTGAGCTGTGCTCCCAGGCCCCCTGCAGGCCTCCTGGGGACCTGAAGAGGGGCCGCAGGCGCGCGCCATGGGCCAGAGCCGCAGGGAAGAGAGGAGGAAGAGGGAAGAGGGAGGGGAGGGGGGAGTGGCAGCTCTCCCCTCCGGCGATTACGTGTCTTCTCGCCCCGTTTGGGTAAGAGAAGACGGGGGCACCAGAACCAGGAGGGAAGGGCCGCGGCTCGCCGCGGCCACTCGCCTCGGCGAGAGAGATTAGCGCTTCTGGGCTCTCATTCACGAGTGCCCCCCCCCCCCTGCGTTGTTTTTACCCGAAAGGGGCTTTCCCCCAGCGTGGACTCGAGGAGAGGACGTGCTGGGGTGCGCGGGGTCGGTGCGTGCACTGGGGGGAGGACAAATATCGAGGGGAGGGGGCAGTGCCCCTTCCCCCCGGTAGCACTCGGACACCTGGCTCGTCAGGCATGGCGGGATTCCGGGACGGAAAAGTTGTGTCCAATTAGCTAGTGGGGTTGGCTAGGATATAACATTAATTATTTTATTTTATTTATTTCATTCTATAATATAATTGTTGCCTCCGCCCAGCTCTCTCTCCTCTCTCCACATATCCACCCACAATAACAATAAAACACTGCCTCAACAACAAAAAAACGATCGCGGCTCGCCGCGGGTGCGGGGCAAAAACAAATCCCCCTTCCCCCTTTCACGTCGCCCCCCCCCCCCCCTCTCTCTCCGCCCCGCCAGCGAAAGAGAGAGCCATGCCTGCGGTGCGTCTCGCCTGGCCTCTCCCCTCTCCGCCTTGCCCATACGGGCACAGCCTCGCAGCAGCTCGGCATGCGCAGCTGCTCAGGCTCATTGTGGCCGGTTGGTCCATTTCCCCCCATTTGTCGCCGCGCAGGCCAAGAAGATCCAGAAGAAGAAGGTGGTGAAGAAGTTCACCATCGACTGCTCTCAGCCGGTCGACGATGGCATCATGGATGCCGCCTCCTTCGTGAGTGGGGCACACTGGGCAAGCTCTGGGACAGCGGGTTGATGCATATCTAGCCGGCGCGCAACCAGCCTGGTGCTGAGCTGGCGGGCATACGAGGCAGGCGCTCGTCCTGCAGCGCCCTGCTGTGACAGCAGAGGCCAGTGTCTGGCGTTAAGGGCTGCGGTACATCTTGTATTGCTGCGGGGGAGCCTGGCTAGATCCGAACGCGGTGTCACGTCATGTATCTCACAATCTCCACGCCCCGTTTCACTCGCAGGAGAAGTTCCTCCTTGACAAGATTAAGGTTGGCGGCAAGGTCGGCAACCTTGGTGATGTCGTGGGTGTCTCGCGCGAGAAGGCAAAGGTCGTCGTCTCTGCCGAGACCGACTTCTCCAAGCGCTACTTGAAGTACCTCTCGAAGAAGTACCTTAAGAAGCAGCAGCTTCGTGACTGGCTTCATGTCATCGCCAACAAGAAGGACTCGTACGAGCTTCGCTACTACAACATCCATGACAATGACGCTGATGAGGACGAGGACTAGGCGCGCTGTTGATGGTGTCAGGCGCGCGGTTCGGCTGCGAGTCTGGAATAGCTCGCGGTGACGCACTGCGCTTTCGATGCCGAGGCCTGGCATTGGAATGCCCGAGGTTCGTGGTGGCGTCTCCACGGTAATTCCTCTTTTCGGGTGCGCCTGTCTGTCAAGGGGGGAAGGAGCTGAGAGTCCATGCGTGCGCATTTTTCTGCGTATCACTTGCAGCCCCGTCTTTGTCTTTGCTGTTGTTCTCTGCGTCTAAATCTACGCGGTATTTCTCGATGCTCCACACTGCGGATTGACACTTTGATATCTCGTCTCAATCTTTTCATCGGGAACGTTGGCATCATCATAGGGCGGTCAAACAGGGGACAGGGGCTTTTTAACTATTAGTAAGGGTTGGGCTGCATTTGACCGTGGCGCGAGGCCCAATAGAAAAACATCCAGGGGGGGGCCACCTGCCGCCACGAAAATCTTCAATCTTCGCCAAGAAATGGTGTGAGGTGTGATTCGCCTACCCTCTCCCTCTCGCCCCCTCCGTCACGCGCGCTCACGCTCTACCCGTAAAGAATTGGCGCTCGCGCCCGCGGGCCGCGGGGGGATCGGTTCCTTTATATATATATATATATCTAAGCTACATTCGGTATTTGATTCCCGCCCGATGCAGCGCCGTGTCGGGCTGCCGACAGTCCGACCACTCCCTGACCCTCTGGCCTCTGGCATCATTACCCGCGCAGCCCACCCAGCTCCTCACAGCGCGCGCACGCGGCTACCCTGGCTGCCACAGACCCCGCCCTGACCATCCCGACCCGCCCCTCGCAGGATTTGCCCTCACTCGAACTCGGCATCGAGAACCAGGACCAGCTCACCGACGCGGCCGTCCACGCGTGGCTGGCGAGTCTCCGCGTTGAGGCCGCCCTCGCGGCTCGCGGCCCTCCTCTCTCTGACAGTGCCAGATTTGGCGCTGGTCGATGAGGCGAGACCCGTGGGCGGCCTCAGGACGGGCCACGTTGTAGCTCTCTACGCCGCGGCGAGCAAAACAGCCTAAGATCTTGCGCCAGAGCGCCTCACAGCGGCCATCTGGCGGGAACCCACCACCGAAACTGTCTGCCTGTCGACCAGGGGGGGAGGGGGGGTTGGAGCGATGGGCTGGCCACGAGGGGCCAGGACGAGCGAACCAGGCGTGCCTGTCAGTGGGAGAGTGGGTTAGCAGGGCAGTGGCCTCCTGGCAAGCCATCGCAGGCATGCCAGGAGGATGGGTGGTTCCTCCCCCACGGCAGGGGGCAGGGGAGGAGTGGAGAGAGAGGGGGGCTCGTGCCCCCCCATGGGCGAACCAAGTATAAACTTAGTTGGTCGGTCCGCCTCAATGGGTTTTCCCCCATTCAATGACTCATTGTAGCTTATGGGGAGTTATAATGGGAGCCAGGGGTTTGCGAGGGGGGAGATTCATAGGGGTACATATGCGTATCTGTCTAGTGACAACACACGTCATGGCGTACGGGCAAGTGCTGAGGATGGTTGTGCAGGGGCTGAGGATGGTTGTGCGTATGCGTGTGTGTCTAGTGACAACACACATTAGGGGCTGAGGGGTGAGTGAAGTAGCTTGTAGCGGTTGCGCGCGCATTGTCCTCAGGATTATCATCGTGCTTGCGCGACCCACAAATACACTCGGTGTTGGCAAAGCCGCTGCGTGTCATCTACCTTCACACCAGAATGCATGCGAGAGAGATCCACTACGCATTTCTCTTGGACCGAGTCCAACGTCGGGTCCTCATGGACATTTGCGTGTCTTCACAGGTCTGGTCACGAGACGTTGTTCGCCATCTTCTCCATCGGATACACTACTCGCATCGCTAGCAATAACGCTGGGTATCCCACTAGGTAGAACACTACCACCAAGACTTGCGGCAACGCTGGCAATGGCGCTCGCGCCGGTTGACACTGGGCGGAATAGAAAGTTCTCTGAGGAGATTGCAATGGCATCTCCATGCATTGCAGCCGAGCCGATCCGATGGCGATCGACAAGCTGCAAGTTAGATGCATGGTCTCCCGGATTGCACAATGACTCTCCGACCTCACGAACGAGCTCAAGCTGTTTTTGCGAGCTTGGTTCGCATCGAACAGTATCAACGTTGGACACGCTCGATACCCGCATGTATTGTCGATTGGATGCTGTGCATGCGGGTGACGATGGCTCTGATCCAGTGATTTCCTCCTCGGCAATGGACCAGGACACTTCTGGCTCACAAGATAGGCCGAAGGTGGCGAGGGCAGATTGAGGACGAGAGCGTAATTCGCTGCTTGAGAATCCGGAAAGCGGGCGAGTATGACGATCCGAGGCAGTAGAGCTCGGGCGGATGCGTCGCTGTGCCGGCCTTGGCGCATCGTGCATCGCCGATGCAAGTCCTTGATGCCCCTCCGCACATGAGCCATGCATCGGCTGAGGACTCGTCGTATGAAAGGTGCTAGCGTGGTATGACAAGCAAGTGGGCAACTGAAGTCGATTATTGCCTGATGTGGATTCCGCGTGTTCGGGCTCCGGGGTGTTTGCAACAAGTGATATATCACTTATCGCCGAAGCCGCCGATGCCGGTCGGGTCCGCAAATCGAAGCCCGGGAGGTTAGGCCCACATGGTCCTGAACTAGCTGCCAAGTATTCCCCCCGATTAAGACTGGTATGCAGTTGTGTTGAAGGTGCAGGCTGTTCCCCTATTTGCGTATCAACTGCGATCCTGTCATTTGCATTTAAGGTGTATTGGGTTGAAGCTGAGCGCGACAGCCTTTCCGCCATAGACGCTGCCGACGCCGGCCGTGTACGCATGTCGGCGCGCGACAAGCCAAGGTCTGTCTCTGACAGATATCCTATCGGTGCTGCTGCAGTCGACGCCGCCGATGCTGGGCGAGTCCGCTCATCCATGTACGACGCAAGTCGTTCGTGCTTTCCCGCTGCTGTGCATTCTGGTGGATTCATGGAGACTGAGGCCGCCGATGCTGGGCGAGTCCGTGAGTCCATTTTGAGCAGACCTGGCTCACGCCCAAATCTAGCGCAACTTAATGTGTCGGCCGCAGTCGACGCCGCCGAAGCTGGGCGCGTCCGCGCGTCCACGTACGGCACGTGGCCGTAGTGCTCTCCCATGGCTGTGTACTCGGTTACACTCGCAGCGATCGATGCCGCCGATAATGGGCGCGTCCGCTCATCCACGTACGTCGCCGATGCCGGGTGCGACCGCGCGTTAACATACTCCACGTGACCCTCAAGCGCTTCCGCTACCGCACATTCGGATGACTCTGCATCGACTAAACCTGCTGATGCCGGGGGGGTCTGCGACTCCGTATGGAGCGTGCCTCGCCCACGCCCCATTGCAGCGCAGCATGATGGACCGGCCGCCATCGACGCCACTGACGTTGAACGTGCCTGCACATCGACACAAGGTGCATGCCATTTCTCTTCCGCTACTGCACTCTCTGCCGGAGCCGCAGCGACCGATGTTGGGCGCGTCCGCAAGTCTGCATGCAGAATGTCTTGTTCACGCCCGGTTGCAGGGCAGCTTGATTGGCTTGCTACAACCGACGCCGCCAACGCCGGACCCGTCTGTGCACCCACGTAGGAAGCATTCCGTTCGTGCTCTCTCGTTGCTGCATTGACTGGCCAGGAAGTGCGGGAAGTCGGATCGGCAACGACCGATGCCGCCGACGCCGGACGTGTTCGCGCGTCTACGTGATGCATTTTAAGTTCACACCCTGCTCCTGTAGCGCATGGTGGACCAGCTGCAATCGATGATGCGCGCGGCGTTCGCATATGTAAATCAACCTGAGACGCGTGCTGCTCACGTATCGAATCTGCTATCACCGCACCGTGTGCCACAGATGCTGCAGACGCCGGGCGCGTTCTAGTGTCTGCAAATGGGATGGATTGCTCCTGCGTCCAATCCCCGCAGGGTGGCCGATTGAGCGCCATTGACTCCATGGGTGCACCGGCAGCTACCGATGCTGCGGACACTGGGCCCGTCCAGCCGTCAGTGCAAGATGGAGATAATTCTGAATCAGCTACACCACACCCCAGAATGATGCTTGCGGTCGACGGGCTGGCTACCATCGATGACGACGCAGTGCACGCCACACAAGAATCTCGTTCACCATTTCCTTCATTGACCGGGTCACTAAACATTGGTGTCGCAGAGGCGGGGTTCGTCCGCAAATCAGACGCACCTAGAGGATGGCTATGCCCGCTTGCTGCCAAATGGACCGACTTGGGGCGCAACATGTCGGTGGCCATGGATGCCGCGGATGCTGGTCGCGTCCGATCATCGTTGCAAATCGTGCAATGCACAAGCCCCCTCCTTGAAAGAGGAAAGAGTGCATCCGGTGGACCGGCCGCAATCGACAGAGTGGACGCTGGCCGCAACTCGGAGTTCGTCCGAAACCCTTGGTCGGCATGTTCGGCGGTCATAGCCGTTGATAAGCCACAGGCACCGAGAGCAAGAGATACCGCAGATGCTGTGCGCGTTAGTGAGTCCACACTTGCCGAATCTCCCTCCCTCCATTCCTCACCCCGGGCGATTGCGACGCGTTCCGCATCTCGGCGAAAGGGGGCGACCGAAACTGAGAGTGCGGACGCAGGATGCGCACGCGTGTCGATCCACAATGTAGGTGCGACCTCCGATGCAGCTTGTGCCGGTGGTGAGCTAGAGCCAACCACCGGCTCTTCCCGATGACCTAAATGCCCGGATTCACCCGGCGACCAAGAGCGCAATGCATCTCCCGCAGCCTGGTGCCCAGCGACTCGAGCGACCGATGCCGGCACAGACCTTGGCTTGTCGTCGAATGCATACTGAAGCTCATGCGTTTCCGTGCCCTTGCCAACCTTCTCCTCATTCAATTGAGAACGTCGCGGAGGCGTTGCGTCGACACGCAAGTGGTCCTGGCGGCCAGCTGCGGTTTTCTTGATCTTTGCTTGCAAAAGCGCTCGCTGTTGCGCAACTCGTTGTGCAGATCGCTCGATGGAACGGACTTGTTGTGCTCGACGGCTGGCATGGTACGCATCGCGTTCGGCAGCTTGCGGGTCACGAGAAGCAACTGGTGACAGAGAAAAGCGTCCGAGAACTTCATCTGCGCCTCGCCGAGCTTTTACAACTTGATGGATACGACGCCTGATCTCATCGAGAGACAGCGCTGGCCGCCCGGCGACCCCCTGCCTTCCAGCCGGCCTGAGCCGCCTCCACAGACGCAGCCCTCGATAGAGTGAGCTTTTCCGTCGCGCCAGAACAGCACGCCGCAGCAACCCTATCAGCCGTGCGTTTTGACTCAGGAGTGCGAGCGCCTTGAGCAGCCGGCGAGCACAAGCAAGCTGTGCCACGCTGCGCCATGGCACGACAATGGCTGCACGTCGCACCCACACGCGCCATGCTCCGGCAGCTGCACCAAAACGATGGTGACGGAGGGCGCTCAGGTAGAGCAATTCAACGCGCCATGCGCGCCATGTGCGCGCACGCCATTGTGCGAGTGCTCGCGTCAATAGTTGCCACGGCGCCACCTTTCGACGGTTGGCCGCGTTCCAAACGTTGACAGTCGTGAGTCGCATTGCACAGCCCTCCGTTGAGGTTCTAGCTCGGCCGCATAGATCGAGATCTGCGGCGAGCAAACCAACAAAAGATTGAGCGCCATTGTCGGCCAACAAAGAGGCGTCCTTATTGTTGTACGCATCGTAATCTAACGACTCGTAGTTATCTGGATCCACGCAAGTGGCCCGGAGGCGAGCAACACGCGAGGCCGCCGCCCGGATGCATGTGAGATGGGGCCGCCCAGGCCGTAGCAGCTGACCAGCGCAGTTCTCAGATTCGTGCGGCGATTTCGACGGCGAGCGCCTTGGATGGTCAGATGTGAGGGCAGGAGCGTTGCCGTGTTGCATTACGGGAGGCCCGATTCCGGTAGACCTGCTCGCCATGGCTAACGGAGAAGTGGCGCAACTTTTGTCCACAAGCTGAGCGTCGTGGTGATTCCCCGTTGATAGAGCAGCCTTCGTGCACGCAGTCATGTCCATTGGTGCCGCGCAAGCGGGAGGTGTGGGTCTAGCACGTCCCTGATCAGTGTGGTACAATGGATGCCATTCATTCGGGGCTGGGTGGTCGGAGCGAGGCGAGGTACAACACCCCGTGTCGACCAATTGGACGAGCATGTGGTTGGGATCAAGGCGCGTGGGTTCTAAGCTGAGACGGCGAGATCTATCCTCGAGGATCGGATCGGATGTCGTTGACGAGATCTCTTCGCCTTGTTGATTTGCCCCTGGTTTCGAGCTTGGAAAGAGAGCAAGGCCAGTGCCGCCGTCCGTACATCTCGCGTCTTCGGCGGCCGTCAACATAGCCATCTCCAACGATGGAATGGAGCAGTGTGCTTGTGGTAGGCGCGGTGAGGCTGCGGCGGATGGCGCGGGCTGCGCGGCTTGCAAGACAGCCTTTTGCTCCTCTGGCGGCGGAGCTCGTGCACTTGTCGTCGTTTGCACATCCGAAGTTGGGGTAGCCACCGCTGAAGTCATTGCTTGCTGGGAAGTGGCGGCCCTCGAAATGATCTCAACAAGCGCTGCAGCAGCAGCCGAGGCGACACGACTGATTGCATCCGCTGACGCAAGCATTGGTGCGTTGGCAGCGTCGCCGCTGTGCACTCCATCTGTCAGCGACGATGCTGCTTGCGCTAGATCCTGGGCAGAAGGCCCCTGCAAGCGCGCTGGTACCCCGGAAGGCTGTGCGCCCATAGGCTCCGCAGTGTCGGTGTACAGGGCGTTGACTGCAGCAACAGCGGCAGCCACAGCTGCAGCAGTTGCTGGAACATCTGTAAGGCGCCCTGAGAGTGCGGCTGTGGCGAGGTCGGCCAAGCCAGGGTGGGCTTCGACGGCAGCACGTGCGCTGGATGCAGTGACACGCGCCTTGAGCTGGGTTTCCCTAGGCGCAACATGCGAGGGTGAAACTATCCGATTAGGCAAGGCAGAGGGCCTTCGGCACATCTCATCATCCGGCTGGCTGAAGTCATTGGTGTTGTCGTTCCGCAGGTGGGTAGGTGCATCCCTGATCGCATCATGCGTTGGCCGCCCACCAACCTCGTCGGAAGAGTGGGCTGGACGAGCTGCCTGCGACACCTCTAGATCTCGAGGTGCATCTGCATGCGCTCTCGAAGGGTACCCCTCGATACCATGCTCAAGTGCGCGGCACGGCGACGCCTCTCGCGCGAGCCTCGTGTCGAGCGCAGGAGCACAGGCACACACACTGGCTTCATCGCCGCTTACAATCCCAGGGCCTGCCCCCTCACATCTGTGCTGAGGCGGTCCGATGCCCTCTGCGGCGACCAGACGTCCGATGCCCTTGGCGGCGTCCAGATCCAACACACGGAGGGGGATAGGGTCATAACGACGCGTTCCGGCAGTTGTCTTGAGCTGGAGCAGCCGGAAGCCCAAGTGGAGCAGCTTGTAGTTGTGGTGGTCGACCGCCACACGGAGCCTGCGCAGGTGCTCCAGCGCGTCATCTGGCCGCGGCCGGCGCATCCAGCCGGAGCGAGTGCGCAAGAGCGCGTCTCGTCGCGAGGGAGGTGGCGTGCCTGTTGGCCTCACCCCCCTCTCCAGCCTGTGAGAGTCGATCAATCGGCGTTCAACTGAGCCGTGCGGCAGGCTGCGCGAGCACGCGCTCAGCTGTAGGGTGGGAGCGCGGCTGCGCTGCTGCTGCCTATACCAGATGTGCGGTGCGTGTAGACGCAGCGGCTCCACCGCGAGCGGTGCCGATGCGCTTGACGAGAGAATCGCGCTCGTGGACGGCAGGGTGACAGTGGGAAGGGTGGGGGAGGGGGGAGGGGGAGGGGGAGGGGGGAAGGGGAGGGGAGAGGAGGCGAGCCGATGGCGCCAGCGCCCACCAGGCGGCGGAACTGCGCGGGAGTTCGAGAAGAAGAAAGGGGGGGGCTCTCCCAAAAATAGTTCACCCTTTTCACAGAATTCACACTAGCTGGGGCGCTGCTGGGGCTCTACCTTCTATCCTGGTGGACTAGGATGCCTAGTACAATAGGATGATGTTATTTCTCCTACAGGCACACGCACAGCCTAGAAATGGGTATCAGAGGGTACTCTAGGGAGCTAGGGAGAGCGAAATGTGGAAATAAGAGTCCAGATCCCTCGCGAGGTGTGAGTGTGATTGGGGCGTTACTGTGAAACCCCGCATTTACATTGACACTAGACACTAGCTAGGGCTCTATACCTCTATCTCTATCCTCTATCCTCTATATCCTCTATATCCTCTCTGCCTTCAAATACAACCCAGGACGCGCTTCAAATACAGTCAAATATATATGTATTTGGCCTCTGGCCAACTACGGTAAATTCGTATTTTCCATTTCCCATCTAGGAGCTAGGAGTCTATGAGTGTAAGTGTGGGTGTAGGTGTAGGTGTAGAGGTGTAGGTGTAGGTGTAGGTGTAGGGTGTAGGGTGTAGGGTTCACTCCCTCCTCGAGGGGTCGGGTAGGAGATAAGTGTGGCAGGACAATCATAATTGAACGCTTCTGGTTGAGTTTGATTCGTCATCTCGTGCCTCGTTGTTTTCCCCATCTAGAGGCGACACTCGCACTCGATCGTTTACGCAGGCATCTACGGGTGACCGTCTACTATACAATTCAACCAGAGACTCTCTCTCCCCTTTTTTGTCCCTTTATTTCTGAATTAACGCGCGCCGCGGCGGGGCGATTGCGACGGGGCGAGTCGCTCCACCGTCCCCTCGGCGCCGCCGGCGCGGCGCGACGGACGGTGGCAGCCCGAGGGCTCGTCCTGCTCGTAGCCATGCTCGGAGGGCACAAGGAGGGGGAGACACTCTTAGCCTGGCGGATAAGTGGCTCCTCCTCCTCCTTCGGCCAGTATATGACGCAGGAAGAGTACCTGCAGACAGTCGCGTCGAGGCTGCTCTACTCGCGCTCGATCAGCCTGTTCTACGTCTCGCTGCTCGCCGCCTCCATTGTCGAGGTGGTGTGGATCCTGCACCCATGGGCCACTCCGGGGCACGAGCGTCGGATTTCCTACCCCAACTCGCGCGCATTTTTTGTGGTCGAGGTCTATTTGACCTTCGGGATGGTGTGCGAGACAGCGCTCCGAATTGTGCTACTCCGAGCGGCCTTCTGGTCAGACTTCGGCAACATTTTCGACGCGGCGGTCTGCGCGCTCTCCATCCTCTCCTTCCTCTTGTACATTGACGAGGTCGCGCAAAGCCTGGAAGTGGCGCTCCTCGTCGTCATGGCTGGTTGGGTCCTCTTGCGTATTGCGCGGCTGATGACAGTGGCTCGGACTCTTCACAGGCAGCGATCAGACGCATCGCGCCTGGACGTCAACTTTGGTGTTGCCGATAGCGTGGCGCTACACGAGTTCCACTCGGATGACGAGGAGAGTGGAGAGCTTAGCTTCGGTATGGGTCACGATGAGCGGTGTCGAGACTGGAACCTCGAGCAACGGCTGAGCCGAGACTTTTATGCATCCGAGCAGCGCATCCATGTGTGATGGTAGCCTAGAGACCCTAAGACGCTAAACGTGTGCGAGCTGCTCAGCGTTCAAAGCACCGCATGTGACGAGGTTCCTAACAGCTCCAATAGCTAAGAAGCTCACGTTGTAGATATGCGCGTCGTGATTTGTGTTGATCTTCTAGCTCCATCCCGTCCTCCTTGCCTCGGTGCGTTGGACTGCTTATCATCATCTTCATATCTTCTGTAGCCGTAGCAATCCTTTGCCCCTACAATAATCGTTGCGAGAAATCGTCATCACTGTGCCACACGACGCATAACTCTCACCCAATAGTACTTGTGCAACTAAGTATATACTTGGTTGCGTGCGATGCAGCGCGTCGACGCGTTACGCGTTTGCTTCTCCCTCGCCCCCAGGGTCCCCCGCCAAGGGCGCCGCCCCAGGTCTCCTGGATCAGTTGCAGTCGAGGCCCCTCGGGAGGGCCCGTCGGTCACCCTCAGACTCTGCCTCCTTGCATGAGCTGAGCACTCACAATCCTGACCCAGACCCCTGAGCTGCTTGGTTGGCCCTCTGGCAGAGCCTGTGGCCTCTCGCTCTCGCCTCTGGTGGGAGCCCCCTCAGGATTTCTGAGCTCTAAGAGCAGGTCGTGGCGCGCGCATGCGCGCGCGCCGCAAGAGACAACGAAAAGAGAGTGGAGTGAGGGAGGGCGGCATTCGTCGGTCCCCGAACCGGGAATTCAACGCTCAACACGATAACCGATAACCGATAACTGTAACCGAGCCCCGTTTATATCAGTAACAGTAAACGGGCGGAATGAGAGGCTGGCGACAGGCCGAGGAGCGGGGGGAGCGGCGCATGTTCGCCCGAAGGAGCCCTCTCAACGAAAGGTTCGCCGGGGGCCGTCGTTTATTCTGCGGAGGATCGCTCGGGTAGGCATCGGACTGGCCTGCCCCAAGCAGGGCCTCTCATTCTCAACGTCAACGGGACGACTGCAAAAAGTTCGCTGACCCCCCCCCCCGTGCTTTTCCCTGGTAACTCTTCTACCTACGTTGTATGTTGGCGACGAACTGGAACTAAGGCCTGTAACCACTTGGATTTGGGACTAACCGGATATTGTGGGTAGTTCACCGACCCCTATCTAGTTAGATAGTGATAGTGACCGACCCCTATCTAGTTAGATAGTGGCCCCCTGGGTAGCTGGGTATTCTGAGTATCCCGATACCCATATCCCATATACTACTACTGGTAGTCGTACTATATATACTACTATAATATATATAAATTAATATTATATATATATATTGTGTGTGTGTGTACGTGTGTGTGTACGTGTGTGTGTATGTATGCGCGCGTGCGCGCGCGCGCGTGTCGTGTGCGTGTGTGTGTGCCCCTACATATACGGCCGCAAGCCGCAAGCGGAGCCATTCCCCCCCCCCCCCATGGTATCGCTTCCCCCCCCTTCACCCCCTATTCTCCTTTCTTTTTACTTATTTTGCGGCGGTGTCCGTTTTGAGAGGCGGGAGCCGACGCGAGGCGGCAGGCGGGAAGGAGGTGAACATAAAATAATTAATGTTATATCCTAGCCAACCCCACTAGCTAATTGGACACAACTTTTCCGTCTTTCCGTCCCGGAATCCCGCCATGCCTGACGGGCCAGGTGTCCGAGTGATACCGGGGGGAGGGGGCACTTTCCCCTCCTCTCGATATTTGTCCTCCCCCCAGTGCACGCACCGACCCCGCGCACCCCAGCACGTCCTCTCCTCGAGTCCACGCTGGGGGAAAGCCCCTTTCGGGTAAAAGCAACGCAGGGGGGGGGGGGCACTCGTGAATAGGGGCCCAGGAGCGCTAATCTCTCCTCGCCGAAGCGAGTGGCCGCGGCAAGCCACGGCCCTTCCCTCCTGGCTCTGGCGCCCCCGTCTTCTCTTACCCAAACGGGGCGAGAAGACACGTTTCTGCCGGAGGGGAGAGCTGCCGCTCCCCCCTCCCCTCCCTCTTCCCTTTTCCTCCTCTCTTCCCTGCGGCTCTGGCCATGGCGCGCGCCTGCGGCCCCTCTTCAGGTCCCCAGGAGGCCGGCAGGGGCCAGGGAGCGCAGCTCAGGGGGCAGGTGAGGCTGGGGCATGGCCCTGGCCCCTCCTGCCTCTCCCTCGCTGGCTCTCGAGCCCCTGCCAGTCGACTGGAGCTGGCTGGGGGGTCCTGATCAGGGGGGCCCAGGGGGAGGAGGGGCTGGTCAGAGGGATGGGCAGGCCACGACGGGCCAGGGCGGGCGAGTCAGGCGGGCCTGTGGGGAGAGGAATGGGTTAGCAGGGCTGTGTGCTCCTGGCAGGCCATCAGGCGTGCCAGGAGAGTGAGTGGTTCCTCCCCCATGGCAGGGGAGGAGTGGAGAGAGAGGGGGGCTCGTGCCCCCCCATGGGCGAACTAAGTATAAACTTAGTTCGGGAAGGAGGTGAACATGTATCCAAAAGAAGATGTTGCTGTGGGCATGCGGCCACCGGGCTGCTGCTGCCGGCAGATGGCCGGCGGCGAGATTCATTCTGCGGACCAGGCTCGGCGCCCACCGCATCCACTCTGCGTGGCCGCGTGTGCTGCTAGCTGCTGGCAGCGCGCTGGCCTCAGCGCTGCAAGGGCACGACACCGCCAGCTGCGCTGGGCGCGGCCAAGATAAAGCGCCCGAGCCTGTCTTTCGGCGCGCGCGCACTGCTGTACGGCGGCTTTGCCGCCGTTACCCGCGTGATTATCCTGAATAGTGGATTTTCACTATTCGGAACCAGTGCTGAGTAGTGGCCCACCCCCTACCCATATGGAGTGGGTAGTGGAAATCGGATGTGGGTAGGTGAGTAGCACGATACCCAGTTACCAGTTATCTGGTTACAGGCCTTAACTGGAACTGGGTTTTCACCCATTATTGAACGTGTGGCTTGTGGGGAGTTCTTAACGGGAGCCGGGGCCGAAAAGGGGGGAGGTATGCATGATTCATGTATCATGTATGTGTATGTGCTTATGCTTACTTTTTACTTCTTACTTAGTTCTTAGTAAGATTCTTAGTTGTGTGTTGTGCCTAGATGGGAAAAACAGTGGGGGGGGGGGTCCAAAAACAGTAAAAACAGTCTGTTTTTGGCCTTCATAGAAAAACAGACAAAAACAGTCCCAAAAACAGTACGGAGGGGGGGGGGGGGGCTCTCTAAGAGTCTCTAACGAATTCTCGCCGGGCGAGGGCGCTCGGTCGGGTGCGCGCGCTCTCTCTCTCCCCCTCGCTCTCACTCGCCCTTCTCCCTCTCTCGCTCCCCCCCTCTCTCGCTCTCTCCCCCTCGCTCTCGCTCTCTCCTTCGCGCTCCTTCGCTCTCCCCCGCTCTCCCCCGCTCTCCCTCTCGCTCCCCCCACCTCCCTCTCTCTCGCTGCCTCTCTCTCGCTGCCTCGCTGCCTCGCTCTCTTGGTCTCGCTCCTGCGCTCTTGCTCCCGCGCTCGCTCTCCCCTCTCTCGCTTTCCCCTCTCTCGCTTTCCCCTCTCTCGCTCGCTCTCCCACCCTCCCTCTCTCTCTCTCTCTCCCCCCCCCCATCCCCCCTCGCTCTCACTCCCTCACTCTTTCTTACTCGCTCGCTCTCTGTCTCGCTCGCTCGCTCGCTTTCGCTCGCTCGCTCTCCCTCCCTCCCTCCCTCCCTCCTTCTGTCTCTGTCTCTCCTCGCGTTCTGTCTCTCCGTCGCGCGCGTGCGCTCTCTCTTTCTCTCGCTCGCTCTCTCTCCACACCCCTCCCTCTCTCTCTCTCTCTCTCCCCCTAGCTCCCTCTCCCCCTAGCTCCTGCGCTCTCCCTCTCCCTTGCTCTTGCTCCCTCTTGCTCCTCCCTTCTCTCTCTCTCTGTCCCTTGCTCCCCCTCTCCCTCTCCCTCTCCCTCGCTCTCCTCTCTCTCCCTCTCTCTCCCCCTCCCCCCTCGCTCTCGCTCCCTCACTCTCTTTCTCGCTCGCTCGCTTGTTCCTCGCTCGCTTGCTTTCGCTCGCTCTCCTTCCCCCTTCCCTCCCTCCCTCCCTCCCTCCCTCCCTCCCTCCCTTCTTCCCTCCCTCCCTCCCTCCCTCCCTCCCTTCCTCTCCCTCCCTCCCTCCCTCCCTCTCTCTCTCTCTCTCTCTCTCTCTCTCTCTCTCTCTCTCTCTCTCTCTCTCTCTCTCTCTCTCTCTCTCTCTCTCTCTCTCTTTCTCTCTCTCTCTCTCTCTCCACACACACACACACACACACACACACACACACACACACACACACACACACACACACACACACACACACACACACACACACACACACACACACACACTTGCTCCCCCTCCCCCTCCCCCCTTCCCTCTATCTCGCTCCCTCTTGCTCCCTTCTCTCTCTCCCTCTCTCCCCCCCTCGCTCTGCCCTCTCCCTCTTCTTCCCTCCCTCCCTCTCTCTCATTCTCTCCTTCATCACCCTTCTCTCTGGCCCCCTCCCTCCCCCTTCCCCCTCTCCCCTCCCTCCTCCTCCTCTCTTTCTTTCCACGCACGCGTAAGCGCCCACATATGCTCACGCTCAGCGCATGGTGCATGAGTGCTAGCGTTGCCATTCAAAAACGGAGACAAAAACTGAAGGGCTTGCAAAAACGGCAAAAACGGCCTGTTTTTCGCCTTCGTAGAAAAACGGTGAATACGTTTCTCCCATCTAGGGTGTTGTGTGCCTTGGGTCTTAATCTGAATCTTAATGCGGTCTTGTGCGTCGTGGCCTGGCGTGTTGGTGCATGGCTAGAGGCAGTAGCGGCACTCATGTTCAGTCATTTTATTATTATACTACTAGTGGCAGTGGTGGTGCTAACGCTCAGATAGTTTATTGCTACTATTAATTATAGTAGTAGTAGTAGTTACTGGCAAGATGCTCTACAAATCTACAGATCAGAACACTATTCCTACTACTTCACTCCGTGAATAAAACTCTGAAACTCCTGCATTTACATTTGCTTTGGCTCGACTGGGGGTCGGGGGTGACGGTGCGCCGTCCGGCGCTTGCGGCTGACCTCTCGTCCCTTCTTCTCGCCCACCTGCGTCCACGGCCCTCGTCGACCAGCCTGAGCGCGCACATCGCACCTCATAGTATTTGCACGGCACGGACATCGCGCACCTGTCCCCGTTGAGTGATGCGGAGCCAGCGAGAGCAACGCCACTGCGCTGCTTGCTCTGCGCTAACGGAAGAGGCGTTGCTTGCCCCCCAACCCATGCCAGACGAGAAGCGCAGACAGCGTTTGCCGCCGCCAATCACGGTCCACCCATTGTCCTTCGCCTTGCTGCTGTGGCTGTGGGCGCCGCAAGTGGCTCTCGCGCTTTGCACGCTGCCTCCACTGAGCAGAGCTGCTGTCCTCGGGTGCGCCACCACTTCTGAGCGCGCCACGCTGGTCGAGCACTACATTGTGAGTGCAGCTGGCCGCTTCGACCCGTCACTACTCTTGACTGAGCTACGTGCTGCAGGTGACTACAGCGCTGCACGCGACGTGGCAATAGCGTGCTGTGCGCATGGATGCATGCCTCATGCGCCTGTGTGCGATGCGCTGTCTGCTGCACTACGAAAAGACGGCCGGCTCGAGGAGGCGGTAGAGGTGATAGATGCGCTCCATGCGGCGGGTGGCAGATCGAACCCGAGTCAGTCTGCTGCGCTAATGGCGGCTCTAGCACGCGCCGGCCGCAGCGAGAGTGCGATGCGCCTTTTGGACAGGATGGGCGACAAGGCGGACCATCAGACCCACGCAATGCTCTTGAGTGGACTCTTGGCCGCTGGTGATGAGAAGACAGGCGCAGCGCTATGCAAACGGCTGCGGGCGATGGGTAGGACTCCCGACTTACCGCTTTTCAACGTGATGCTCCAGACGCTTCTCAGGGCGGGACACGCTGTAGAGGCGTCGGCATTGATGGATGAGCTGCGTGCGGCAAGGCTGAAGCCCAATGAGCGTACCCTAAACGTGCTCCTCACTTCATTCACCTCAGCAGGGCAGCTGCCCGCAGCCATCGAAATGTTCAACTCATTCCTTGACTCGGGCGGAAGACCCACATCACATGCATACAATGTGCTCATCGACGCCTTTGCACGGTGCGGCGAGCTCGTGAACGCCGAGATTCTTGCACAACAGATGCGTGGCGGTGGTATACCTCCGGACACATACACACTCAACGCGCTGTTGCGCGCATGCGCTACTGCTCGAGAGCCTCGACGAGGAATCGCGCACTATCTCCTTGCACGACGCCGTGGTGTCCGCCCGGATTCGGCTTCGTTCTCACTTCTTGTTTGGGCACTGAAGCCCGTTGGGCAAGGACTGCGTGCAGCAAAACTAGCAAAGGAATGGGTGATGGAGATGGAATCGCAACAAGCCACCCTCAGTGCTCAAGGTCTCCCTCTCCTTGATGCAGTGGCGTGCGCAGAGCTCCTCAGATGCTGTTGTCAAAAGCAAACGCTTTCGCATCGAACTGAGGCAGGAGAGCTAGCAGCATGGCTGTGGGAACAGCTGCTTGCCACGGGTGTTGAACCTACCGACATGAGCAGAGCCGATGCTATTCGTGCTTTAGGAATGGCGGGGAAGATGGAGGCCGCCTTTGGACTCTTCGAGGCAGCCCAAGCGCCACGGGCACAGATAGTGTGGCAGGCGATGCTTTCCAGCTGTGGTTCAGACGTAGAAATGGGCAATCGTGTGCTTGCCACTCTAGGAAGGACAGCGACCGCTTCGAAGGGCACGGCGTTGGCGAACAAGGTGAGTCAAGATGGTACGCCTTCTTCCTATGACGACGACAGAGAGAGCAATGGCCCGCGCCACCAGCCGGCAGCGAACAGGCGCACAGCCGGCGATGCTTCTCTAGCCGAGGATGGTGGCGATCGTTCATCATCATAGTCTATCACCTCTCTCCTGTGGCGTGTGCAACGTGCAATAGACCTTGCGACCAGTCTCCACATTGTATTGTACTATTTGTATGCAAACTCGGGAGCCAGGAAAAGGTGGACACAGCTTTTCTGCCCCAGGCTCCCGCCATGCCTGATGAGCTAGGAGTCCGAGTGGTATCGGGGGAAGATATTCCTATTACTTCAAGCCAAACTATGTTTGTACTTAGTTCACGCATGCGGGGGACGGCGGCTTTGCACCTGGCCTTTCCTGCCTCTCCCTCGCTCACCTCGCCGGCCCTGTGTGCCTTCTTGGCGGCTCTAGTGCTCTGTGACTCAGTGGTGGTGGTGGGGGGTCAGTGCGATTGTGGGCCATTGTAGGCGAATGCGTGCGGCGCGCGTCGCGCGCCCACCGGGAGTCTGGGTTGTTGTCACTCGAGTTCTCAGCCCCTGCCACTGAGGATGGTTGTGCATGCCCACCAAGGGGGTGTCTGCGATGGAGGGAGGGCGGCGCGAGGCCCCCATTGACCCCTACTCATATAGGGCGGTCAAACACTATTTTAACTTCTGAGGGTGTAAAAATGAAAAAGTCAGGATTGAGGAAATACACCAAAGTAAAGCGGTAGAAACCCCGGGAAACACCCATCTAGCACATATTCGATGCCCATTGGGTCCTAGAGCCCCCCCGGGAGCCCCAAGAACGAAGCGTATCCAAAAACGGCAAAACAGACCTAAATACACTTTCTCGGGAAGCCCAAATTCAAAACGACGCCGGGCGCGATGCGAGACCGTTCTTGTTCATCAGCCCTGTGCCCGGCCCGCGCCAAGCCCCATATACATATACCATATATCTAGGAGCTAGGAGCCGCCCAGCCAGGGACGCCAATCGCGCACGACGCGCCCAAAAGCCGTGTCAAAATTGGCAGCCCCGGCGTCCCAAAGCACGCGCGCGAATGTCCGCCACCGGAGGCTTGAGGCTTGGAGAGCCCAACTTCGAACGAACCGAGCCCGGGCGCGCTGCAAGCTCGTTCTTGGTCATCAGCCTTGTGCCCGGCGCGCGACACATACGAAATAGCCAGGAGCCAGGAGCCGCCCAGCCAACTTATATTTAAATCTTAAAAAACTTCATAATATTCTTATACCGCACTCGCGGCGCATGGAACCACTACCTACAGGTACTACCTACATAATCATATAACTGAGCATTAGTACCACTACTCTCACTAGCCCTGGTACAAACACGACAGCCCTCAGCGCACCTGCCCGTACACCTTGGCGCGTGTTGATGCCACAGACACATACACCTATGCACCCCTTCAAATCTCCCCCCTTGCAAGCCTTCGGCTCCCATTCTAGCTCCCCACAAGTTGTAACGGGTGAAAACCCAGTATGGCGAACCAACCTACGTCGGCCGACTCGCGGCTAACTTGCCGCCTTTAGTGCCGTTCAGGTTGTAGGCCGCGATCTTGACGGGTCCTTCACTTGGGTACCCAAGGGTGGAGTCGAGAGTCGAAGGTGAGTCGGGGGCGCGGGGGAGACCTCCCACCACACCCTCGTGCGTTTTATATACCTCCGCCGGGATGCCGTCCGGGCCCGCGCTTTTGCCGGGGCCTATGCTCCTGATGGCCTACACATCACGCATCGACGGATTGGAACGCACAGCAGATTCCCCGGAAGAGACCCGACATGCCGCCTCTGCAAGCTAGCGCACGAATCCTCTACGCACCTAGGGACATGCCCGGCGCTAGACGACATCTTTGACATGATACACGAGTTAACGGACTACCACCCAACCCAACAAGTTTCGACAAATACCGACCAAGCCGTAGACAGATTGTTCATACTCCCCGACACGCACTCGCCACACTCTAGAGAGATACTATACATCCTAGCATGGAGATATATTCTAACAGACTTTTACAGAGTACACTTCGACGACATAACATTCGATAGCAAACAACAAACAAATCAAGAGAAGAATTCTGACGAGATTCACCACCCTAGTGAAAGCAGCGCACTTCGGCAACTCCACGGACGCGGCCAGAAGAGCCCAGGCGGACATGGGTCGACAACCAAAAAAACGAATGGACACCAACGACTTCCGCCCTCTCTTCGACGCAACAGACAACGATACACTAGTACCAAGTCACACCTTAAAAATAACAACACAAAAACTAGACATCGAACATATCCTCATGCAAGAAAACAACGAACAAGCGAGCGACCAGGGATAGCGCCCTGGCCACAAGGGAGGAGAGACTCCCAAACGACCCACCCATAGGGGGAAGCCGCAAGGCTGGGCCCCCACATAGAGACGCGACCCAAAGCGTCTCACAGTAACTGCGAGCCAAAAGGCCTGCCCCCCCCCTCCCCCGACGCCAGACCCAAAGTAGTGCACATGGGTCGACCCCCCAAAACCGAATAAAAAGGACCGAGGGGGGGGGCGAAAGGGGAGCGGGAGTGGGGCAAGGGCGATGTCAGGGGGTGTCCCCAGCGAGAGGGACGGGGGATAGCAGAATAGTAGGCACCTTCAAGAATTTTTTTTTATGCTCCTGATGGCCTGGGTGGTCTCGTCGATCGTGATTCGTCCTTCCAGCTTTCTTTTATCCAGGTCGTGGAGTGGGCGGTCGGAGAGTGCGGCTTCGAGTTTGGGTACGCGCTGCGAGGCTTTCGGCGAGTATAGCCAGGCGTAGTATCTCCTGAATTCTTTCCTTATCTCGGCGTCCGTGGTGACCGTTTCGTGTTCGGCGGGGCGGGGCTCTCCCAGTCTTGTGTCTTGTAACTTGTAAACTTCTCTTATAGCACCTTTCCATTTCTTTTGTTTTAGCTTCGTGATCAGCTGTCGGAAGGAAGGGCTCGATAGCTGGGGCGTGTGTTGTGTGCTGACACGTCTGCCCTTTGGGGACGGCAATGGGGCTACAGCCCCGCAACCCCGAAAGTGGCCTTTGGTGGGCACTAGCATCCTTCATTGTGGTTCCAACGCGCCAAAATCTACTAAAAAAAAACTCCCTGGCCACCGCGAAAAAAACACCGCATTGTTCGCTCTCGTACTCGCCACCATGAAACATGAAACAATTGGCTTCTGAAACTTTGCACAAGCTCTTATCATAGCATGAGACACCTCTCCATGCATTCACATCGACTTTTGGGTGCAATTGTGAAAAGTCAATTTTTCCCGTCCCCACCTCTAACCCCGCACTCCGAACCAGGCCTCACGTCTCGCACCGAGGCCGGACCCCGGAAACCGAAGAAAAAGGAAAGAAGGGGGGCAGGGGAAGAGGTGGAGGGAGGGAAGATAAGGGCGTTGTCAGTAGCGAAGGGGAGTCCCATAACTAGTAGGTGTGTAGCCCAGAATCTTCAGATGTTTCCCCCCCCCTCCTTAGTCGTGGTCGTGGCTTGTAGCACCCTGTTATGCAACATAACTTCGCTTGCGACTTGTGCAACATGCCACCCGGCAACACAATGATCTGTCGACACGAGGCTATCTAGACCCATAGAATGCACCTGTCAAGCCAGAAGTAGCAACATTGGAACACCCGAATGCGGCTATGTCGGTTCGTGTGAGGGCACAACTAATGCGGTGCTGGAGCCACTTTTCGTCGAGGGAAACTAAAGTTTCGCTCAAACAACTCTCACTCTGAATGCGGCAGTCTCACAGATCCTCCCACCGATCCTCTCGCAAATTGGCCCGCGCGACCCGCTGTTACTCCGATCGATTCCCGAGAGCTCTTTACCACTGCCACGCGTGATCCAAGCTGCGACCCGCTTTTCGTCGGCGGCCGCCTCGCGCGCGGGGCGCGATAGAGTAGTAAGAGAGTCGTCAGGTGATGCATCGACATCGCGTTTGAGCCGCACTGCAGCTGCCGACCACGCACGTGCAAACGAGCTTGCGCCTTCTTCTTGTGCTGTGGCTATGGGCTCTAGTGCACAATACAAAGCCGCCTCGATCCGTTGCTTTGCAGCTGCGCCACCCTTAGAGCTCGCCTTGCCCGCTGGGCGGCCCCGGTTTGGCTTGCCTTTAGAAAGTGTTGCATTGTCAGGCCTGCCCAAACGCTGCATGAGAGCGCGCACGTCTACCAGCCAAAAGGAGGGCGACGAAGCAGCTCCGGTTGGCTCCTTATCTACTGCAGTTGCTGTGTCGGCTGACTTGGGGCCTTCCTCTACAGGGATGTCTGTTCTTGCTGCCCCAGCCGCAGCTGAGCGGGACGGTCCCCGCCTTGAAGTGACAGCCTGTGCCGCATCGTTCTGAGCTAGAGGTGGCGTCTTAATACCTTTCTTGGTTCCTTTGGAACCGCCCTTCTGCCGCTTGCGCCATTCATGTCCGCATTGGCTAAAGCTGAAAATCTCAATAAAGTCATCGTCGATTGTCTTTCCTGTTAGGCCAAGGCGGGCGACAAATCTGTCGAGGGAGCTTTCCTATCTTTAAAGGCTCGCACACGCAGGTATGCGTGGTCCCTCGGGTGCCGTGCGCAAAAGCATGGCCTCAGGGTGCTCACCGTCGGCGTGATAGACAATCGCCTCGAATCGACCTCGTCCACTGCGCAACATGCGAGTGACCAACGCTTTCCGCCATTCCACACGCCCGGCCTCCTCCACCTCCACTTCAATCAGATCGCCGACGGACACCGCCGCAGCACGCCTGCGATGGTGAGCGGATGGGCGCACGGGTCAACGAAGTTGTTTCCCTTGGTCATAGGAGCGGCCGAGACACTCACTCGTTCTCCGAAAGCATCGGCTGTTCCTTGGCCATGGCGTAGACCCTTGACTCAAGGTGCTCAAAGTAGAAGTATAGGTTCCCATTCGCATCCGAGCCGAGGCACTCAGCGCGGCCGGCCGCGACGGCAGCGGCTGGTGCCCCTTCCGCAGCAGCAGCTTGCGCGATGAGTGTGCGATTTTCGATTAAAGCCACGTGGCACAAGGCATGGACGAGGGCAGCACGCTGTAAAGGGGTGGCCAAGTCAAGCCCGGACTGTAGAGGGCGAAGGGGGGGGGGGGGGGGGGGGGGGGGGGGGGCGGTTGAGCACTTCAGCGCATGGGGATGGCAATCATGGCGAACCCAATGCTCGCGATTCTGCCACCGGCGCAGCGTTGCGGCCATTTTCTAGAAACGCTATCCCATGCGCTAAAGGAGCAACGCTTGCATGCAAGACGTGCCAGCGCAATGATGGAGAACCCTTGGGGTTCTGTTGAGTTGCGAACCCGATGGAGCCCAATGCAGATCTCCTCGGGGCCGGAGATGGTCCCCACAGGGAGCAACGACTGGTCCAACGTTGCAAAGTCCCACAGAGCAAGCCGCAAGTGGGTCTTTTTGGGAGTGAGGAGAACGATGTTGAGAAACGCGCACCTTTTCTCCTCCGGTGCGGAGTAGCTTTGCAAGCTCTCGGAGATCACCCAGCCCCTCAATGATGCCGTGCAACTCCTCACCATCCATGAACGGCATCAAGACTTCAGGCACGTCTTGGTCGTTTTCGTCTAGCTCCCGCACCCGGGCAATGAAGCCATCCCATGTATACAATGCGAACGCCAGTCCCGCTTCAATAGAAGGCGCGCGCTCACCATCAGGGCCTTTGGCGAGCGGTAGTCGTGAGGCGCGGATCAGTGCGGCGAGCGCCCGACGCAGTGTTCCGGACGATCGCGAGCCTGCCACGAGGGCCATCTCGATTTCGGGCAGCGAGAATGGGCCTGCGCCAATGAACTCGCTGAATGCAGATAGGAAATGGCAAGCGCCGACCGCGTCCGCCGAGGAGCGGACGATGCTGAGATCGGTCGGATCAAAGGTGGCCTTGGCCCACTCTTCGGCGATGGCGCGCTGCCTCTCCTTCTCAGCGCGTCGCTCCGCCTCAAGAGCCGCTCGCTGCTTTGCCTTCTCGCCCTCCACTAATTGGATTGTGGACGGTGCCTGTGTTTCAACACGTGCTCTGGAAGAGCGCCGGCGCCCATCGGCGTCACAACCATCTTCTTCAACACCGTTGGTATTGCTATTGGTTTCCACGGTCAAAGGTTTGCCATATACGACGCACTCGGCAGTCACGATGTTGGCTCGTGCGCGGACACGGCGAGGGAGCATGGAGACCTGGGGCAGGGGATGGGCCACCGTGAGCGACTGTGGGCAGAGGGTCCTCGATGGTGGTAAGATGTTGTGCTAGCAGGGCGAATCAAGGTAAAGGAACGGGGTGGGATTGCACGGGGGCTGACCTGTTGCTCGAATAGTGCGTCGAGTTTTTCGGCTTTCTTCGAGAGCGGGTTCCCACTCATGGGATTCCCATACGCCATATAGCATGACGCGAATACATGCCGCACTCCGCATGCAAACTCACAAGGGTCCGAGATCTCGCCCGCCAAGACCCGGTCGCGTAGAGGGAGCAGCGTCAAGAGTGGTGGGTCGCAAGCAGCGGCTTCAGTGGGCGAAAGGAAAGGGCGCGAGTACGAGATGTGGCGCGGCTGAGTCAGTTCAGTCAGTAGCTTCACCATCGCCAGCCTCGCTTCGTCCCAGTCGACATCATCAGAGAGCATGTCGTATCGAAGGGGGAGGATGGCCTCGCGAGCCTCAGCATCGGCTAGAGCATCAAGCTCGGCTTTCGCCTGTGCGGCCAAGTCGACTTGTGGAGAGACAGGTGGCGGTGTGGCCTGAGCCTCCGGGAGTTCGAATTGTACTGTAGTCGTCATCGCAGGAGTGAAGTCCAATTTAACTTTTCCGGCCGCAGTACGGCCATTGGAAGAGGGCGTGACGTTGAAGGGCGCCGAGGGCATGGGCTCCACCTGCAGGGGGCAAGAAGGGGTCGACAGGTGTACCGGTCGACCACGCGCACGCAGATGGCCAGCCAAGGTGATGGAGAGCTAGGCCAAGCACATGATCGTCGATTGTGGCCGCATCAGGTTCCACTGGCCCTCCCAACCCCAGCATGGCCCTGTGCGCAGCATGGCAACGCGCCAGCAAGCTCACCGCATCCCGAAGAGGGCGTGGGCCACGTTGGCGGCGGGGTTCCGGCTTCCAGCCGTAGTCGAAGGCCTCCTCGCCGTCGTCTTGACGTTGGCGCTTCGACGTGGCCGCCCGACGCGGATTCCGCGTGGGTCGTTCATTCCAGGCGGCCGAGGTTGGTCGTTCCTCTTGTAGCTCGCCCGTGTGGTCGGTACCGGGAGCTGAGCTCGACTGCATCATATCGGGATCCGGGGTGGAGGTCGGAGTCTCGGTTCTGCTCTCCACATTCTTGGACTCGTCGGCCATATCGTGCGGCTGCTCCATGCCAGACTCACCTACGGGCGCCGATGAGGACAGTGTCCTCGGCGGCCGGAGGGATCCAGGATGCTCCACTTGCATGGGCTCAGCCCCGCCGCTGACTGGCGCAACGTGGTGCTGCGAGCAGATGGGCATCCGCTGGTCTAGTGGGGGCTGGTGGGCGGGGAGGACGGGCTGCAAGAGGGCCGAATAGACGCCGTGCACCGCTGCTGGCGATCCGGCAGGGGCGAGCAGCTGGGTGGGCAGCTGTGCTGCGGAGCCAGCGGTGAGAGCCGCGGCTGCACCGCTCAGAGGCTGCCCTTGGAGCGTGTGGAGCATCTGCTGGTTGGCCGGCTGCTGGAGCGGCGCGGAGATACCGCCCACGCCCTCGTCGGCAGCGACGACCGTCGCCGAGCAGCGCGTCTTCTCGTGGGGCTCCATGGCGCTGTGGATTCCTCCTCAGGCGGGGAGGGAGAGGCGCGCGCACCGAGAGAGCGAGCGAGCGAGAGACCCGCGACGAGGGAGAGCGCGGGGCGCCGCGAGGAGAAGAAGAGAGAGAAGAGAAGACAGAAAGGAGAGAGGGAGGAGGAGCGGGCGTGCCCGCACGCACACGCACACGACAGACTTTCATAGATTTGATGCCCACATATACATGGATGGGAGGTGAGGAAGGGAGAGAGAGAGCAGCAGCAGGATATGTTACAGTATATAGAGTCCGGGGGCGGGGGGCGGGGGGCGGGGGGGGGGAGCGGGGGGCGGGGGGCGGGGGGCGGGGGAAGAAGCGTAAGGGCGTAGGGGAGAGCTCTTCACGCTGCCTCTCCCGCGGATAGAAGAGCTTTACTCTAGAGTACTCGCTCTATGTACTCCCTTTCCGCGGCCGCTCGTTTCCCGCTCTTTTTCCCTTCCCCCCCCCCCCCCCCCCCCCTTCCCATCATCGCCAGGTCGCGCTCCGTCGAAAGTGAAAGTGGACCCTACGTGGGAAATACGCATTTACCAGGCCAAATACATATGTATTTGGCTGTATTTGAAGCGCGTCCTGGGTTGTAGGCCTCGAATGCATTTGAAATGTATTTGGCTGTATTTGCAGGCCCCAGCACCATATTTCCCATCTAGGAAGTGGAAGAGTGGAAGTGGACCATCGAATGACATTCTACAGTAGGAGTGTACATTAGAGATGTGATTATACTGTTATGGATACAATAAGGTAGGGCGTAGGGCGGTCAAACACTATTATAACTTCTGAGGGTGAGGGTGTAAAGTGTAAACGTGTAAACATGAAAAGTCAGGATTAGGATTAGGATTGAGGATCGAGGATTGAGGATTGAGGAAATACGCCAAAGTATAGCGGTAGAAACCCCCGAACACAGAACACACCCATCGAGCATCTAGCATCTAGCACATATTCGGTGCCCATCGCCCATTGGCCATTGGGTCATTGGGTCCGTCCTAGACCCCAGCCCCCCCCCCCCCCCCCGAGCTGGGAGCCCCCACAACGAAGCGTAAGTATAACCCCAAAACCGAAAACCGCAAACCGCTAAACTTTAGCTAAACGCTAAACGGCTAAACGGGAAACGGGCCTAAATACACTATCTCGGAGCTCGGAGAGCCCGGATTCAAAACGACGCCGGGCGCTATGCAAGTCCGTCCTTCCTGGTTCATCAGCCCGGTGTCCAGCCAGCGCCAAACCCCATACCCACACATACACTACCTGCTAGCTGCTAGCTGCTAGGAACCGCCAACCAAGCTTGCGACACCAATCGGCAGTCATCGGCGCGAGGCGCGCGCGACGCGCCTCCAAGCTGCGTCGAAATCGGCCGCCCGTACTCCGCTTAGGCTTAGGAGTTAGGAGTTAGGAGGGGGTGTTGGTGTTACAGACGATGCTCTCTCATCCGACTCTCTCTCTTTCTTTCTCCCCTACTTACTACTCTACACTCTACTCACTAAGCACTAAGTAGTAATAAAAGTAATA
>CM030941.1:3558282-3662657 GCA_018136815.1 Isochrysis galbana | reverse complement strand
TGTAGGTGTAGGTGGGGAGTCCCTTGAGCCCAGGAAGGGGCGACGGGTCTCTCCCTCTCCCTCTCCTGCATCTCCCTCTCCCTCTCTCTTCTCTCTCTCTCCCTCTCATCCTACGCCTGCGTCAATCCTATTTACGATTTACGATAGTATTATGTATTATACATGTTACGTGTTACTGTTACTGTGAATGTGCGTGTGATAGTGCTGTAGGTGTAGAGAATTGTAAGTAGTGATTTCTTATTATCATCCTCACTGTCCGCGCTTTTGTCACGAAGAGAGCAAAGAGCACAGAGCAGAGAGCGCGATCGATGATCGATGGCGTCGCTCCTCCTCTTCTCGGCCGCCCGCCTGCTCACCATCACCAATCACCACGATGGTGCCAGGGCCTGGGCGACACGAGGGAGGCGAGGGTGCGGGCATGCGGCGTAGGGCTCGACTCAGCACACACGGCCGGGGGCTGGGGGCTCGCACCTTGCACGAGGCGCAGCTGGCTCGGGTGGCGGTGGCAGTGGCAGTGGCAATGGCAGGGCAAAGGACGCTCATGGCTCATGGCTCATGGCTCATGGCGACTCAGGGTACAATAGACCTCAGACAATGCGGGAAACATACACCGGGGGGGCGGGAGCACACGAGCGCATGAAGGGAACAAAAGGTGCTGAGTGTGAGTGTGTTCGTATGTTGTGTGTTGTGTGTGTTCGTGTTCGCGCTCGTGCTCTTGCTCCTTTTTTGGTCTTTTGCTCTTGGCTTTTTTTTGGGCTTTCCACGCAGTTTTGACCGGAGGTAGTGCGCACACCTTCGGCCCAGACGTCGGCGCGCTGCCGCCCCCGCCCCCCCCCCCCTCTCTCCCTTTACTCCCCGTCCTCTGTCACTCATTCATCCTGCCGAACAGCGAGGACGGCATAGACCATTCGAAGACATAGCATTGCGACACCACTCGCAATTCTCACCCGTTTTCTCTCCTTGTGGGCCTCGCAAATCGAGCGCTCTAGCACCGCTTTTCATCTACCGTGCATTTCACATCCACATAGACCCACCACGCATCGGTCGCCTCGTGGCGCTCACCCCCCCTCAACCCCCATCTCCCGCCATTCCATTGCGCCATGGATTGTTGCCACTGTGCAAAATCACCCTCCCTCCCTCCCTCCCCTCCTGCTAGTATCGTGCAGGCTCGTAGCCGAGCGCTCGGGCCATCATGTCGAGCATCATGCAGTACAATGGCGCGGCCATCATCGCGATGGCCGGCAAGGACTGCATCGCCATTGCGAGCGATAAGCGTTACGGTATCAGGAACCAAACCATGGGCTGCCAAATGAAGAAGATTTATCAGATGGGTGACAAGACGCTAGTTGGCCTCACTGGCCTTGCCACCGACATGCAGACACTTGAGCAAAAATTCCGCTTCCGCTCAAATATGTACCGCCTGCGCGAGGAGCGAGAGATGGGCGTCGAGGTATTTGCGAATATGGTCACCTCGCTCCTGTACGAGTCGCGGTGAGAGCCCCCCCCCCAAAAGATGGAACTTCACCTTTCATGACGCTGCAAGGGTGGCGTACCAGAAATCATTCTCACTGTGATACTGTGCATGACACACATGGGCTCCATCATCGAGCCGGGGTCTCTCCAGCACCCTTCGTTTGCGTCGCCGTGCTCCGGGCTGCGACTACAAACACCTTAGTGAATGGCTTGGCGACGCCTCCCACTTCAGCCCCCCCCCCCCCCCCCAGTTTTGGGCCCTACTTTTGCGAGCCGATCGTTGCCGGTCTTGGTGGTGAGGACGGCAAAACGCCGTTCCTCTGCGGTATGGATTTGCTTGGAGCTCAGGTGACATTTCTACGAGTAACGCACCGCGATTATTCAAAGCCCACGTCGATCGCAGGTAGGATGTTCGATTGGTATAGACCTGGTCAATCCATCATGCCTTCGCAGGTTCGCACTGATGACTTCATGGTTGGCGGCGACTGCACTGAGGCACTCTATGGTCTGTGCGAGTCGATGTATCGCCCGGGACTCGAGGCCGATGACCTCTTCGAGGTAAGGCGCGTTTATCCTTGTGATGCGGTGGGCTTTGACCCAAAATTTCTGGCCGTCATGCAACCAGGTGATATTTTCTCATGAGCCTCTTTGGCCCTCGCGTAGGTCCTCGCACAATGCTTGCTTTCTGGCGTTGACCGGGATTGCCTTGCCGGCTGGGGCTGCGTCGTCCACGTCCTCACGCCCGAGGGCCTCACAACTCGGGACCTGAAGGGACGGATGGACTGAGATTTGGATTTCGTCGTACTCGTGCCAATCACGAACTTGCCTTGGCTAAGGAGGGGTGCACTTTGCATGAATTGTGGAACGAATGGAGGGAAGGAGGCGCCCGAGCGGCTTCGCAGACGGCTGCTGTTCGAGATGCTTGTTGCCCTGGCGAAGAGCATGGGGAGTGCACACCTAGGGGAATCACTTCATTAGTCTCGCTCTGATTTGGCCTCGCAAGCGGAGATGCTGCCGCACCCAAGACTGCCACTTTTGTGCTGTTCCAATTTGTTCCGATGCTTTGCTGCAGAAAGTTATGGTCGTTCGTGCGAAATATACGGATCAGTTGCGTGACTCCCTTCCTCCACCGCCACATCCGCGCCGGGGCTGTTCTCTCCTATCCATGCCGATTTCTTTCACCGGCATCATCCAAGGACGTTCGTCAAAAATAGTCTCTAGAGTCGTATTTGGTGGGTAGTGCGTAGTGCGTCGTCATGCGTGTATGAAGGTAAAGAGAGGGAAGAGGGATGCAGGCTGGTGTGGGGTGTGGTCCCTCAATCTCATGATACCCGCTAGTGAGGGCCTTAGCCCCGCGCCGGGCTCCCACAGCCTCGTGCGTACTCACACGGCTGCCGCCTCGTGCGTACTCGCACGGCTGCCCAGGGAGGCGGAACCCAAACTCAAAAACTCGATAGAAACCTTAGCACTCTCATATTCGCACCGAAGACGAACAGGGCAGACTAAAAAAAATCTGAAGATTCTGGCTACTACCGCTAGCTATAGCTATAAAGGACCACGCACTCATGGTACCGACTCATGCCATCGTCTATACCCCAGAACACTCACTCCCTTTACACTGCCCCCTTCATCAGGTCTGCCATTCTAAGTCCTGTGAGATGATCTCCTCTCTCCTCTCTCTTCACGTGAGGGCACAAGCGACGGGCCTCCTCTCTTCTTTCCTTTTTCTTTCCTCTTCTTCCCTCCTGCTTACCCCCCCTTCTTCGCGTATCCCGTTACGTTAGTTATCTACGTGTTACCGTGAATGTGCGTGTGATAGGCTGGTGTCTGGTGTGGGAGAATTGTAAGAGGAACTTTATCCGGTTCTGTTCCGAAGAGAGCGCGAGCGATGGCGTCGCTCTCCTTCCTCTCGGCCGCCCTGGTCACCATGATAATGGCCTGTTGTTGGTCGGGTGTAGTGTGTAGTGGTTCGGCTATCGGTGTCCGGGTTGAAGTCCGAACAAAAGAGGCTTTGCTCCTGACTCCCTAGTGTGAACAACGGTTACTGTGAAACCGAATATAGTATACTCGTAAATATAATGATAAGAAATACAAACACCTCATTCACAGCAAATTTTCCTCTTGGCAGTTGGTGGTACAAGTATCAAGATGTTGGCTACCATTCTTTGGCCCCTGAGGTCCGCATGTCTTTGGAATGTTCGTAGCGCAAGTCCAATCAATCATCGCACGCTTGTCTACGTCTCTAAACTAGACGTGTGTGTCACATTCTTAGAGAGCCGGCACGCGGAGCGCGAGAAGAACAAGCCGGCATGAGAGAATATCCCAAGCCCTCTCATTGTGTGTCCGTCGACTTACGTTTTAAGCGCCGAGCCGCCGCCACGCTTGTGGGGCCCATCGTGAGTAGTTGGAAATTCCGTTTCGTGTTCGGATGAGCTATCCTTGGAACTTGGGCCTAGGGTGGCCAAGAGCGGCATGAGGAAGAGAACGGACCAGAAGTAGGCGAATATGATGGTTAGCATGAAGAAAAGGCCAAATTTGGCGAGGATCTGGAGCTGGCACGTAGCAAGGACCAGGGAAGCGACAAACGATGTGGCCATGCCCCAAAAGACTGAGATGCCCATCTCTTGCAAAGCGGTGTGAGCGCGGTCGAGAGACGTGTGGGCGTGCGACTGCATGTACGAGTGCGCAAGGTGGACGACGTAATCCTGCAACGTGGGGGAGGTGGCTCGGCTGGGGCTTAATGAGGCATCACAAATGACGTGCGCGTGAGAGGGTGAGGGGTTGCACCGCGTTCGACTCGGCATACTTTTATAGGGCGGCTTGCATACCACGGCGAAGCCCGTCAAGGTCATGAAGCAGAGTGCCTCGACGGAGCCGAGCTGCCAACCCATCGCGACCGTGCATCCTATCACGCACACTAGGACCGCGCCGATTGTGACGATGCATAGGGCAGCCACCACCAGATTCCGCGTGGCGAGCAATAGAACGATAGATGCGATGCCGAGGCCGGTTCCGATTCCGACCAAGGCCATGCGCACGTAGAGTTCCTGTAACACCATGTAGATCCACTTGTTCTGCGGCCCCTCGCCCTGGGCTATCTGCATGGCATTACCGAGCGAAGCAGGCGCATTCACGTTGATGCTCTCCACAAAATCCTCCCACTGCTGATAGTGCACGCGCAACTCATTAGCGGGGAGGCGCGAACGCCTGTTGATGAGCGAGTTGGCGCGCAAGCGAGTCCACCGGAGAGTGACGTTGCCGCTGTCTAGGTGATAACCGAGGTCGCGATCCCAAACGAACTGACTCCCGGTCGCGATCATGGCCTCGCGCCACTCGAGGATGGCCAGCGTGGCATCGTCTGCGACTGGGAAGCTAAGGTTGTAGGCCTCGCGGTGTTCTTTGAAGGCCGCTATCCAGCAGCTGTACTTTTTGGTCGTGATGCTCGTCGCGCTATCGAACTCGGCGAAGACGATTGGGCTCGACTGCAGCTCGCCACACACACCAAGTATGGCCAGCTGGGCGGGAGCATCGAGTGTGAAGTCGGAGCGATAGTTGGCTCGGCCGAGAAACGAGGCGTCGAAAAGCATGTTCACGCCCGCGGTGTTGAGGGGCTCTGATTCAAATCCCCACACGAGGGAGATCTGATCAGTGGCATCCTCGTTGGAGGTGTCGAACTCCGCGTTGGCGTCAAAGAAGCGTTGGAAGGGGTGGGAGTCGGGCAAAAACTGCTCTGGATTAGTTTGAGGGGCGATCCCCGACACTTGCCAGAGCATGGGGCCAAGGAGGATCACCATCGCGACGAGCACGGTCAGCCGCGCAGGCAACTTCTTAATGATTGCGAACGGGAACCCGTCCTCGAAGAAGCGCACGACCCGACTTTTCTCAGAGGGGTGTGGGTTGGTGCGCTGGGAGAGCGTCGTCGTCGTCTCGAGATTGGAGAAGGTGCAGAGCAGCTTGCACCCGCCCTGGCAACACTTCCCGCCGCAATCATCGCAGCAAGCGCAGCATAGCCCTGGCTTCATCTCAAAGCGGTTGTGCCAGATGACGAGGATGGCGCAAAACCAGGTCATGACCATAACGTAGTCGATGAAGATGACAAACGCAGTGAAGATGCCAAAGTTTTGCAAGTCCGGCATCGACGACGAGGCGGCAGTGGCAATGAACGATGCGCAGGTGGTGAGCGACGTGATCAGCATGGCTAGCCCGGCACGTCGGTAGACCCAACTGAGGCGGGTGGAGAGGTCGGCGTTGACCTCAGGCCCGGCGTAATATGATTGCCGCCATGCATCGACGAAGACGAAGACGTCGTCCGCACCAATGGCGAGAACGATGTAGATGGCCAGCACCTGCTGGAAGGCCATCCACTCGATTTGCAGGATGCCAGCAGTGACAAAGATTGCCGAGGCAAAGGAGAGGATCTGCTCCGCCAGCGTCGCGAAAGCGAGGAGCAGAGAGCCGGTGTGCAACCAGACAATGAGGAACACGAGAACGACCGGGATGATGGCCCTGATCCCATCGGAGATGGCGATGAGCAAGAGTTCCTGCGGCCGAAGCATAGTAGGTAGGTGGCTGGAAGGCGTGACTGGAAGGCGCGTGGTCTCCCAGGGTGGAAGTGGGTGTGCAGAGTGGCACGTCACCAACTGGGAGCACCAACTTGCCACACTTGCGTGGGCCATACCGCCGGAGTGCATGTGCCTTGGGTGAGATTGCAGGAGGGTAGTGGGTGCCCTGCCCCCTGCTGCGGTGCGAGGCACGTGGGTGCGCAGAGGAGGCTTACGCCGCGCGCGCCATCGCTGCGAGCCGACTCACCTGAATGAGCAGTGTAGAAATCAGCACACTCGGTTCCACCTCTCTCCATGTGCTGGGGCAGCCACGAGTACTGGTGCAGTAGGCGTCGCGCATCTTCTCTTCTCGCCACCAGACGGCGAACTCGGCCTCCTGATCCGTTTTTTCTGCGTTGGAGATGTAGGTGCTGTAGCCGGCTAGCGGTGCTCCATACACGTAGGACGACCGGGTGAAGCGGGACTTTTGGTGGGCCAGATCGAAGTGCTTGTCGAAGAAGAAGTTGGTGTAGCTCGTGTACGGCGACAAGGCCGGCGATGCGCGAATCCTCGCCACTAAGCCTTTCACCTGCAGGGGCCGAACGAGAAAACCGCTCCGTCACTCTGCCAGTCACTCTGGCCAGCCAAGGTCACCGTAGGAGCGCTCCTGTGAGCCGCATGCCCCCAGTCAATCTGGCCAGCCAAGGTCACCCTAGGTGCAGATGGAGGAGGTGGAGCGCACGTACCTGCTCAAGATCCTTCCGTTGCCCGCTAGAGCAGTCGAACTCACCTCGGACCCAGTGTGGAAGAAACTGGCCCACAAGTAGGAGTGTGAACTGGAGCACGCGCGAATATTCGGTGACTGAACAACCTGTCTGCGCCATCACATCGTCCCGGACGGATCCTTGGCAGGCAGCATCACAGCTGGTGACGAGGGTGACCAAGTTGGAGAGGACCGCAGACATGATCTCCTCAAAGTTGGGCAGATCGAACACGGTGAGGTCGGCCGCCGACGGGTCGTAGCTGGGTGGCCCGTAGAAGAAGGAAAGTGGCGAGATGGCTGGCGCACAGTCGCCGGCTACCTCCGTGCCGTTGACCTCCTCCGTGCCGCGTAGGCAGTAGTCGCCATAGCCATCAGCGCCAATCAGCGACATGTGCAGTCCACACAGCTCGGAAAGGCCCCGTTCCGAGAAGGCATCACCATCCTCCTTATACGCGCGGAACGCGAAAAGTGCGGTTGCCATGGTTTCACTCTGACGGGTCTGCACGCCCGCGGAAAGATGGCGCCCGCGCGCTGCATCGAGCGCCCGCGAGCTCTCCGCCACATCAACCATGCTCGTCACCTCTGCCACCAGAGAGCGCGCACGCACGAGCGCCGAGTGCACGAGCTCCGCCGCGTCCGGTTGCACGCCCAGGCCTGCGACGACCTCCGCCGTGCCTAGCGGCGATGGTAGTTCCATAGCGAGCTGCCGCCGCCGCCGTGCATCTAGGCTGGAAACGCGCACGGCGTCAGCATCCTCCCGCGCGAGGATGAAGGCATTGGACTGCATGGCGACCGGGTCGGCGACTGGATAGTTGAGCTGGAGAAATGGGCCGAAGGGGCCGGCGGAGCTGATGACGATCCTCCAGCCGATGACAGCGAGCACGACAGGCACCAGGAACGAGAGGGTGGCCACGAGGCACGGCCAGCGCACGATGAAGCGTACGATGGCGAGCGGTGGGCGTACGCGCTGCTCCCGCGGGGGCAGGGTGAAGCAGCAGGAGCTGAGCTTGCGCATCGAGAGGAGAGGAGATGCAGCTGGCCCTGATTAAAAAGAGAGTTTCTTGCTGGCTGGGTCGCCAGGGTGGTGGTGGCAGAGGCCTGTGCGTCGAGAGTGGCCCGCCGGGAGGGGGAGGGGGGGGGTACGCTGTCTCTCTCGCTCGCCCTTCTCCCTCTCTCTTGTGTGAATGAATCCGTGTGTGGATATTACGTGTGCGTGCGTGCGTGTGCGTCTCTCTCTCCCTCTCTCTCCCCCTCTCCCTCTCTCTCCACCCTCCCTCTCTCTCTCTCTGTCTCTCCCTCCCCCTCTCTCTCTCCCTCTCCCTCCCTCTCTCTTTCTCTCCCTCTCTCTCTCTCCCCTCTCCTCTCCGGGGGTCTTTCCTAGCGCACGCCGTCCGCCCCCCCCCCCCCCCCGCCCCTCTTCCAAAGTAGATCTCCTCCCCCTCCTCCCCCCTGCAGTAGATCTCGCCCCTCTCCCTCCCTCCTCTCCCTCCCTTTCTAAAGTAGATCTCGCCCCTCTCCCTCCCTCCTCTCCCCCCTCCCTCCCCCCCTCTCGCGCCCTCGGAGAGAGAGAGAGAGAGAGGGAGAGGGAGGTGTGTCCAGGTCGTGGTCGGTTGGCCCGTCGGCCGCCCCGCGCCCCCCCCCCCCCCCCCCGCGCGTCTCTATTTAAAGGGAGTACTCTTAGACAAACGAGGCGGGCCGGCAGCGAGCGGCCGTTTCTCCCGTCGTTTCGAATTCGTTTTCGTATCTTCCTGGTAGAGTACATACTCGTTTTATAAGGTGGTTAGAAAGGATTCATAGAAGGGGTGTGTGACTGGCGGAGTGGAGTGGCTGTGGCTGTGGCTGTGGACTGGAGCTCTAATGATTGTTGAGACAGAGGGTGGGGCTCTCCAGGGGCGACCGCGCTCACGGAGGGCTGAGCACGGGGAGCGCTGGGGCTGGAGGGAGGCATGGCACCGTCGGGAGCACCGCTCGCACGAGCCTGGGGCGACGGCGGTCGAGAGAGCTCGCCCGGAGCCCCAGGGAGTGCGGCCATGGGCGCGACTCTCGGAACTCTGGGACGAGAGAAAACGCGGGAAACACACGGGGCGCGCGCAAGGAAAGAAAGGGGGCGCACACATGAGAAAACAAGGGAGGGGGATCGAGAGCGATCACCCCTGTCCTAACACACGGGGGGAAGAGAGGAAGATCGGGATCGGAGGATCCCGATCGGACGGAGAGGATGCAACCCGAAGGGAGAAACCAAAACCACGCGAAGGCGGGAAAACGAGAGAGAAAGAGAGAGAAAGGGCCTCTCTTCGGGAAACCTAAAGGGCGGCTCTCCCCCTAACCACAACACCCCCCCCGATGGAGCACCCAAGAAGGGGGCACCCATCGCAAAAGAGCGAGTGAGGGGGAGAGGCACAACATGGGCGGACGGACGGACGGACGGGATTACGAACAAAGAGGGCCGATCGCAGACGAGTATGCATCGAGGTCGGAGTGGAAGGGAGGAGGTGGGGGGAAGACATCGGCAGCGACGGCCGAGGAGCCCGCGAAAAGAGGGGGCAGCGGTGGCTCGGAGAGAGGGGCGACGGCCGAGGGAGGGGCGGTGTGCTCGAGCTCGAGGGTGGCGACGAGATCGAGGAGTGTTGCCTCGCCTTCGACAATGGAGGCGGTGTGAGCTTGGGGCGGGGAGGCCGGGCGATTGCGCTCAGCCCAAAGGTGGGCGAGGCGCTCAAAGACGCGTTCGGGCACTGGCTTGCCCAAGGCATTGAGGGTGTGAGGGCGAGAAGGTGGGGAGGGGGCGCACACGACGCACAGCGTCTTGTCGCGTGCGCCAGGACATAGCTTCTCGCCGCAAGAGTGACAGCGGCGGGGGCAGATGCGGGCGGAGCACGTGCGCTCGCCGCAGACGAAGCAGCCGGAGTTGGAGAAGGGGGAAGTGGCGGCGGCGAAGACTGAGGGGGAGGGGGCGGGCGCGTGCGCAAGCGTCCCGGGGCGCAGCCATAAGGCGATCCGCGCGATCAACTTGTCGATGTGGCATGGTTGCTCGCCCATGATGTCCGCCTCGTAGAGCTTGCGGAGTTCGTCGGTGCGAAGGAAGGAGAGGGAGTCGGGGAGCTTGTCGAGGAGCATGCGATGGAGAGCGAAGGGGCCGCCCGAGGAGGCCGATGGGAGCATCTCGAAGGAGCGAATGGCGAGGCGTGCGACGGCCTCTACATCGGGCTCGTGCATGTCGATGCGGAAAGGTGTCGTATTCCATACGAGGACAGACTTTTTACTTATAACCTGTGAGTTATTCTAGGTCTCACTCAAGGTTTCGTTGATGGGCATATCGCCTCTTCTCCTACTTTCTCTTGATGTCATCAAACGTTCCACGATTGTCGTCCGTCTTCTGTTATACCTCGGTCGCAGCTCCCCCAGCGAGGTCTGCCCTCGTTGTGCCGACTCCTCCGTCGCATGTCGGCGCGTTGCTGAATTGCCCTGGTGCCGACGCTTGGCCGTCCGTCCAAGTGTGGTTAGTTTTCGCCCTGTTTGGTTTAGTGTGCGTGGTTCAGTGTCCTTAGCTTCGTCAGGACCTCGTACCGTAGCCTCTCGTGTCTACCCCGGCCCAAGGCCGCTTGGGTGGATCCCTGTCGGCGGCACTGCTACGCCTGAGGCCGTCGCAGAGCCTGTGTCCCGTGTCCTGTGTACGTCCTGCAGGTGTGAAGCGCGGCACGAAGGCCACATCGTCAACGTTGATGTGCCCTTTGTGCGACCCAGAGGATGAGGAGGAAGCCGCCCACGGCGTCGTACAGGCAGTGGCCGACGGTATGACGCCAGTGTGCTCGACATAGTGGCTCACTGGCCACTGGCGTTCTAGGTTCTGCTGGATGCAGAGCTAGGGCGGTCAAACAATATTGGCTATTGTATAACTTCTAACGGTGTAAAAACGGCAAATGAACAGGCCGTAATACTCTATCTCGGAGAGCCCGAATTCAAAACGACGCAGGGCGCGCTGCGAGACCGTTCGTTCTCGTTCCTCACTCAGCCCTGTGTCCGGCCCGAGCCAGGCCCCATATACTCAGGTGCCGCCCAGCCAGCGACGCCATTCGCGCGCGACGCGCCCCCAAGCCGCGTCGAAATCGGCCGTCGCGGCGCCCGAAAGCACGCGCGCTAACGTCCGCCGGCGGAGGCCAGAGAGGGAGAGGAGGACGATAACGTTATTTATATCACAGGGAGGCCGCAGCGCGGCCCCCTGTGGCTTGAAAAAAAAACTTCTTAATATTCTCGCCGCGCGCGCGACCCCGCTAACCGCCTATGTAGCCTCGCCCGCTTCCCTTATCCCCCCTCCACCTGCCTTGCGGCACGTCCCCTTGTGCTCTACCTAGGGGCTGGGTGTTGGAGTCTCCAGTGGCAGGCGGTGTGTACCGGTACCGGTCCTCGATGAGCACATGAGCACGCCCGGGCTCGCTTCGAAGTTGGACTCTCCGGGCCTCCAACGGCGGACGTTAGCGCGCGTGCTCTGGGGCGCCGCCGCTGCCGATTCCGACGCGGCTTGGGCATGGGGGCGCGTCGCGCGCGATTACGGCGTCGCTGGTTGGACTCGTCACTCGAACTCGGCATCGAGAACCAAGACCAAGACCAGCTCACCGACGTGGCCGTCCACGCGTGGCTGACGAGCCTCCGCGTTGAGGCTGCCCTCGCGGCCCTCCTCCTTTCTCTGACAGTGCCAGATCCGGCGCTGATCGATGAGCCAAGGGAGGCGAAAGTAGCAAGTGGAGAGGAGGAAGAAGACCGCGGCCACTAGGCCGACAGAGACGACCGTGGGAGGGGAGAGGATCTATTCTAGTTGATTCTTACTGTGCGGTGTCGAGCGCCACCCTGCCGCTGCCGATGCGCCACGCAATCCGCCCGGCCGCCGCCACTTGTAGCGCAGCACCGGCGCTCCTATTACTTCTTCATGGGACGGGAGACAATGAGCACGGACTGCTCAATGCCGTCGGCCAGCTGGCACCTCCCGACGTCGTTGTTGTCTCGCTTCGCGCGCCTCTGCAGGCTCCGTTTGGAGGCTTCCGCTGGTTCGAGGGCTACTCGGCGGCGCCCGAGAAGGTCGCGTTGGAGGAGACTGTCGCGGCCTCATCCGATAAAGTGCTCTCGTTCATACAGACCGCGCCAGACATATTCGGAACGGATCCCCAACGAGTCTTCCTGCTCGGCTTTTCACAGGGTGCGACCATGGTATGGACGACCTTATTGAGTCGCTGGGCGCGTCCTGCGCTCATTGCCGGCGGCATGGCGCTTTCAGGCCGCTTGTTTCCTGAGTTGTTGCAGAAGGGGACCCCTCTCAACTCTCGGCTCGCCGACGCAGCACAGCTCAAAAACTTACCTATCTTTGCATCACACGGAGCGGACGATTTGGTGACTGTCGTAGCTGTTGGCAGAGAAAACTCCCGGCTGTTCACGTCGTGGATGCCGCACGCTAACTTCGAGTACGTTGAAGATCCGGATTGCGGGCACGAGATATCCCCGCTTGTGGCTAGTCACGTCCGTGAGTGGCTGAAGCGGTATGTCTCTGCGGAAGCCAAGAGTTGACGAGAGCTGGTGGCGAACCGTTGTGGGTTGTACCTTGTAGCGCTCCCGTTATGGGGTGCGTCAGTGGCTCAAGCGGTATATCGCCGTGGACGTCAAGAGTTGACAAGAGAGGCTGCAAGCCGTTGTGCTTCATAGAGCTCTCATGGTGGGATGGCAGCGAGGACACGCTCGCCGTAGCGTATCACCCTACCCCGACTGACGGCTGGAAGAGGGAATATCTAGAAAAGCACGTCGGCACGGAGTCGACAAGTCCTGGATATGACTTGTTCTCTGAGGCTTGAATGGGCTCCTTGCCTGGAATTTGCTTATGGTGAGTTTCAAATTTGCTTATGATGAGTTTCAAGTCATGCAAATATGAGGAGACTTGAAATAAAGAGAACAACATTCAAATGGAGTCAACATCCTTTGAAGTTGAAGATGTAGGGCGGTCAGCAAACAGGAGCTTTTTAATTTTAACTATTAATAAGGGTTGGGTTCGCGATTCGCCCTCCTTGCTCCTGCTCCCCCCCTCCGTCACGCGCGATCGTGCTCTACGTAAGAATTTGCGGTCGCGCCCGCGGGGGGGTCGGTTCCTTATTATCTAAGCTGCATGTGGTATTTGATTCTTGATTCCAGCCGGATGCAGGCCGCCGTGTGGGGCCGCCGACAATCCGACCACCCTCTAACCCTCTGGCGTCGTTGCCTGCGCAGCCCACCCAGCTCCTCACATCGCGCGCACGCGGCTACCTGGCTACTAGCTACTAGAGACCTCGAACCTTTACCCAACCAATAACATAAATCCAAAAGGCCGGCCCGGAACCCACACCCAAAGCCGGGCCCTAGGTCGTGTACCAGGGCCGCACCCCCGACACCAAAGACAAAGGAACGAGGGGGGGAAGGCGAGGGGGCGGAGAGAAGGGAGATAAGGGCGCTGGCTGATGTTCAGTAGCAATAGTATGCGCTGTCTAGCAATAGGTGTGTAGCCCTAAACCTTCAGATCTTTTTTTTTTACTAGAGACCTCGACCCGACTAAGGCCTTGGCAGAAATATCCACAAAATCGGACCCAAATATCCAGCAAAAATATCCACAAAATATACTGTAATTTACCCAAATATCCAGAAAAATATCCAATTGTGCGCTATAAATACCGCTAGCATGCCCTCGCGGTATTTTAAGGCTGTGAATATAGTAGCTTGGTACTATATTACCAAGGCTACCAACCCCGCACTGGAGCTACTACTATGTAACATAGTAGCACTCGAGCACTACTACTATGTATGTAACATAGTAGCAGTTTTGGCCTACTACCAGTACTAAGGGTAGTAGCGGCGGTCGGCGGAGCTTTGTCTCTGACGTAGTCGTACGTAGATCGGCGGCGTGTGTGTAATCTGCAGCACAAATTATTAGGTGTAGTAGTATATTGTTTACATACACATAGCGTGCGCTGGTTACTATGAAAATGTCGATATGATATATGATTCTACACCTACCACACAATCACACCGTCACACATCTCGTACATACACACTTAGACATTTTGAGATAGGCCTCGCTCCCACCGCCGCTCTCCCTCTCCCTCGCCCTCTCCCTCTCCCTCCCTCTCCCTCTCTCTCGCAGACACCCCCTGGGTGGGCCTGCACACTCAACCTCAGCCCCTGCCTGTTGGCAGGGGCTGAGCTGACATCACTCTGGCCCAGACCCTCGCCGAGCGCGCGCCGCGCGCCGCACGCACTCGCATGCACTGGCCCTCGCTCGCACTGACCCCCCTCTCCACCACTGAGCAACAGACCACCGACAGGAAGGCACCAATGTCGCACTCATCCTAGATGATGCGATTTCCAGGCTCAGGCTCTTATTTCCAGGTCCTTCGCCGTGCGGCCACACGGTGAAGCTCAGGTACATCTAGGTTGGTAGGGTTCGTCCCTAGCGATCTAGAATTCGAGTTCTCGTTTCGTTCCTTCTATCCTGTTTGTCAGGTCTAGATTCCAGGTTTCCTCCTTTCGGGCAATCTTGACCCAAAGGAGCCAGGTTGCTTGTTGCTCGCTGCGCCAATCACTCCAGTGTTGGCCAGGCCAAATGCCGCAGCGATCGACTGTTGCCCAGGGGCCGATCGGCTTGTAGTCGCAGCAGCCTGCCGCGCCACTTGCCGTGGCTCTCGCTCCGGGCGACTTGCCATCGCGTAGATGTGGTCCTTGGTGTACTTGGCCTCCATGCCATCATCCTGCAGCATTCTTTCACATGGGCGGCGAGCTGAGCGAGCGGCGCAAACGCGAGCCCGTAGCTCGCGCGTCGCGCATTTGCTCGGGCAGGCATGGGGATGGCAATGGCTGCGAGCCCGGGGGCAAGAGGGCTTCACCTCGCCGCGGCATGGCGCTGGTGCTCGCAGGCTCTGTCTGTGTCTGTCGTAATCGGATAAATAAAGGTACCCAGCTTTATAGGACGAGTCCTATAATGTAGGACGACGTTGTGAACTATGAAGACACGGTTCAATCTAGGAATGGGGAGCTAGGATTTGGTTTCTGTGTTCATCTCATTGCCCTCATTGAGTCCTCCTAGAGGCTCAAGACACCATTCTCAAAGCATTATGAGTTATTTGCCACTCGCGGAAGCCTTCCCGGCAAAAAACGGCGTTGTCCTACGAATTGCCGCAAACACCTGAGGAAACGATTTGAGGCTCATGATGAGCTCCCTAGAAATTGCTCCCACGAGATGAAATGCTCTTTGGCATGGGTTCTTTTCGACCTTCAGTGGAGACCAAGCTTGATTTTGAAGCCCAATGAGGGCGGCGGCGGCGGCAGTGCGTCTCCTGACCCGCGCCCACTGGGGGTCTGGGTCAGGGTGTGAATGCTCAGCTCATGCCAAGAGACAGAGGCTGAGAGCTGAGAGTGACCGACGACGGCCCCCCGGAGGGCGCAAAGGCGGGGGAATTGGAGCCCGGGAGGAGTGCACGGGGCGCCTCCCCCATGTCCCATGTGGCGAACTAAGTAAAAACTCAGTTATAGTAGCCATGTAGAGCATAGATGCTCCGTTAGGTATCAGGTCAGCAGGTTTCGGCTCCCTTAGCATGATATCAGGTCCTATTCTCAGCCTAATATCAGGTTGTTACGCGATATTATAAGTATAGTAGTGGAATATCAAAAAAATAGCTTACTTATACTTCTGCATTGCTGATCATTGATCATTAATTATACCCTCAGACGCTAATCTTGCTTCTATGTTTGGTCGCCATGGAGGGGTGGAGGGGACGCCCCTCCTCACAATCTTGACTCCCCTCATCCCCTCATGCCCTCATTAGGGGCGAGAACCACCCATCCCCCCTTTCCCCCGCTGTTTTTCGCGCCAAGTGTACGACTACTACTACAAGAGAATTTAATTGTCAATTATATTTATAGTCGCCTGACCACGTCATGACCTTATATCAAGCCATCAGGTCATCAGGTCTAGAGGACCTAATATCATGATATCAGGACCTAACATCAGCCTAATGGAGCATCTATGATGTAGAGCAGGTGGATCGCGCGCCGTGTAGGCGGTCGCCCCATCAATTTATTGTTGATGGTTCCCCCACTTATGCAGGTTACCCCCGACAACGTGCTACCGCCTCCGTCCCTCATCTCTAATCTAGCTCACCCTGATGCGAAGGACCAGTTGATCCGAAGTCTGCTTTCGACCCTTGCCTAGATGACTCGACAAGAGCTTACCCGGCCTACAGCACCTATCCTACAGGGCAGAGAAACCCTCGCCCTCATCGGAAACGTCGCCTCTACGCTCATATCAATCATGATATTTTGGGTTCTCGTGTGAGTCATGCACCCCTTCCTCTCTCCCTTCCACATGGGTTGGAGCAGTTTTGAGACCGATAGTGTGCAACCAGTCCCGCACCCGTTCGACATCATGTCCCCATCGTGCAATCTCGAGGGCGCCGTCACCGTGCTCATCAGTAGCGTGAATATCAGCACCTGCGCGGTGTAGCGCTTGCAAGGTGCGCAGCGCCGCTGAATCTGCCGCCTCGAGAAACGGGGTCATCCCCTGCGGGTTGCGGTGATTGATGTCCGCACCATTTTGAATGAGAAGCTCCACAATCTACGCGTGGGAACGTGCGGAGGGTGGCATGAGACAGTCAGACTAAAAAGACTCGAACGCCCCTCGCAAGGGCGGGCCTTTTGTACGAGCGCTGGATGAAAGACGTGCATATGCAAGTAGGTGCGGCTGTGTTGAGCGAGGCGGCCATCAATTGATCCCCTCCCTGATAACAGCACGAGAGTACCCGCTGAGATGGGCAATGCTCAAGAAAAGGCGGTTTCACCTGCGTCGACCCTGCGCGTGCCGCCTCGAGTAATGGCGTGTCGCCCTTCCTATTCAAAGTGTCCACAGGCGCCTTAGCCTCCTTCACAAGGAAAAAAGCCGTCTCAAACCTCCGGAAGCGAGCCGCACGATGCAGAGGCGTGTCGCCACGCTTTCCGCGAGGGCCGAGCGTTGCGCCGTGCTCTACCAGCAGCTTTGCGAGGCGAGAATTACCTTTGGAGGCGGCAATCGAGAGCGGCGAGTCCCCCCGGGCCGTCGCATAGTCGGCATCAAGCCCCTTGGCTAGCAATTGTTTGACTTCTGATTCCTTCTCGAAGTACACGGCAGACATGAGCGGCGTCGAGCCGCCATCGACGCTGACATCGAGCGGAGCCCCCATTTCATGGAGGCGCCACATCAGCTCGAAGTGACCCCCGTAAGCTGCAAGACCGACAGGCGACTCGCCGTACGCGTTGGCGGCGGACGCGTTGGCACCGTGCTGAAGTAGCCACTCAGCTGCAGCCACATTGCCGTGGCGGCAGGCCTCGGTTAGCGGAGTTGCTCCATGGGCATCTGCAACATCCACCGCCATGCCGGCTTCGTGCAGGTGCGTGAGGAGGTCCAGCTTAGAATGGCGCACGGCGGAGAGGGCGAGAGTGCTCTGCTGCTTCTCATCCTTGAGCGAGGCACCCGCATGGATGAGGCTCCACACCACATCAAAGTGGCCCATCATCGCGGCATCGCTAAGAGGCGTTGCGCCCATATCGTTGGCGGCGTCGATAGACGCGCCATTCGCAACGAGCCAATCCACGAGCTTCAGCTCACCGCTCTTGGCCGCGTCGTGAAGCGCAGTGTTGCCGCCCCAGTGCCGCGTGTCCAGGTCGACCCCACGAGCCTTGAGCTTGGAGAGCGCATCAAGAGAGTGGTGCCGGACAGCAGCGAGCAGGACACCGGTGTGCATGGACTCCTGCCTGCGGTGAAGGTCTGCACCGTGCTCCGCGAGATACCAAACGATTTCGAAGTGGCCCATCGTCGCCGCCTCGTTCACGGGTGTGTCCCCCCACTCGTTGGGCACATCAACGGCCGCGCCATGCTCAACCAGCCAGCGCACCATATCAGCCTGCCCCGCGCGCGCCGCCTCGAAGAGGGGGGTATTGCCGTGAAAGATCTCCTCATTGATCAGAGAGTCACCGTGCTCCTGCACCAGCGCGGCAGCAGCGTCGACGTCGCCTGCGTTGACCGCGTGCCGGAAGCGGCCGTGTGGCGTGTCGTCCGCCGGAGTGTGCTGCTGCCACGAGGGAGGAGGAGGCACGGTCGCCTCCTCGTGTTGCCGGGAAGGCGTGTCGACCCATAGATGTTTGGTGTCAGTGTACAGCAGTGGCAGTGTGAAGGCGACGAAGCCGATCGGTATCGCCAGCGTGAGCAGCCGCTCCTCTGGCTTCATCCTGCCCGCCGACGGGCGAGGCGAGAGGAGAGAGTGGTGCGCGCGAGAGACTCTCGCCGTCAGAGTTTTCTTGTTGTGTGAGTATAACCTAGGGCGGTCAAACAGGGCTTTTCACTTCTAAGGGTGAAAATTCACCAAGTCAAGATTGAGGTTTTATCACGAGATCTCAGGGTATGCTACTGGTACTGGGTATATTGGGCAAAATCTAATGAGAAATACGCACATTTTCGACGCCATTCCAACACACAGACCCGAAAACGTTTGCTCGCGCTCGTGTCGTAGGTCGTAGGTGTATCTTGTAGCTGTAGCCTGTAGCCCATAACCCATAATAATCTTCAGATTTTTTTTTACCCCTCCGATTGTCAAAGCTGTGCTAGGCGGAGCACTAATTTTCTACCCAAGTAGGGGCGATGAGGGGCGATGGGGTCAAAAAAAAAGGCACGGGGGACCTCAAGTTGGCACACGCACACACGCACACGCGCTCTTCTCCCTAAGCGCTATATCATTGAGGCATTAGCCCATGGCATGGCCAGAGTCCTAGAAATACATGGATTTTCGAGGACGTGGTCTTTGAAACCGTGCAGCGATATATAGTGTTTTTGGAGCTGCGCTACTCCTCCAACCTCCAAACCACACACCTACCTTCTCACCATCCACTACCATTAGCACATAGTATGCCGCTCCTACACGCCGCAGCATAGCTACCACAATCGTGCTGTTGCCGTCAATAAGTACGACGGGTCTTACACGATGCCACGATGATACAGCTCTTGTCGGCGGGTAGAAGAGCTCATTGCGAATGCTTACGCACTGCCTCGGCGTGCGGCACTCATCCCAGGTTTCCATACCAGCACTAGTGACGAAAAGGCGGGGATACCTCAGGCGCATTGATTCAATCCGTTGCCGTGGTATTGCGCCCAAAGTGCACCTCTCAACGAGCAAAGGTGAACAATTGCGAGCGATCTCACGCAGCCCGAACACGGGAACACTAAGATAGGCGGAGGAATTCCCGTGTGTTACCTTCACCACGGCATCCCCTTCTTCTTCTTGTGCACGTGCGGTCGTTTCTGTTCGAGGACCGACTGCAACTTGCGCTTTTCCTTCTTGTGGTTGACAGCGAGCGCGTGATGCCATTGCTGCCGGTCAGCAGAGTTCTCTGCGCAGCGCTCCTTCCAGCTTGATTTGCGCACCTTTACGGGCCGATTACCGATGTACTTGCCATTCATCTCGCGCAAGGCCTTGGTCATGTCCCACGGATCTTTGAACGAGACAAAGCCGTACCCCATCGACTTGGACGTCTCTTTGTTCCTGATGACGCGGGCCTGCATGTGCAATGCAGACCGAATCAGTGTATTAGCCGAGGCCGTCGCAAGTCTACCGGGCGGCAAGGAGGAGTGTGCAAGGGAGGTGCTGCCAAACCACCTTTTGAAAAGACGGATACCGCGAAAAGGCGTGAGAGAGCACGTCATCAGTAGTCTCATTGCCCAAGTCGCCGACGAAAATGCGGAAGTCGTCCTCGGGCCATTCGGCCAAAGTCTTGTCCACCCACGCCTTCCCGGCGCAGAAGCGCTCGGTGACTTTAGCCTTGATCTCACTTGTTGGCATGCTACTTGCTGCGGGTTGAGCTGACCATTGCTGTGCTACAGGCACTTGGGCAGGGCCTCCCGAAGACGAAGCGGCACCGTAACCACCAAAGGGCGGGTAAGCTGGCCGGCTGGCGGCGACGGCCAGCGAGGCGGACGCTGGGCCCGCCGATGACGTCGGCGTGGTGGAGGAACGGACGTCCTCTTGGTGCGCCAGTGCAGCCGGCACACCAGTAGCCGAGCGGGCTGCCTGTGCGGCTGTGGGAGGCGCGCTGCGGACAGGGGCCGAAGAGATGACCTGGGGTGCGCGTGGACCCGCGGACACGCCGGTCACCGCCGGCGCTGCAGACTTCTCCAACTGAGTCAGCTCCGCCTCGAGCGCCGCCAGCTCATCCTCCATAGCGGCCCCCCCGACGCGTCTAGAGAGAGAGAGGCGGCGTCGTTGCCTCTTTCTTGCAGTGTGAATTCAAGAGTGATAGGTTCTTCTCCCCCGTGTAGGAGTACTCCAGTAAATTTGTGAGTAGAGTATGTGAGTGTGTGTGGGCGTCTCAACCGCAAAAAGGCCCGAACGAGCGAGCGAGCATGCAAGGCTCTAAGTAAGCCGCTGCATCTGCACCTTGCGCAGCTCTGCACGGAGTGCTTCGGGCTGCCGGCACTCGTCGTCAGAGGCGCAGGTGTCATGGTCATGGCCACCATCAGCTAGCGATCAGCGATCAGCGACGTCAACTCCCGAGCCTTGAGCCTTGAGCCTTGATGGTTGATGGGAGATACGTACACGCATTTACCATATTTGGACGAAGGCCAAATACAGACCGTATTCACCGTATTTGAAACTGCCTCAATATGACCCTGCGTATTTGGACGGTGGCGCAGGCGCGCGCGCCGAACGTCCCCACGCCATGCGCCATGGTCCTGTTTTGAGTTTTGGTCACTTTGGACATTGGTCTCTCGTAGGTGTAGAGGGGGGGGGGGGGGGGGGGCTGCTACGTGGGAGGGTGAGGAGCAGCTCATCAGAGAGGAGAGATGACTGGGTAGGGGCGCTATGCGCTATACGCTTGCGCTAGGCATGGGCATGGGCATGGGAAACGCCGCCACCTCAAGGTATGTTTTCCCTCTGGAGATGTTCAACTTCAACTAAGGTTTTGCTTTTTATTTGGCAAGCTACAAGTTACTTGGTTCACCCATGGATGGGGGCGCACGAGCCCCCCACTCTCTCCACTCCTCCCCCGCTGTGGGGGAGGAACCACGAACCACCCATCCTCTTGGCATGCCTTATGGCATGCCAGAAGCAGCGACTGCCTTGCTGACACACTCTCTTCCCTACAAGCTCGCCTGATTCGCTCGTCCTAGCCAGTCGTGGCCACAACCTACTTTTATAAGTGGGGGTCAATGGGGGCCTCGCGCCCCCCTCTCTCCATCGCGGACACCCCCCGGGGTGGGCCCGTACATTCAACCCCAGCCCCTGCCCTCTGGCAGGGGCAGGGCACTCATCAATTCAGCCCCGACCCCTAGTGGGCGCGGGCCGCGAGCCGCTCTCCCAGGCCCGCATGGGCCTGCTCTCGTACTGACTCCCCCCCCCACCCCTGGTCGCCAGGCAGACAGGGGCCTCAGGGAGGCACCCAAGGCCAGCGAGGCGAGCGAGGGAGAGGCAGGGGGGGCCAGGGGCTGAGCCCCAGCCTCCACTGCCCCCTGAGCTGCCCCTGCTGGCCCTCTGGGCGCCCCTGAAGGACCTCTGAGAGCAGGCCATGGCGCGCCGCATGGCGACGCGCCGCAGGGACCGGGGCACCAGCGTCGCTCAACCTCAAGATGGTGAGTAAGAATCTTATCCGGCGATATACGATTGGCGATGCGATCGGCGATGGCGCTCTGCCTCGCCCAAGCCGCGGTGGTTGCCTCATGGGCGCCACCGCGATAAGGAGCTGGCTTGGGGCTCCTGATCAAGGGTCAGGGGGGCCCAGGGGGAGGAGGGGTTGGTCAGAGCGAGAAGCAGGCCAACGCGGGCCAGGGCGTGCGATCTGTGCCCGACTCTCAAGGAGAGTCTGGGCAGTCTGGGTGAGTCCCCCCTACATGTCAAGAGGCAGCGCAGGGGGGTGGATATGGTTCTCGCCCCCCATGAGGGGAGTCGAGAGAGTGGGGGGGGGGCGCGAGGCCCCCCTCCATGGCGACCAATCATAAGATTAGTATGAAGATGCATATCGATCATGGATACATCCATCTCATTAGATGTGGGGGAGGCTGGGTTAAAAAAAAACTCTTGTTGATCCGGAGGCCCACATTTTTTTATCGTCGGACCGGGGGAAGATTTCCCCTCGTCTCTCTCCCCGCTCTAATCCGAATCCGAGGCAGAGCGATGGCGACCGACCCGCCTGACAGGCCGACCTTCGCCGCGCTCCAGCGAGAGCACGGCGGCGGTCAACCTGCTTGCCGGAGCCCACATTCGTCTTGCAAGCGTCGCACCAGAGCTGGCCGCCCACGATCTTGAGCATGTTGTCTGGATTCTCCTTGACACGAAGAGCCATGGTCTTCGGAGCGACGTCATTTGCCCGAAGGCCGTTCTTCTTCTTCGAAATTCCACGCCCGCTCTTGTTGCGCTCCTCCTCGCTCAACTTGTTTGTGCTTGTGCTTCGAGAGCTGGATCTTGCGCTCCTTGTCCATCTTTGAGGCGGACGGGATGTGCTTCTTCACAAAGTCGGCGAGCGTCGGTTGCACGCTGCTGCTCTTCGATGGGGCAGCCGAAGACAAGCCGGTCACCTCCGACTCATCATCCTCGCTCATGTCGGAGACCTGCGAGACCGAGTCCAGCGGCAAGTCGTCTGCATCCTCAACGTCACTCAGCTTGTTGGCGCTCTCGCTCTCCTTGTCTTCAAGCACGAATGCTTCCTCTTCCTCGCACATGTGCATGTTGTCCCGCGTTGGCGGCACCGAGCACGAGGCTGATGAGGCTTGTGCTTGTGCGCGACGTGTCATCTCCTCGATGGACATCACCCCTGCCGCCACCAACGCCAGCAGGGCATCCAAGCTGTCGGGCATGGATGGGCGGGAGAGAGCGAGGAGGAGAGGAGAGCAGCGGTTTGCGGCGGCGGCGCATAAGTAGAAGTAGAATAGAAGTAGAAGTATTTATATGAGTAGACAAAAATGTTGCAAAAGTTGAATATGTTGCTATTTCAGGAACCCCACATATTGTCCACCTTTGCAAGGAGACCCCGTCCACATCCCAAAACCACATAAGTGGGGGTCGGGAGCAACATTTCTGTACACCCTTATCTCTCCCCTCTCCTGCAGGCACGCGCGATGGCGCGCCTGCGACAGGCCTGCAGCTGCCCCTGGCGACCCCTTGAGGCTCCTGGAGGCCAGCTCAGGGGGCAGAGGAGGCTGGGGGGGCTGGGCCCTGGCCTCCCCTGCCTCTCCCTCGCTGGCGCTCCTGAGCCTCAGGGGTCCCCAATCTGCACCTGTCTGCCTGTCAAATGGGAGGGGAGGGGGGGTTGGAGCGATGGGCTGGCCACGACAGGCCAGGACGCGCGAGGCAGGCAAGTCTGCCAGTGAGAGAGTGGGTCAGCAGGGCAGTGTGCTCCTGGCAAGCCATCAGGCATGCCAGGAGCATGGGTGGTTCCTCCCCCATGGCAGGGGAGGAGTGGAGAGAGGGGGGGGGGGCTCGTGCCCCCCCATGGGCGAACTAAGTGTAAACTTAGTTGAGGCCGTGTAGCGATAATAATATCTCTGCAAGGCATCTCAACCCAACCGAACACAAGACTAACCTTGGAGTAGATCGAGCAAGAGTAGAGTAGAGCAACTAGCAATCTGCGTTCTGCGAGTACAATAAAAGAATTTTGGAATGGATGAGGAAGCCGGCTGCCTGTCCTCGGCGGGCAGGGCTGCAAGGTGGTGCGCGCGCGGCGGGGATGTCCTCTCGCATCCCGGCTCCGAGCCGGTTACCCACGAGGACGGCGGCACCGGCTGCCAGCAGCAGCGATGGCGGTGGTTATGGCAAGCCTGCCTCACGCCCCAGCTCCTCCACGCGTAATCTCGGGCTCGCCGGCCGGCAGGAGGCGATCGCCAATGCCGAGGCGGCTAGGCTCGCTGCGCAGCGGAAGGCGGAGGCGCAGAAAGTGGAGCACGAGAAGGCGCGCGCTCGCGCACGGAGCGCGCAGAAGCAGCGCGATACTAAAGCTGCGGCGCTTCGAGAACGCGTACGCCTGGAGATGGAGGCCGAGAGCAAGTCGACACGAGAGCGCGCGTTGCAGAGGCTTGAAGGCCAGGAGCTCAGATCAGACATCTTCAAGGACCTCGTTGCCCCACGCGCGCGACCGCCGCCGGCCGATCGGCGGCTATCCGGCGAGCCGAGCCCATCCGTGGGAGTTCACACCCAGACAGCCCCCATCACTCTCGCCGACAAGGTGCACAGTGCGTGCGGAGCTCTCGGAGTTGATGACAACCGACCAATCGTCGAGGCCCTCGCAGAGTGCAACCGGCAAGCAGGGCTTGATAGCACGGGAACTCTATTGCAGCAGGCGGATGCGTTGATTGACAAGCTTGGCATTCCTGTCACGAGGAGGCAACCTGCAGCCGCAGAGCCCGAGCACCAGGCTCACCCCCCGAACGTGACAGAGTCACTTGCGACGCCTGAGAAGGTGCATAGTAGTAGCTCTAGAATTAAACCGCCAAACTCGTCGCAAATGCCATCAGTGGACGAGTGCTTGTACGCTCGCAAATCGACAGGTAATAGTCAAGGAGCGGTTGAGGAGGCTGCCACGACGGCAGCAGCAAGAAGCAGTGCGGCGATGGTGGCGCAACAACGAATGCAGGCAATCACCGAGACCAAGGCAGCAATGGACGCTGAAATCAAGGCGCTCGAAAAACGACGACTTGCGAGGGAAGCTCAACGGAATTCAAAGGGAAATCCACCGCCGATTGCGGCCGAGATGCCTGCTCCCGGCATGGACGAAAATGCAGCGCAGCCGCTCGTTGACCGTTCCCTGTTTCGTCGACCGCTACTTGCGGTCACTTCCGTGGAGGCAACCGTATCCAAGGAAAAGGCGAACTGCGAAGGCAAGGATGAGCGAGATCAGTACGGCACTCCTCCTATGGCCACGGGAAACGATGGTTCGGAACTGCTAATCGACCCCTCGCTGTCCATTCGACCATCCCCAACCTCTCCAACGGAGGAACGTTTGACCACGACCACGGATGAAGAACATGAGGATGTATCCTCGGTCCCCGAAGTTGAGGGGTCAGGATCTAGCCATTCTGGCCCCACCCCTGCACACCTGCTTTCTACCGTGGAGTCCCCTCCTGCAACGCTGGTTGTTTCGACCATGTAGGAGATGAGAGATCACGTGTTGTGCCCTCGCTAGTCTCGATCACATTGAAAATGGTAGACAATGTGTTATGCACGGGCATGGCAGCGTTAGGACACACGAGACAAGGGTAACAGCATGCGGAAAATGGGAGCATGAGATCGACAGGTCTCCCGCGCGGGGGGGGGGGGGGGGGGGGGCGGAAAGGAATGATGGAGGCCACGCTTGCAGTGGTGTCGACTTTGTGGAGGGACTGGAAGTCTATAGATATAGAAGAAAGAGTGTGAGAACGACAACTGAGGAGGCGTCACTCTCGCTCTAAAAAAATTCTGAAGATTCTGGGCTAACACCTGCTACGGAAACGGTATACACTACCTCTCTATCTCTATATCCATCGCCCTCATATCCCTTCGCTTCCCCTCGTTCCTTTCCCCCCCTCATTCCTATGCCTATGTGGGTTCTTTCGTTCTTTCAGGGGTCCGGCCCACGTACACGTACCAGGTGCGCTACCATGGCATAGGTCGCTGGTTATTTGGAGTGCGGAGTTCGAGTTCGGAGTTCGGAGTGCCCGGGAAGGCCTTTCGTTTGTCTTTGTCTAGTGTTAGATGCGGGTGGATGGGCTGTGTGCCGTGGCTTGCGTTGCGCGCTGTTTGAAATTTGAAAAATCTTGAAGGCGTCCGCTTAGCTACTACTAGAAGCACTCCTTTTTTCCTTTTTCGGATCTCCACCGCCAACGCCAACGCCAACCCCACTAGCTAATTGGACACAACTTTTCCGTCCCGGAGTCCCGCCATGCCTGACGAGCCAGGTGTCCGAGTGCTACCGGGGGGAGGGGGCACTGCCCCCTCCCCTCGATATTTGTCCTCCCCCCAGTGCACGCACCGACCCTGCGCACCCCAGCACGTCCTCTCCTCGAGTCCACGCTGGGGAAAACCCCTTTCGGGTAAAAACAACGCGGGGGGGGGGGGGGGGCACTCGTGAGATAGGAGCCCAGAAGCGCTAATCTCTCTCGCCGAAGCGAGTGGCCGCGGCGAGCCGCGGCCCTTCCCTCCTGGTTCTGGTGCCCCCGTCTTCTCTTACCCAAACGGGGCGAGAAGACACGTAAACGCCGGAGGGGAGAGCTGCCACTCCCCCCCTCCCCTCCCTCTTCCCTCTTCCTCCTCTCTTCCCTGCGGCTCTGGCCATGGCGCGCGCCTGCGGCCCCTCTTCAGGTCCCTAGGAGGCTGGCAGGGGCCTGGGAGCGCAGCTCAAGGGGCAGGTGAGGCTGGGGCATGGCCCTGGCCCTGGCCCCTCCTGCTTCTCCATCGCTGGCTCTCGAGCCCATGTCGATCGACTGGAGCTGGCTGGGGGGTCCTGATCAGGGGGGCCCAGGGGGAGGAGGGGCTTGTCAGAGGGATGGGCTGGCCACGACAGGCCAGGGCGAGCGATTCAGGCGGGCCTGTGGGGAGAGGGATGGGTCAGCAAGGCAGTGTGCTCCTGGCAAGCCATCAGGCATGCCCGGAGAGTGGGTGGTTCCTCCCCCATGGCGGGGGAGGAGTGGAGAGAGGGGGGGGGGCTCGTGCCCCGCCATGGTTGAACCAAGTATAAACTTAGTTGTTGCCGTGTAGTACGAAGAGCGGATGTGAGATGTGAGGGGTGTTGACCTTTCCTCGTCTGCAGCAGCGATTACAGCAGCATTAGCATTAGTGGGTTTGGGGAGTCTGTACGACCGGCCGGTGCGCGTCTTCTATGTAAGCGGAGGAACTTTACGAGGGCCTTCTATCCATTTATTCACGTGAGCCGTGAGCGTTATTAGCGTAGGCTGCCGTTCCCGAGCCCTGTGCGTCAAGGGCCACGTTTTCGACGCAGTTGAAGTCTTCCCATGTCAGGGTTGGCGTTCCGCTGGTCAGGGTTGGGTTCTTGGCGGATCTTTTGGATTTGCCGTTCACGAGGGCCAGGTACCACGTTGCAATTGTAGACCTGTAGAGCATATTGTTGGCTAGGATGCCTAGCCACATAAAAACATACCGGAGAAGCCATGCACAAACCGCGCACAGCCCCATCGCGGGCAGGCAGGGGGCTCCATTGCCGTTTGAGGCTCCGGTTCCACAGCACTAGGGTCAAACCAAGATTCAAACCAAGACAACACGAATCTTCGACAAGTAGATGGACAGATGAGTATATGGGACGACTATAGCCCTAGCTGTCAACACTAATCGTCTTTCTTTTCTTTTTCAAGAGTGGTTCAAAAGCTCCGTCTCCCGGAGTGGGATTCAGTTTTGATCTCGCTGTCTACCACAATCGGCGCTGTTGCAGCGCGGAGAGAAGAGCAAAGGAGGACCCCATTCTGGCCGGCTGATCGTCTCGTGCGAGCCCCCAAGAGCACCTCGTGGCTGCTCCTCCTTCCGGCCCAGCTGTCCCGTGCGAGGAATGAAGAGCAATTTCCACACCAACGAATAGCGCGGACGATGAGCGGAGCTCGATGGCTGAGATACTCGATGGAACGCATCCTGGTGCATGAGCACAGCGCGAGCGGGGCGCGGCTGGACGAAAATCCCTACTCCCTTCTCAGGTTGCAGGAAAAGCGTCTCGGCATGCCAATCACGTTGCCACGTGCCGTCAGTGTAAACCAATAGAGATACAAAGAGCGGCTTGCCGACGGCGCCATTGAGGTAATCACCGTGGGTCCTTACCCAAGCGCTACCGTCCGGGAAAGATGATGGATCAGCGTCGACGTGCCACTCAAATGAATGGGACGGTACGGCTGCATTTGCCACAAACGGCGTGCAGGTGTAGGCAGGTGCAGATGAAGCGTGCACTGCGTCGGGACTTCCGCTGGCGCCGTTCCCGTCTTTGTTCCGCTTGCAATCATCGGTGACTCCGCCCTCTCCTTGCGCCGTGTGCCCCTCAATGTGGATCCGCTCTTTCCCCAACGCGGGGCATGTGCAGTTGGACGGATCCTCCTTCCCAAATGCGTCGGGCATGTGCGCGATGACGTACTCCGGATAGAGCGCCGCTAACCTCGACTGCACTTCAACGATGGCTAGCGGCGGGGACCGCTCTAGTCTGCGCAGCAATTGAGGCGCCATCCCCCAGGAGCGCGGCAGACCGGCACCGTCGACTGTGGTGCGCTGCCAAACACCGACAGGCGGCTCAAGCCCCTGTTCGACTGCGGTGCTGCAGCTGGCCACTGAAGCCGCCTCTGATCGCGCACGCTTTGGGCGGAGAATATGTTTGCACCCTGCCGTCATTAAGCTGTGCAATGCGCCGCGGGTGGCTTCGTCGACAAGCCCGTCGAGGACCACGACATTCTCACCCCCAGTGGCAGCAAGCTCTACATTAAGAACTGGGACAGCGTGTTCGGGTTGCCACGTCGTCGCGTGCGTCGCGACGGGCATCCATAGCTTGCGCTCTTGTGGGCCATTCCCTGCCTCTCCTCTCTCCAATTCAGAGCTGATTGGACTGCACGCCTCGCCATCCCCAGGCTCGTCGCGCGTATCGGAAGCCCACTGCAAGAGAGAAATAAGACGAGTTGGCGGTGACGTGTATTCGCCCGCCCGGAACGCGCGGCACAGCCTTCCCTTTGAGAGCACACCGCCAAAGATGAGAACCTGTAGGACGTTTGCTGTGGCGACCTCCAGACCCTCAGCTTTGAGGCGCTGATGCACCACCTCTGGCGCTGGCTCCTCGCCGCTTTGGCAGAGCAGTGGTGGTGTGAGCTGCTCCACCAGCTTTTGGCTGAGGCCGCCGTCCATGTAAGGGGCGAGCAACACCATGAGGGCGACTCTGACCGCATCGAGGCGCTCGAGGCCGTGGGCCTCAGCCATCACCTTGAACACCTCCACCATATCGTAGAGCGATGCGTTCTCTAGCCATGGCGCAGCCGCCTCAGCCAGCGGCTGAAGCGCGCTGAGGTACCCGTGGTCGTCCGAGCGCGGGTGCGCCATCCAGCCGCGCACTCCGAGAAGCGAGCGGACAGGCAGGCGAGACCAGCCCCTCCTGGTTGGTCACGAGAGCAGCCGTAGGGGAATATTTTCAGCAGTGGTCCCGACCAACGTGTGCTCACCCTCACAACCACCCTTCCGATTGGAGAGCCCAGCGGACGGCGAGAGAGGCGATGGCCTTGGGCACCGGGATGACGAGCAGCCTCGCTCGCTCCGCCAAGCCTCACGACTTGTGTGGGTGGGTGGGAGAAGGCGGGAAACCCTCTCTTCTTCTCTCTCTCCTTCCCTTCTCTTCCCACTCCCACCCTCTCTCGCCTTCTCCACGGTGGTGTCTCCTCTCCCTTATCCCAATCTCTCCTCTCTCACTCTCTCCCGTCTCTTTCTCTTCTAATTCCTCCCTCTCTCTCGGTGTGGCGAGCCCGCACACGGGGGCTGTGAAGAGAGAGAGAGCGGGAGGAGGGCGGACAAGAGAGGGGGGGAGGGGGGGGGGGGGGGGGGAGCCCGCTGCGCATGGGCGCGTTCGTGAGGGCGCACGGGCTGCCCGGGCTGCTGCTGCTGGGAGAGGAGGGACGTGTGCGCGTCAGCCAAGCCACGCTCGATGCGAGCGAGCGTGTGCAGTCGCACCACTGTGAAGTGGCTGCACCGGCAGGATGGACTCTCATGGCGGTCGCGGAGGTGCTACATGAGGAGATGGGGCTCAGACTGCCCACCCTCGCGTTTGAGACGGGCGTGGTCGGCCAAGTCGCGGTCGCTGTACTCGACCTGCCCAGACAGCGCCTCGTGCGCGTGCGTCAGCGTGCTGCTGCTATCGCCTCTGCCGACCCATCCGACTCGCCTCATCCGCAGGCAGCGGAGGCGGCTGCGCACACGCTGACACAGATTCGATTGGTCGATGGGCCAGGCGTATGCATCGCGCGCGGGATGGCCGATGGGTCCGGCCGGCTGACCTACCTCGACTTTGGGACGCCAGTGGCGGTGCCTAGCCCCGATGCCCTAGTGGCACCGCCTTCAGTTCAGTGGGGCGAGGCCGATCGTTTATTGTGCAGCCTGCCGACAGAGGCGGGACTGCCACCGTCACTTGTTGTAGCACGTAAGCCACTCGACCGAGCCACCACGATCGAGCTCCTCTTGTTCCCTCCGGGCAGCTCATCGCCACCGCTGAATGAGGTACTGTTGCGCGGAGGTGTGGCGGATACCGTCACGTGTGCACATGCGTGCCTCGCCCCACCGACCACGTCTACTCGTGGTGAGGCAAAGGGGCGAGTGCGAGGGACGAGCGGAGCGTACACCCCACATTTGCGAGGGGGGAGCGGAGCGGACACCCCAGATTTCGAGCGCGGGTTTAGCTCTGCGACGCTCAGCGTGCATGGGACCCTCGGGCGACGGCGGGTGTGGCTATGGATTGGCAGTGTTGGGGGGGGGTTGCATCGGTTCGTCATTCCGGATGCTATCCTCGCGACGGCAGTGATGCCAAAGGGTGTAGCTGCAGTGAGTGCGACAATGGTGTCCGAGGCCTCTGGTCTTGGCACCCGCGGAGACATGCGCCAGTCTGCGTCCGGATGGGCTGCTGCATCTTCATTCATGGAGATGGAAGCATCGTTGCTCTTGCCGAATGCGCCGCAAAGAGTGGAGACGCTTCGCACATCATGCGAACCGGAGCCGATGCTGGCGGTGGAATTCGATTCGGGGAAGACGGCGGGCAATGGGATGGGCGCCATTGGGAGTCAGAGCCGCTCCCGTGGCGGCAAGGTTGCGACAGCATACGAGGCGGACCGTACGGTGCACCTCCTGTCATTGAGTGGAGAGGTGCTCTTCTCGGCTGAGCGCGTAAGTGTTTGGGGAGTCTCCGATGTGGCCAAGTGGGCTCACTCGCAGCTGCTTCTTTGGCGAATGATCTGGTCGACCGATCTCAGAGCGGCCCTTGCTGTCTCCAAGCCCGGGATCGCGCCAGTGGGTGGGTTGAACGGGGAGCCGCTGTCTGTGGGGTGCGCTTTACTGACAGCGGCTCATGCTTGGATCGAAGCGGAGCATCTGTCGCCGGTCGTCGGCTGCTCGTCAGCTCGCCCTCAACGCAGAACATCGTCAATGACGTCGTTGACCGGCACACCAGGAGGCGAAAAGGATAACACCTCCACGACGGGTGGAGACGCTGGGAATGCCATCGTGACGTCTGCCTCGGCTACTCGTTTGTTGCGCATGTACAGCATCGCCCGAGGAATGGTGCAGCGCGCGCGAGGGGGCCAAGAGGAGGTGAGCACGAAAATCTCCGAGAGCTGCTCTGTTTGTCGCACCATGGCCCCTCCTGCTCGGCCTGTCGCATGCCGATAGGAGCAAGGCAGCCCCAAAACGCCGATCGCATTCGGTGGGGCGCGTCCATTGTCAAGCCTCGGGATGCCTCCCAGCCTGAAGGTCCTACCTAGGCCTATGCTCCTATGTCAGGTCCACAAGGCCACACAAGCCCTTGAATCACGCCAAGTGCTACGAAGCTATGCATTGCACTGCCTCAAGTCCGCTGCCGACACCTACAGACCATCGAAAAAGATCGGATTAGGCGGAAGCGAACCCGAGCATGCCGATGGATGTGGCATTGGGGACACAGCACGAATGTCCGAGGCGGAGCTGAAGCCGACGGTCGAGAGAAGGAAGCTACTTGAGAGCTGGCGAGCAGCTGAGGGGCTGCAGTCGATCCATTCCCCTGCCGTTCCGGACACCGGCGGGCCCATACGGCCGAAACAACCGCCCTCTTTCAAGCCACCTGACGACGAAACCGCCGGCGCTAGACAAGCTGCTTTGGGAGATGTGGTTGGAGCACAAGCTTTGCAAAAGGGATCCAAACTGCAGCTCGTGAGCCTGCGCCATGGCTTCGACATGGGAGAATGGGTACTTTCATTGGGGGTGCGCAACATGGAGACCCACACATATGCACTTGTTTGCGCAGCTTTAACACACATGCAGGTGCGTGCTCGAAAACTGACCGTGTGCCGGAAACACTACGTATCGCAATTCTGCCCAATGCCACTTTGATGTCCTCGGAATTGGCCTTCCCCGGCCTGCGGAAGTTATATTACCACCACCGACATTCACCCTTCCCAACCGCCCCCTCGCAGGTGTCCCTTGACACCCGCTCAACCGCCATAGCCCAATTGCTTCCGTCAGCTGATGCCGTCCTAGCCCTTCGCCTCAGCGTCGAGTCCCTCGCTCGACTTGCCACATCCGCTACTGCTGGTTTTGGCCACGCCGACGTGATTCTTTGTTGGTCGAATTGCCCGGAGGCTGTTCGGAGCGGGTCCCCGCCATGGGAAAGACGCGTGGCAACACGGATACGGCTCGATCTGCGCGCCCTTGCTCATGCCTCCTTTGCGGTCTCGCCTGCCGTCCTTTCGATGGCCAGCTACCTTGGTGTCCCGCAACCCAAGCGCACATCAATCTTTGCATCCTCATTGGGCCACGCAATGTCATCAGAGCAATCCGCACTAGCTCCTTTCGACTCCCGTCCACCGTGGCGTGAAGTCTCACTTCTTCTTCGCCTTGACCGCTCTACCACACCTCACGAAATCCGACGAAGGCTCGGTGTAGCCATTGGCGCCGTGCCCTGTGCTGCATCCCCCGCAGTACATCTTGCGATGGGAACTAGGTTGGAACCGCTTCATCGGCCACGAGATGAATTGCGTACGGCGGACGGGTCGATAAGCTTGTGCGTGCATACTGGCGGCGGCATGGGACTTGGTGTTGGTGTCGACGGAGGCGATGTGGAACTGAGCCTTCGCTCTACCTTTGGCGCGAGCGATGCAGCGCTCCCCCTTGCAGCTGCTGCGTTGACCTCGGAGTTCCCTCAAGTCGTGTGCAGTGGAGCCTCGCCCCATAGGCTTCAAGCTGTGCGCGCTGCAATCCAAGCACTCGCATTCGAGGTGTCCCGCACGTTGGCCCTGGTAGAGAGGCCAATGCACTCACTCAGCAGTTCTGAGCTCCCAAGAAGCGTTGCGCTTTGGCAGAGAGAAACGGACGAGGAGATGGCGCAGCTTCATGCACTCCTCGAGGTAGATGCCAAATGAACGCGACTTTGGTGCGCTTGCTTCTGTTTGGCGGCATCATCCCCTTCCCCAAGGAGCAGCCCTTCAACTTGGTGAGTAGCTATAGAGGTGCGGGCTTTCCACGACGGATAAGTTGTGCCTATGCGGCGCGCGAAGCTGGCGTCGTGCTTGTGTGTCCTCTTGCGTATAGTTGGGGGTGGCCCTCATGACGCATCGCTAGACTCCCTTTTCGAGTCTCGTCGCGAGGTGCGAGGAGCGATGACTGCGTGCTGCCCATGACATGTGATGGTATTGTCGCAGGGCGAGAATTCTGACTAGATGCTGTGTAGTAGCAACGGTAGTGGCAGCAGTAGCCCTATTCCTCAGATTCCACTGGTCTCATTGCAACAAAAAAAGTAATGGCTAGCTAGATGTGGCAAAGCATGCGCGGTGCAACATGTGGTGACGCATGCATGAGTTGAGCCAGTCACGCATGTGGCTTGCATCCTCTTGGGTCTTCATGCCACCCAGCACCCAGCTCTAGTGCTTGCATCTTGCCGTCGCATGCGAGCGATGGCCTGCCGCGGAGTGTCCAGTATCTGCAGCGGTATATGGTATATGTGCGCGTGCTAGCGCGCAAGAGCCACCAGAGCGGCCATACGCGACGCGAGGTGCATGTGTGCTAGCTTATACATAGCTTAGCGCAGCTAGGTCTCACGGTCGTACCTTATGCACCCCACCGTGAAGGATGGGTGGACCACACACAAGCCCGCTCCACATTGCCGCACAAAGCACACGCTTGCTTCCCTTTGCCGTGTGCTTGGCATTAACCGTCAATTTGATCCCCCCGCCCCCGCAAGGCTGTTCCATCGCTGAAGCAAGTGCCTCCCGGTAAAAGATAGAAGACACCTGCACACATGCTCGCGCGCTTGCAATCTCCCGCGGATAATCTGCACACACCCATCTCTTGCCCATGCCTCGCCCAGAAAATCTGGTTCATCGCCACACATCACAGCGCCAGTGGACGTACAATTTCCATAGAAAGGTGCAAATAGGACAGCTTCCGCACTCTCACTAGATTGTGTACAAGTAGACGGATAAGTTGTGCCTATGTGGGGCGCGCAGCTGGCGTCGTGCTTGTGTGTCCTCTTGCGTATAGTTGTGGGTGGCCCTCATTAGGAACATGCAGTAGCTGAGGTCGAGCTCGACGAGACTTTCGTTGCTCTTGAGCGAGTTGGCAATTACATTAGCGCCTAGATGTTGGATATCATTCGACGCTAACGAGAGCTGAAGAAGGCTGGAGTTGACTTCGAGCATTCCTGCGATGTGGATTGCTGCGGTGTCGCCCGCAAATGTGCGGTCGAGACGCAACTGTGTCAAACCACCCCTCCAGGGCTCCGTGAGTGCCGAGGCTATCTCTCCTACGCCCTCATTCCCGAGGAAATTCCCGGATAGGTCAAGGTACCGGAGCGCCGATGAGTTTCGCAGAAGCTTTCCACTGGTCAATACCTCTGCGACCATGGCGGTCAGTCTGTTGTCTGCGAGGCTGAGGTATGTCAGCGACGACTTGACGCAATCTAACTTCTCTACGAGGGAGGAAGCTGCCAAGTCCGAAAAGGTGTGACCGTCGAGCTCGGGTTGAAGGGCAATCTGGCTCGAGGACAGGTCCAGCTTCTCCAGCTCAAGCGAGCCCGAGGGCGCTCGATTGAGTGCGCTTGCGAGCGCCGCGCATCCCCTTGTGGTGAGCTCGTTCTCGCGCACCACGAGCGAGCGCAGACCGGGAAGGAGAGCAGAGAGGATTCCTGGCGCACCATCTCGGGCGAGCACCGGACCAACCAACCTCAGCTCGCCAAGCTTTCTGAAGCGGCTGAAGAAGGTGGCACTCCTCTCGAGCGTCAGCGGCGTGCGCAGCGCGCGCAGACTCAGGCGATAGGCATTGGCGGTCTCGGCCTGAAGCCACGTGCACACACACGACATACGGAGCATCGATGGCGTGTCCAGGGCGGACAAGACGTGCCAAATCAGATCGCTTGGAAGAGAGAGAAGCAGGCTGCATGGCCCGATTGAGCCGTCGCGTGTCCGGGACGTCTGCTCCGTCTGTACCTGAAGCCTCCTTCGCCTAGACGACATGGAGGGTGTGGGCATATTCACCGCCGATTGCGGCCGCTTGCGGAGCACCCGAGCTTGCGCCGGCTCCGACTTGCGCGCACAGGGCGATGTCTGTCTGTAGCTTGAAATACCGTCGGCAGAGGGCGCGTTGTGCTTGTAGAAGGAAGCCGCGGAGCTGGTTGAAGGCGCATGGAGCCGCTCGGCGGCCGAGAGCTCCGCCCTGATGGGCGCCAGCTTGGGCGCTCTCCTCACAATCACGTGGAAAGCTGGGATCTCGTCGCCATAGTCGAGGTCGCGGTCCTCTACGGTCGGCACAAGGAAGGTAATGAGGTTGCCATGGGAGAGGTAGACGGACTGGTTGCGACCAATCTCCTTGCCATCGACAAACGTCCCATTCGAGCTCAGGTCGCGCAGCTGCAGTCGGGGCGGCTCGTCGACGAACGAGAGGGAGCACTGCGTGCCTGAGATCTGTGGGTGGCTCAGCCGGTAGGTTGCGCTGCGGCTGCGGCCGATGAGGACAGGCTGGGAAGCGCTGGCGATGACCAGGTCGTCGAAGTCTGGGCAGTCGCTCTGAAGCTCCACCGCCACTACCTCCGTCCGCTCCGCCTTGTCCACTCTCCTCATCGCTGGCTCTGCTGCTGCTTCTGCGAGAGGGGGCCTGCCGCAAAAGACGCAGAGAGAGGGGAGGGAGGGAGGGAAGGGGGGGAAGCGAGGAGAGAGAGAGAGAGAGAGAGAGAGAGAGAGAGAGAGAGAGGGAGAGAGGGAGAGTGAACACAGCTTTCGGCGGGGCGGAGGGAAAGCTGCCGAGGGCACCCCCTGAAGAGAGAAGAAAGCCCCACGGGAGAGAGTAGAGAGGCCAGTGGGCCACCGAGGCCGCACGCGCGCGCCTTCCCGCCTTCGCATTGTGTCCCCCCCACCAACAGACTCTTCCCCGTGCGGGGCCTCTCGGCCTCTCGGCCGCCGCAACGCGCGGGAACACGCTGGACAGGAGAGTGGGGCAGCGCTGCTTCTCTTACGAGTAGACCAGTTTAAAAAACAACATCTGAAGATTCTGGGCTACACACCGACTAAATTTGGGACTCCTCCTCGCTACTAACATCGCCCTTCCCGTTACGTTAGTTATCTACGTGTTACCGTGAATGTGCGTGTGATAGTGGTGTGAGAGAATTGTAAGAGGAATTTTATCCGGTTCTGTTCCGAGGAGAGCGCGAGCGAGATGGCGTCGCTCTCTCTCCTCTCGGCCGCCCTGGTCACCAGGATGGTGCCAGGGCGATACGAACACCTGAGGGGGAATCAGGGTCACACAGTCACACAAGGGGGCGGTTCCTTGCACCGGCGATACCTGAACGCGCGACTTAGCCTAAAAACGCGAGGAGCACGCAAGGAGGTAAGCCAGGTGAGGGGCAAGCAGGCGACAAGGGAGGCGACAAAGAAAGGAGGCGAGGGCAAAGAGGGCGAATGGGCGAATGTAGGACCCTGCGGCCTGCGGCAGTGACTAGTGACTAGCCTGCAAGGAGGGGACATAGAAACGCAGACGACTTCTAAAACAAAAAGGTCGATCGCGGATGCGACAGCTGTTAGAGGCGCGTCCTCTCTTCCCTGCGGCTCTGGCCCATGGCGCGCGCCTGCGGCCCCTCTTCAGGTCCCCAGGAGGCCTGCAGGGGCTTGGGAGCGCAGCTCAGGGGGCAGGTGAGGCTGGGGCATGGCCTTGGCCCCTCCAGCCTCTCCCTCGCTGGCTCTCGAGCCCCTGCCGGTCGACTAGAGCTGGCTGGGGGCTCCTGAACAAGGGGGCCCAGGGGGAGGAGGGGTTGGTCAGAGCGAGAAGCAGGCCAACGCGGGCCAGGGTGTGCGATCTGTGCCCGACTCTCAGGGAGAGTCTGGGCAGTCTGGGTGAGTCCCCCCTTCATGCCAAGAGGCAAGGCATCGCAGGGGGTTGGATGGTTCTCGCCCCCCATGAGGGGAGTCGAGAGAGTGAGGGGGGCGCGAGGCCCCCCTGCATGGCGACCTATCATAAGATTAGTATCCCCCACCCCGGATCAAAGTGTCCTTGGTTATAAGTGCGCAAGGAAAGAGAACAAGTAGAGAACCGATACGCGTACGGATAGTTTGCAATGTGTCAACCGCAGCTGTTGGCACGTGCACCACGCTCCAACTACGCAGCACATAGAAGCCCAAAGCACAGCACACATGAGCCCAAAGCAGCAAATATGCAGTGCATCAGGGCGAGGTCCTATGAAGGCCGTTTAGCATCGATCCCGGCACCGTCACCAGCGTCTCCCTCTCCTCGTGCCCACGGCAATTCTCACTCACTCATTCACTCAAGGTCACGTCTCCATGTCCTGTGGTGGAGCCTCAGGTTGCGCTGGCGCATCTGACGGCGCGGCACCCTGGCTATCCTCCGTCTGCATCGCCTCAGCTCCCGGTTCATCCCCACTAGCTGCCACAATCCCACCGTTTGTGCTTGCAGCGGCTGACCCTGCGAGATGCCTCTCAATAGCATCATAGTCGGCAGCCTTGAGGAGCTTCTCTAGCCGGGCAACCTCATCCAAGCTGGTGGCGTCGGCGATGGCCTTGGAGTGTGGATGAAAGGGGGGGGGGGGGGATTAGGGGTTCGTCAGACAAGACTACGTGCACGTCTAATCAACTGAAACCAGCCGCGCGCAAATGGACAACCCCAGCTTGGCACTCACCTGTTTGATGAGCGCAATTTGCTCTGCAGTTGGTGCTGCACGGGCGCCGCTTCCACTAGTCTCTCCCCCTACTGCCGCGGCCGGTGTGGCGGAGGCAGCGCTGAATTCCCTCTCCGCGGCGGCGCGCTCTTTTTCTGTCACCCTCTGAAAATCGAGCGCATGCAGCTTCGGCAGCCGCGCGATGAGGAATGCGCGATACGTGGGCTGCTTTGACACCTATGAAGGGTGCCAAGGACCAGCCATGATAAGATAAGACGGGAGGGGAACATAGTGAGAGATACAAGGGCGGTCTAATCGAGTCGATAAAACCATGGCAGGGGGATGTTGCGCGTGCTCAAAATGAGCGTGACAAGTAGTGGCCGATTCCAAACCATCGGCCTGCCAAAGGCCGAGACTATTCACCACCCCGACGTGGTGGAAATGTGGCGAGCCATGCAAGCGCTAAAATCTCACCGGGTTGTCAACGAGGCTGAGGTTTGTCAGCGTATGCAGCGAGGAGATTGGCTCCAGATCTTTCAGGGTTGCTAGTTGGTTGTTGATCAGGACAAGGGTTTCTAGATTGGGGAAAGAATTGGAGAGGCGTTCCGCTATCCTACACAAATAGGAGCATGGAGTCCTAGACTGAGCGCAAGCAAAAAGACGGTGGCGAGAGTTGTGGGGTTGTCGCACCTCGAGATGCGGTTATTACTCAGGATAAGCATCTTGAGGCGCGGGAGCACAGCCATGCACTCAAGCTTTCGTATCTCGTTGTCTGACAAGTCAATCGAGTCGAACTGGTTCTGCAGCCGGGAGTGTATCGTGCGCCACAATCAGCATTGCGCGGCTGCCCAATGCAGCTCAGCGACAGCACATGATGGTGCAACGTACAACTCAGCGTGCAACGCACAACTCAGTGAGTACGAGCCGTTGCTCCCTCGCTAGCCGTCCCAAGCAATGCATTTGGCTGATCCACTAAGCACTCTCCTACTGCTCCGCCGGTTGTACAGCGCACTGCCCTCTCGCCGTGCTGCCGCACCTGCAGTGCAGCGAGGTTCTCAATCATGGCGATCTTGTTGCCGCGGAGGTCGATCTCGCGGTCCTTCAGCGCGTTAAAGAAGGTTGGTGAGCGCGCTATCAGGTCGGCATTGAGCCTCATCGTGCTGGCGGGGGAGGGGCAGCTGCGTGCGCTGGGGGGCGCGTCGGGCCGATGGCGCGCGCGCGGGGGGGCAGGGGCTAAGGATTTGACCGCGTAAAGAGAGCAAGTCGCCATCCGCCAACCGCTAGCTTTAGGCTTTAGGCGAGGGCCGTCACAACTACAATGACAACATGACAACAACCCACCGCCCCATCACCCATCACCCCAACGCTACAACGCTACTCATACCTTTCTCTAATGTCCGCCTCACATGTGGCACAGAGATGTGTGCTTTCATACATGCACCTACACTCACCTCTCTCCTCTCTACGCCAAGTGTCGGTGTCGGGTGCTCGCATGCATGTCGAGTGCTTGCAAGCAGCCGAGTTTGAGTTTAGAGTTTAAATTTCAGAAACATTTTTAGAAATAAAATACGAATAGCCACAACAGCCAGCAGCCAGGGTGCTCGCCCAATATCACAATATATTTGTATATTTATGTATCATGTAACATGTAACATGTAACATCATGTATCCAGTATCCAGTATCCATGTCCATGTGTCCATTTCGAGTATGGATTATGGCTTTAGGCTTTAGTCTTTTATGTATCATGTATCCCAGCTAGTGTAATATATGTGTTCATGTCCACTCTCACTCCATCCAAAAAAAATCTGAAGATTCCGCACTCTCACTCCATCCATCTCGATCCATAGCTGCATACTCCATGCACGCTCCATGAATTTGAACTTTGTTGTTGTTGTTGTTGTTGTTGTTACGGACCTGTTCTCTGTTCTCGGGTAAAATTGTCTAGCACACCATCACAATTAACTCCGCAGAAAGTTGTCAATCTTGTCCCGACTCCCGAGCAAGCCACAAGTGTCATCCGTCATCCGGACAAAAAGAAAACCAGGCCGAGTGATCACACAGGAGATGATTCAGAACACCATTACTCCATTACTCACTCGCGAGGACTACGAGTGTGAAAACTGCATGAACGTGAGCCACTCGTCTCCTCTCCGTTCCGGACTCCCGTTCAAACACACCACCATCCAGACGGAGACGGACCGGAGCTGCGGCTGTTCACGATCGGCTCGGCGCGCCCGACGGGGCGCGGCGCAGGCGAGCAAGATGCAGGTAACGCTCGGGCAGCCGAGGCGCACGACGACACTGGTGGACCGCACCCCACTGCTGCGATATATGACCCTCCTCAATGGCTCCAACCGGCCCGCTTCAATCGCAACACACGACCCGATCGGAGTGCTCCGCAACTGCTGTGAGGCTACACGCAGCTCTGGTAAGCTGCTCGAGGCCGCCCCTGCTCCATTTGGGGCGGTGCCCCCGATCTTTGATCGGGCTCCCACTTGTGCGATGGAGCCGGACGATGAGCTGCAGTCGCTTTCCACGTGCGCCGCCAGCCATCCCAATGCCCCGCACTGGCAATTACGCTCAAGCTTGCGCTGCACCTGACTGAGCGACATGGCAGCGGAGTACAGCACCGCGTCACTTAATGCCAGTGATTAAGTGATGTGTGAGTTGATAGCCCGGCCCACGGAACCCCATATGCAGTCAATTCTCATCGCTCAAGACTGTCATCGAGGAGACGATCGCGGAGACGGACGTGCGTCGGCTGCTTGAGATGGCGTCCAATCCTGATGTTGTGCAGGCGTATGCAGAAATTCATGACGGTGAGAGGAGAGATACTGATGGGCCTGGACCTACAATCACAACCGCTTGCGGGGACAGAGATTGCGAAAAGCGTACTGATTCTGCTCCATCCATAAGGACAACCCCAGATAAGCCAAGCAGAAGGTGCATGGGAGTGAATGGCATAGGTGATCATGGAAGTGGCCCTCCTGTGGCGTCTTGCTCCTCGCCATGGGATATCGCGACGAGCACTCCAACTGTGCACGACGAGGAGGCTGCACTGCGGCTCCTTAGCAGTGTGAGGATAGTATCTGAGCCTGACGGTGACGAGATAGAATGCAAGAGCTCGCACAGCTCCATGGAACTCCATAGCGGTGTTGGAGTTGAGGACTCCATTTTGGCAGATGAGATCGAAGCACAAGAAGAAGTCGATGATCTCCACCGCTCCTTCACCAAAATCCGTGATTCTATGTGCTCTCACAATGCACCGCCGGTATTTCCAGACACGTATGCAATGGTCGAACCAACGCCGCGACAGAAGTACTATAGTGAAGGGCGTAGGCCACCTGCACGTGGCCAGGTTGTGATGGAACCAATCCCGCATGCGTCCGCTCGCGTCGCTGGCTTTCGCCCTGAAACCCAACGTACATGTTTACGGAAATCCAACGAAATGTCACGAGGGGGGTCATCGCGCACCGGTAGAGCTGTACGATCGAGCTCTGGGCCCTCTTGTTGCATGCCGAATGGGAAGAGTACTTTCGAGGCCACATCAGCAGGCAAAGGTCAAATCTCTTCAGATCCTGCGTGCCCTTTACCAAACGATGCCTCCGATGCACTCGGTGCGCGCCATAAGGTGCTGGCGAAGCACGCCGCTCTTCTTTCAACGTCAGGCTTTGTGCCTACACCCGGAATCACTACGCATCTGTTTAAGGGGGGGGCCGATGAAACTAGTAGCGCTGGGGCAAAAATCCGCGAGGATACGTGTTGTGGACGAGGTGAACACACCCGTCCCCCCATTGGAAGCCATGGTCACGGGGTCTCCCCGGTCTCTCAAGCAAACGCACGGCACGATCATGTCTCGCATACCTCACAGCCAATGTGGGCGCCAGGGACGTTCTGGGCCTCGTCAAGTAGTTACGTAGGCGTGGCGACGTTGCCTGTGGCTCTTCCCGAGGCGGCCATGAAATCTAGTCGACGGTCACCATCCACTTATTCACCATCACAAAGGATGGGTTCCTCCGCAAGTCACATCGGTCAAAGCGCCAAGGCACCAGAAAGAAAAAGCGTCGAGGAGATGCGCAAAGCGCTCGAAGCTTCGAGACGCAGATATGAATGTCGTTAGAAAAGGTCCATGTGCATGTATGGTGAAACGATCGTCTCGTGTTGTTCGCCTACCATGTAGAAAAATCTAAACAGGAGACACGCTGCTATGACGGTGTGCGGTAACTATTGTGTAGAGCGCGTTTTTCTTGGCAGAGCCGCGACGTTTGTCGTTTGTCGGAGCAAGGCTCGGCTCATCTTTTGAGACGGCCGGCGCTCGCGTGCGGCGCACCGGCAGCTAGCGCGGCGTAGGTGTCCTCCGGGGAGACCGGGAAGGGCTCGTCGGGAAGAGGAGGGGATAAACGAGCGGGCATGTGAAATTAGAAATTAACGGGCGGAGGGCGTGGAACGAGGAACGGAGTGGAGGGAAAGCAAGAGAAGGAGGAAGGGCTACGGGCTACGGCGAAAGAAAGACCAACGCGCGCTGGGGCCACTGAGAGATTGAGAGGTTGCGACCTCGCGACCTCAAGTTTGGTTGTTTTCTTGGCAAATACCCCCCCCCAAAATCTGAAGATTCAGGGCTACTACACCTATCACAAGACCAGTATTCTACTTCCCGTCCGCCATCGCCCTTCTTTCTCTCCCGTCCCTCCGCTTCCTCGCCTTCCCCTTCCCCCCCTCTTTCCTTTGTCTTTGGGCTGTCGGTCGGGGGTGTGGCCCTGGTACACTACTACACTACCACGGTCCCGGTTTTGGATGCGTGTTTAGGGCAGGCCTTTTGGGTTGCTTTGATGTTCTTTGTTGCATTTAGGTCGCGTTCCGTCGAAAAGGACCACGCGGACGCCGATGAGGCGTTGTTTAATAATGTAATTTTCCATAACCGGTAGCTTTTTAACAACTGTTTTGTTTTCGCATCATATACGAAGTATGGTTAGCAACTCCTAGCCAACTCCTACGAATCGGTCACGCGAGCGATGCGCTTGCTAGAGAACTATGGGAGAGCCACAGGTGCTCGAGTAAACAAAGCAAAGAGCGTAATAATACGAATGGGAGCGCTGAGAAAGGTAGCTATTCCGGAACATCTCTCGACACTGAAGACATTAGGCGAGGGCGGGCGAATACGCCACCATCCTGGGAGTCCCCTTTTGGGAGAGCCGGGAATCCGAAGTTTTTTGGGAGAAACTCTACGCGAAACTAAAAAGGAAAATTGCCTCGTGGCAGGGAATACAAAACCTATCCATACACGGGAGGGTGCTCCTTGCCAACTTCGTAATCTACGGCACGCCTCGATACTGGCTATCTACAAGCACTCCTCCCAGCTGGTTCATGGAAGCCATCGACTCGGATGTCCACGCCCTTCTGTGGGATAGGACACCCTCGATGAACAAAGACGAACTAGGTTCGACGCAAGAAGGCAGGAGGTGGATAACCCATCCGACTTACCCGAGGGTGGGTCATTTCGAAGGAGCTCCGACGCTAGGGATCGGCTTGATGCCGATGAAGGAACACATCAAGGCCCTACAGGCGATTTGGATTATCCGATACCTTACGCCCTCAAAGGCGGACTGGAAAATAGCGCTCGACCAATGTCCTCCAACTCACCAGAGCATACCTCGACGAGACCGGAGATCCGGGACTATTACTAGCCCTCGACTGGGAAAAAGCCTTCGACAGAGTAAGCTGGGAGTTCTATCATCTAGCTCTCAAACTTCTCAATTTCGGCCCAAACTTCCAAACACTGGCAAAGGCTCTCACGAGCGAGGAAGCCCGGCCGATACGCACGATCAAGACCAACGGTGGGAGAAGCTACCCATTTACCGTGGGCAGCGGCATGCCGCAGGGATGCCCGCTGTCACCGCTCACGTTTCTACTGACCACGGAGGCACTTACTAGAGCCATCAACGGCGACGAAGACATCAACGGCGTGAACCTCAATGGCTATAGCCTGAAGATAAGCCAATTTGCCGACGACACGGCGCTGATAACGCGCGACTACAAAAGTCTACAGAAATCACTACAATGGGTGGAATTGCACGAGAAAGCGACGGGCGGCAAAACTAACGCTGACAAATTCCAAGGACTGAGAATGGGCTCCCAGAGACTCCGTAAGCCTCCGTGGGACATGAGGAAATACAACTGGATAGAAAACGATGAGTATCTGACCATCTTGGGCGTCCCCTTGGGAGCACCCGAGACGCTCAAGCCCTTTTGGTCGAAACTAGCGGATAAGATCGACGCGAGGGTCGCCAAGCTAGCACCGGCCACCAACTATATGACAATATTCGGTAGGGCGTCAGTGGTTAACTTCATAATCTATGGTATCCCGAGATATTGGTTACAAACATTAGCCGCCCCGAAATGGTTCCACACCCGTGTCCAAAAGGCAGCGGATGCTGTCCTTTGGACAAGTCCGTACACTAACAAACAAAGCAAATGGATAAAACACCCACACTACCCCGTCTCACACAATAAAAGTGCGACTAGGACGCTGGGGCTGGGACTCCTGAATTGGCCGGCCCATATAAAGGCAATACAAGCCAGATGGATTCTAAACTATTTGAACGCGAGAAAGGCACTATGGAAACACGGACTAGACGCTTGGTTCTGTCGGACCGGACTAGGGAGGGGAGCTGTTCTCTCCACGATCCCCACGAAAATGCTGACGGGAAGTATCAGGGGCAACCCGGCACTTCCAGTCTTCTGGAAAGAAGCTATTGCGAACTTCAGAGAACTCGATATACAACCCTCCTTCCTTACACGGGAGGGCGCATTATCCCAACCGATATGGCACAACCCGCACATCCCACCCCCAAAAGTGCGCGCCCCATGGGCGCGTCTATGGGAAGCCCTGCACACTACCGTAATTCACAACGTGTTCAAAGACGGCGCCTTTCTGACGCCATATAGCAAAGATGAATGCTCGGCGTATCTCGAACATCTACCCGAAACCTTTGTACACGAGGGCCGCCCAATACACAAAAAGGAGTTTCTCGACTCATGGGACGAAATCGTTAGGCACGCAACGCGAGTGATAGGGCAATCACAAGAGCGCCCGCCCCCCGACGCAAAGGGGAAAAAGGCACCCGACGACAAAGCCCCGCCTCAAGAGCCGGAGACCGAGCTACAGAACAACGAAATCAGGGTCTCCGAAGACGATAAATACATCAGCAAACTAAACAACATCTGGATACACACGGTCACCGACTACTTGGGAGAGATAGCCGGCACCGGAAAAGTAGCGAATGCGGGAGAGATCCAATACTACCACCCGCCAGCCAGATGGGAAGGCGGATTCAAAGGCCCAAGATATATGGAGTACCCCTTGGCGGACGAATACGCCATACTAAAAGGAAAAGTCGCGCTAGACGCAATATCAGTCGCAGATCTCACCAAGGCCATGCTTAAAGCGACACGAAGCAACGCCCCGCAAGCGGCGAGAACAGCATGGGAAAAGCGACTGAATGTCACCAAGGAAGAATGGAAACATATAGCAAGGCTATATACAATGCCATTGCTAAAACACACGGATAAACACCTCCACTTCAAACATATCACACATAGGCGAATCGGTACCAGGAATAGATTCGCAGACGGACAGACAGACGTCTGTAGACTGTGTCGCCGACACCGGGAAAACTCGTGCCATCTAGCGTGGTGTCCCGCGACGAAGAGAGTATTCGAAACCATAGACGCCCTCAACAACTTCACCCCCTCTCCCGGGAGATCACGCACACAAAAAACGAAAGACAGACTATTCGCATACCCCGGTGCGAACACACCCGAAAGTCTAAAAGCGTTATACGTGATAGCATGGAAATACATACTAAGAGACTTTTATAGAGTCGCATTTGAGTCATATGAGTACCACTATATCCCAGTATTGGAGTCTACACTAGTGAGGTTTGCCACATTGGTTAGGGGCCTCACCCCGCCACGGCAGCATTGTTTGATGCGCACATGTAAAGCCGCCCAGGGGAGGAAGCCCAAACTTAAGAGAACGCTGGCACTTAGCACCCCGATATTCATTGAAAACGAAAAGGGTAGGCTACAAATGAGCGAAAACACCAGCCTTGTAGCGGCAGCGCTTGGTCTCGCTGAAAGGCTCGCGTAGCGAGAAGCAAGAAAAGACGACCGGCTTTGATGAACCAACCAAAGGTGTGATCGATCAGCACAGCTCACCCACGGCAAACATGGACACTCGCAGACACAAGGGAACCGACGATAGCACCACAAGAAACAGGTCACCCGGCAGCACAGGAGGAAGTTGAGAATACGCAGCTGGGGACAGGTGCACCCCGCTCCGCTCGGACCCCCACATGACCCGAGCCCCTAAGTAGAGCACGAGGGGAGTTGCCGCAAGGCGGGGAATGAGGGTGAGGAAGGGAAAGGGGCGTGGCTACGAAGGAATAGTTCAGGGCCACGTGTGAGGCGAGAATTTTAAAAGGTTTTTTTTTTTCATAGAGCTGTTAAAGGGGACAGCTAAGGGGCCCCGACCTGTGAGGGAAGAGGAAGGCCTCGAGCCGCCGGAAGACCCGGACGCACATAGCCTGGGAGACATACAAGCGAACGATACGGGTAGACACTACCTTCTTAAAAGGGGCGTATACTACGAAGTGCGTCTAAATGTAATGGGGGAGCCCCATATCTATGATATAGCTTATCCTCAGCCTTCGTCCTCCGAATTGCGGATCCCGCTCAAATGGGGCAGCGCATATGACGGACCGGCCGACACAGCCTACCCTCTACCCCAAGAATACACGCTGAAAGGTACGCGAAAGACGCTAGAGGAATGCGATGTCAAAGCGCTAACTAACGCCTACCTCGCGGGCAAGAAAAGCAAACGACAAAAAGCGACCGTCCGATGGGAGGAGAGACTCCCCGTCTTAAAAGAGAAGTGGAAGCAGATATCTCAACTATACAAATACAACTTCTTAACACCTCGGGACTCATACTTACACTTTAAGCATATACTTCATAGACGGATCGCAACGGCCAACAGATTCGCTGATGACCCGACCTGCCGCTTCTGTGGGGAAGCCCCCGAGTCGTCCACACACCTAGCGCGATGTCGCGCGACGGAACAAATCTTCACGTACATCGAGCGACTCTTCAAAACGCAAAACACATTGCAACACGTGACGGCACAACGGTTGTTCTGCTATCAGGTCGACAGACCGCACCCCTCCTCGGGATATATAGGAATCTTAGCATGGAGATACATATTGACGGACTTCTACAACGTGCACTACGGCAACGCCGAGGCGAGATCGACGAAAGCCATCCTAAGGGCCGTATTCTCGAGATTCCACTGGCTGGTCAAGGCGAAGGTAGGCTTCTTCCAACGCCTTAAAGCCCAGAGAGAAAGACTTGGACTTCACGCCCCGAGCAACAAACACCTGCGCAGAATGATTTCCCCGCTATACTCAGTAGATAAAGAATTTAACCTGGAGATCTCTATCGATATGGCGCAAATAGCGACCGAACTAGGCATTAAAAGTATTACATGAACCCCCCGAACTAAGGAGAAGGTTTCTTCAGAGGGCCGACCCCTTGGGGGGCGGTAAAACACACCCAAACAAGGACTCCACTCACTCTTACCCCCTCTATCTCATGCCCCTGGTCGAAGCAGCGCGCGCGGCCTCCCCCCCCCTCCATTTGCTAGGAAAGACAACGGGGGGGGGGGAAAGGGGTGTGATAGGAAAGGGAGGGTAGTTAGGAGTAGCACTAGCAATCTGCCTCACGCCGTGCATGTAGCGGCTAGTTTTTTAAGATTTTTTTTATACGAAGTATGGTTAGAAACAAATACAATAAGGCGCAGAGGATCACGCGAGCGTTTTGTTTTCATATTATATACGGAGTATGGTTATAAACAGGTACTTTTTATAAAGCGCGCCGCTGAGAGCTGAGAGTGCGATGGTCCATCGCTTCATGATCACCCCGGACGACGAGCGCGTTGCGTTCACAGTTCACAGTGACAGTGACTCCCTCTATCCGAGTGAATTCAGTAACGTGTGGAGACAGGAGACACCCTCGGCCGTATTGTTTTCATGCCTAGTCACACGCCGGCTTCTCCACGAGGTCTACGCCCAGTCGTCGGAACAGGATCGCAATGCTCTCCCGTTCTAGATGGCCGATACTCAATACGGTCACTAGGGCTAGGCAGGAATATCAACATATCGTAAAACATATTTGGGTACGATTTCGCGAAATGAATATGTCGACATATTTTTGCTACATATTTCATATTTGGGCGGGCAAGGGCGGGTGGCTCCTACATATTTGGGCGGGGCGGGGCGGGGACGGGGAGGCGCGAGCGCGCAGAGGTGCAGGGGCGTGGGATGGGGGGAGTACGAGAGAGGAGACAAGAGAACGAGGAGAACGAGGCGAGGCAGAGCGATGCCTGGTGTTGGGGGCGAGGCGAGGCTGGCCAGCTTGCCCCCTGCTCCTTGCTCCCCTTACTACCCCTACGGCCGCTCGGGCCCGCCCGCGCGCGGCAGAGTCGTTTTGCGTCGCCGGGATCATGGAGAGGACAGCACCCCTCCCCAGTCCGGTTCGACAGAACCATGCATCTAGTCCGTGCTTCCATAAGGCTTTTCTTGCGTTCAAATAGTTTAAGATCCATTTAGCCGGGAGGGCCTTCACGTGGGACGGCCAGTCTAGAAGTCCTAGCCCCAATGTCCTAGTTGCACTCTTACTTACCGTGCGACACGGCGTAATGCGGGTATTTTATCCATTTGTTTTGTTTATTGGTGTACGGACTTGTCCAGAGGACAGCATCTGTCGCTCTTTGGACGCGGGTCACGATCGCTTTTTCTCTTGGTGTGTCAGGTGGCTGGGAGCTAGGAGCCGTCGCGCCGCCGCCCAAGGCGCAGTGTCCGCTCTTGGGGCGCTTGACCGGCGGCATGTCGTTGATTCGAGGGAAAGCGCACGGGATGGTGCAGGTTTCGCCCGACCAAGCCGTCGTGAGGTTGTGCGAGCGGTTGCATCGCTTTCCCTTAACGTTCATGGGGCACTTGCCAATTGCGGGAATCGCGTGCATGCCGCTCCCGATTCGGGGGCGATGACCTCGTGCAGCAGGGCTGCGCTTAGGGGGCGCCATCCGACGAGCTTGTTCGCGGTTGAGGCGCGCTTGACGCTCCTCCTGGCATTCGCAGATGCGAAGCTGTGGTTGGAACGCCTGCGCGTAGGCTTCTTGTGGTATCCTTTGCAGCCTTTTGGCATGAGACATGACTCGCACTCCCAGGCCTGCATGGGTCAGCCTACCCTTGTAACTTGTAACTCCCTTCACAAGTTTCAGGTTTAGTGGTAGGTGATTGTCTCAATCGTGTGTTACTCCATAAGTCATCGTCAAAAGCCCTTGCTTTGGTCCGTTGGTATTGTTTCTTCGCCTCTAGCGAAGATTGACCGTGGCGATCGCCTGCTTGGGCGTCTATCACAGCCGCTCACAAGAGTCTTCTACTACTAGATGGAATGGGACAGCGAGGCGGCCTAATTCTACACCTTCTTGCACGTGTGCGGGTACGAGGTGTGAAGCTCACTGAAGAGACTGATAGAAGAACACATGGATCGGTGGTCTTCTACATGTGCACAGCTCGTTTTCTTGTTTGGAGGTACCATATCCTTTTTGTGCGCGACATTATCCGCCCTCGAATGAGTCTTTGCTCCTCCCATCTCTCGTCCGCAAATACTCGGCCATTGAGTGGCCATTGCGGCATTCGCGTTTCGACAAGGTGTTGATTGTCGGCTTGTCGGGTCACTCTTTCCCGGCTACGAGAATTGGGCATGCCGTGTGGCAATCTTTGCGATAACGATTGCTAGCATCATCGCAGTTTCAGATTAAGCATCTCCAAATGGGAAGGTAATGGTAATTATGCGGTTACGACGGCTGACCTGATGGCTGTTCTTGACCTGGATATTTCCAGGCAGGACGTTTCACCGAGCGCTGCACAGGGTGCGCTGGCCGGGCCTCTTGGCTAGCTCAGCCTCTTCCTCCATGTTGACACCACGATGCTGGCTTTGGGCTCGGTTTAGGCGGGGGCTCTCTCTCAAATCACATGTGGATGGAGGGCCGTGAGCGGCTTCCGCTGTAAGACGGACGTCGCGATGGGATGCGCAAGGGCTCGTTCAATGAACTCAATCCGCTGCCGTAATCAGGCCCACCTACGCGCAAAAATTCCCAGCAAATCCAAAAAGTGTGAGATTGCCATATCAACTGAGAAGCCGTGCTGCGGTGCGCAGAGCCGTGCCGCGGTGCGCATTATCTCGTGCACCTGACTCGGAGTGCCGCGGAGCGAATCGGAGATAGACCACGGACGCGATTGTCGCGAAGATGGCCGGGACGTGCAGGGCACCTATGTAAGGACGGCGAAAGTCATCAGCCATCATCAAGAAGATCATGAAGCCATTGGCTCGTTCCTTGCCGCTGTGAGGCAACCTTTTGACTATCGCAAGGCAAGGGTGAGGGCGTGCTGGGCGGTAGCGCGCGGGACCCACGCACGCAAGCCCAAGTTCACAAACGACGGAACGGACAGGGACAAAGAGCTAGAGGGGTGCCGGTACAGCCAAGCGATCTCCAGGTCAAGCGCAATCCCCCCTCCCCAACTTGCAGTCTTGAGGGCCATACAACCACTAGAGAGGCTTCGCCTCCAATGCATGCGCACCGCCATTGAGGATCCCGACCGCTGCCGCGAGCCAGACAGAAGTGGCAGTAGTGAGCCCGTGGACCTCGGGACGCCCGGTGCCATCCGCTGAAGTGCCTTTCCAAATCGATGCGGCTCCAAGGAAGCCGACACCTGATGGCACAGCTGCGGCGACTCGTGACGCATCCCAGGACATGGGGCCGGACAGGAAGGCGAACATGGAATCGATGGTGAAAACACACGAGCCAAGGCACACCATGGCCATCGTGCGAATTCCAGCTGCCCGGTCCGCACGACGCCGTTCCCACCTGGTAGCGCCGGGGCATCAAAATGTCAACACAATAGCATAGCATGTTATGATCGATAGGCCAACAATGACCAGCCCGGCACAGCCAGGGGAGTGGCAGTACGGCGGGATCGCAGAAGCACTCACCCGATGATAGTTCCACAAATCATCGACCAGAGGATACGACGAATGTGGTCGCACTCCCGCCGATTCATGAAGCCAAGCTTGGTGTGGCGAACGAGCACGCAGGCGTCTATCTCATAGTCATGATTCGCATATTCTGTCGTGCGTGGCTGAAGGTTGCACGGCAGGTCCAGTATCGGCGCAAGGCACGCGATGGTGATGGCCTGTCGAGGGGCGCGCGACCGTCAGCGAAAGATTGGCTTGGCACAGTGGCGAGCAGCAGGTCAGGTGTGCAGTCACACCGTGGCGAGGATGACGGTGATGATGGCGTAAGCGAGCTTCTCCCACCATGTGGCGTCAGAGGAGAAGTAGCTGTTGACGGGGATGGACCAGCGCATGGGGCGCACGCACGAGCACCCGAGAGGCGAGGCTGAGACACCCTCGCTCGGCTCCCACCTCGTGAGCGAGGGGTGTTCGGGAGCGGCGCAGCGAGCGGCAAGATGAGTGCTGCGGCCGACGGCGCAATGGCACTGCCGAGTTCAATAATAGCTATATTTGGCTCTTGGGGAGGCTGGATAATGGCTATATTTGGCTCTGTGGGAGGCTGGGGTGGGGGCGCGCCCGGCGAGAGGGCGAAGGGGACTAAGGTTATAAGGCCACGCAACAAGAAAATTCTGGTGGGGCGGTTGTGTAGGGAGTTTAGCGGCGGCTGACTGAGCGGAGGGGTGGGGGACGGTGGAGGCCCACTCAACGCTGTCCCACTCGTGGCTCACCGGCGCGCAGCACGATGAGCGCGGCGGCGGCGGCACTTGCCGAGCAGGGCATTCACGCAGACAAGAATGGACTCCACCTTCTTCCCCCCGAGCAGGCCAACGAGGCCGCCACTCTCCAGGAGGAGTGCAGAGAGTTCCTCGGCAAGACGCAGCAGTTTGGTGAAATCATCTCAGACTTCATCAGCGTGATGGAGAGCCGTGCCAAGGTGATCGAGTCGGAGAAGCTGAAGGCGATTGGATTGGGCAACCGCGTCGACTCAGAGCAGGAGACAAGAAAGCGGAAGCAGCTGGAGATCCAGGTGCGCGCCAGCAGGTGTCCAGGCCCTGAGGGGGCACCGCACTCGGTATAGCATCCAGCCGTCTGCCTCCATCGTCAGCCGCTCATCCATTTCTTGTGGGCAGGCAATGATCAACGAAAAGAAGGCGGAGCTCGAACGGTTGAATGCTCAGTATGATTCAATGGTGCGGGTGGAGGCTGAACAAAAGGCATTGATAGAGCGGCTGACCAACAACGAGGCATGAGCAGTTTCGGGGGAATGCTGCATCCTGACTCCAACTTCGATTTTCCAGCTCCATCCTCGCACTCCATCTGGACGGGGACACCAGCAGGAGCTTACACGTCGCCCTACTTACCGGGTCGCGCTTCATCTGCGACGTCGGAGCTCAACACAATCTCGTCATCTCACTTTGTCTCCCATCAAGAGCGGCTTCTCACTGAGGCAAGAGTGCATCCATGCAATTGTTGCACTCCTGCTGAGTGCTTAGCGTACACGTGTGGACCTCGAGCAGCCTTCGACAAGCAAACATTCGGCGTCTCGAGCTTCGGGAGTCTCTCAATAGTTCCTGCCTAAACTCCGAGCGTGTTGGCGTAGATACGTTGGCAAATGTTGAAAGTTATGTTGAGCCTCGAAAATACGAAATTTGCCGCATTGTTTGCTGCCGTACCACACAGCATTACACACACAGGCGTTATCATAAATAAAATGGTAACTGAGTTTATACTTAGTTCACATGGGGGAGGCGCCCCGTGCTCTCACGCCCTCCCCCTCGGCCCTCGGGCTCCGATTTCCCTCCAGGGCAAAGGGGCCTGTCGGTCACCCTCAGACTTTGCCTTCTAGCATAAGCTGAGCAATCATCATCCTGACCCAGACCCCCAGTGGGAGCGGGTCAGGAGGCGCACTCCCAGGCCCGCGTGGGCCAACACTCGTACTGACCTCCTCCCCCCCCCTGCTCCAGGGCACCAGACAGGAAGGCTAGAGGCAGACAGAGGACAGAGGCGATTGTGCAGGGCACCAGGGCACCCACCGCCAGCCCGGCCAGCGAGACACGCGCGGGAGAGGCAGGAGAGGCCAGGGGCTGACTCCAGCCTCCACTGCCCCCTGAGCTTCCCGGCTGGCCCTCTGGGATTCTCCTCAGGACCCCTGAGAGCAAGTTAGGCTCAGGCCAAAATATCTAGACAGTCCCGGGGATATTTGCAGTGGTCCAAAATACCACAAGATATTTGGGGGGGTATCCGGGATATCTCGGGATATTTGGGGGGGGTGGGGGCGCCCAAGGGCGAATACAGGGGGGGGGGCGAATACAGGGGGGGGGGGCTGTTGGCTGTTGGCGCGTTGGCGCGAATGCGAACGCGAACCCATAAGCCCCCCTCCCTCCCCCTTGCTCCCCATTAGGTGAAATGGCGTGTTTCAGTAATAAATGGGAGAGTGTAGAGTGTGAGTGTGAATACTTGTTTGCAGATCGCACGCACCCACAGGTCAGCATGTTGCGCCACGAGGACAAGGACCACGAGGACGACGAAGACGAGGAGAGCGAGGGCAGCACGGACAGCGAGAGCGACAGCGCGAACGACCACGTTGATCTCACGGACGAGTTCCTGCTGTACAAGAAGGGGTCGGCCGTTAGCCACGATCCAAACCTTCATCACGTTGCGCTATAACACGAGCAAGCGTCGTGGGCAATGGCAATGAGCAATGAGCAATGAATGTGAATGTGAATGTGTGTCATAGTACTATGTACTTTATTGTAAGCACTATTGCTTTGTGTACAAAGATATATGTCTTAAAGCTTAAAGCTAGGGTACTCGGCTTATAATACGTAATACATAAAAGACGTATTTTTGAACCGGATATTTCGAAGATATTTGGGGGGCCGCACGGGATATAAACGAGATATATCGTATTATAGAACGGGATATTTCGAAGATATTTGGGGGGTCGCGCGGGATATAAAAAGGATATGTGCCCGGGATATATGGGGGTAAAAAACGGGATATTTTGGCCTGAGCCTAGAGCAAGTCGTGGCGCGCGCCATGCGCACGAGCCGCAAGAGCGAGGGCGAAGGCGAAGAGAGAGTGGACCCTCACCTAAGCCCCCCACACCTTGCTCCATCGCTGCAGCCATGCGGCTGAGTGAGGAGGGGAGGGTTTCCGGCTGCAGTGGCTCGGCGAGCGCACGCAGACGCGGTAGGTGGGCGCGGGCCGCCGGGATGAGGCCAGGGGGGCCCATCCCATCCCGTGCAGCAGCGCTCCATAAGTATCGCGCTCGCACCATCGCGGTGACCAGGGCGGCCGAGATGAGGGAGAGCGACGCCATCGCTCGTGCTCTCTCCAGAACAGAACCGGGTAAAATTCCTCTTAGAATCCCTCACATCACCATCGAACGCGCACTCACAATACGTAGAGAGCTAACATAAACAAGACGTCCACGTGGAGCGGGTGAGGGTGAGGAGAAGAACAAAGAGGAGAAGAAGAGAGGGGAGCCCGTCGCCTCTCCTCAAGTGAAAAGAAGTCCAACCGGACTTAGAAGGTATAGAAATGACAGGAGGGGACGGGGGGCCATCTGTAACACACTCATAATCAATTGCCTTATTATTATCACAAATAAAATCGCCAGTTTTGAGCTCCAGCTGGATGATATTCCTGAAACAGCATCTAGCATCTACACAGCCACCGTCGACATCTCCGAGAGAGGAGTGAGAGGGAGTAGGCCGATCGTACAGCAACGTGCGCCACAGTGTAGTAAAGTTGGGGCCCCTCAAACACGTTGCCGGGGGCGGGCTAAGAAAATCATAAATTTCAATCTAGGCCTCGAGCTTTTACTGTCCGCTTTGTAAGCCAACCGCCAAACTATCCGACCACCGGCCGCTCGCCTAAGGGCGTGATCCCGTTGGCCTTCCTTCGCCTTCATCGGCCGTGCTTGACGCCCCATAGCGAGGCGCAGTGCACAAAAGCTCGTTGATTTCGCTCGCTACTGCTGCCTCGACTCTGCGCCTCTCAGATGGATCGGGGTTTCCAGAGCCTTGCTGCACCAAGAACACACTTCCCGTGCGCTGATTGTGCCCGCCGTCCGGGTTGCTCGCATTGATAGCGCACACGACGCGCGTGTGCGACCAGACTCCTGAAGTGGTGTGGCACTCCTCGCTCTTTCCGCCATCGCATGCGAGCCGTGTCCCATCACAACCTTCCCCTTCAACCCCGGCCCAATACACGCTCCCGCCGTCGCAAACGCAACGGCCGCCAGCCAAACCGACCCCAGAGGCTCGGGGCAACACATGGTCGGACCAAAAGTTGGCGCCATCGCCATCGATGAAATTCACGGCCCCGGCACCGCCCTCGGGCACGGCGCGCAACGATGGGTGGTCCTCTCCTCGCGCTGCAGCGAGTACTGCAATAGGATCCCAAGATGGACGACTGCCCGTCGGATCGGCATTGAGCCTAAAAGCGGCCCGGCAGGGAGACGCCTCAGGCACGCAGCTTGACAGCGGCCCGCCCGTGCGCACTTCGTCGCCAAGCGCCGTAAATATATTGCGCACGCCGAGCGACGCCTCCTGCAAAGCATTGACCGCTCTGGCCGATGCGCCCATGCACTCCTCACCGTCGAAAAACGGCCTCCCACACTCGAAGTTGAAGGTGGTGTGGCCATCGGGATGATCAGGAGCGTACCAGCCCCCTTGATAAACTACGGAGTAGACTCGTTGTCTCACGAGCTCACGACCAGACAAGGGCGAGATGTGATCGGGGGGAGAGTCGATCAGGGCGGCTAGGTTGGTTGCAAAGCCGATGGCAACGATGCTAATGTCTTTGCCACCCGGCGCTGACAACAGCCTACGCAGCGTTGTAAGGGCGTCCGGTACGTCGTTGGCTGAGGTGACACCACCGGTGGGGAAACGGGTTGCTAGCCCGTCGACATAGCCGCCTTTGATCCAATAAGGCGGCTCGAGACTTCGAACGGGCCAGGTGTTGTGGCAACCATGTTGGCCGCTTGCACATTCCGCGGAGACCTTTGGGAAAGAGGGGGGGGTCGAGAATACACTGAGTGCATTCTGATCTGAAGCAATGGCAACCGAATCCGGCAAGCGGAAGCCTTTATGAAAGGCCAGACCTAGGCAGCTAAAGACACGCGTACGTGCGTGGGTATGGATCATGAAGGCGACGCGTTCACTCCTCCCTACAGTTGTGCTTTGGCCACGCCCACCTTCCCAAAGGTCCCTTTGTACGCTCCCAGGTGAATCTCGCGCGGATCTCCCGGTCCACGCCCATACCTAAGACGTTGAACACCAAGAGAGGCGCGTAAGCACCATGGCCAATAGTGGATCGTGGGAGTGGGCAGATCGAGGGAGACAGGGTGAGGATTTCACACATCACTCCACGTAGAGCTCAAATTCGGGAGTGCACGGCGCACTACGCCTAGGTGTGAGCTGGGCACGGGGCGCAACGGAGATGCTTGCAATTCAAGCACATGCACCCACCAAGTGTTGATGGCCGCAACAGCAGCAATACCACCCGGGTATCCGGAGTTGTGCGTTACACCAAGGAATTCGATCTCGCCTGCGTCCGCAAGCGCGTGCGCTATGCATATTGCGGCAGCGTCGTCTGCGTCAAATCCGAGATCCGTATCAATGATCAGCTTTGGCGGGGGTGCAGGAGGTAACGGAGGCGAAGGAGTGAAGCTCTGTCCTCCGGAGGGATCCGTAGACGTGGAGAGATCGCGGTCCAAGTGGAGGACGACTCGGTGGGCAGTGGATCCCGCGACCGCGCCTTGGACCATGCATCCATTATCTCCTGAAACATGGAGGAAAGAGGATCAGAGTGCGCCGATTGGCTTGCAGGCATCGCGAATTGCAGCCCTTTCTCTACGTCTCGCGCAGGCCCCAATATTGCTGTTGGTGCTGGCCAACGTCGGGGATCTCCAAAGGGGGCGGGCTGGAGGCAACTGTGCAAGCACTTCGATGGTGCGGATATTTGCATAGGAGCCAAGGGTCATGGTTGCCGTCTAGGAGCCCGTTCGTCCACAAGGCGCACACCTGGTATGGCACACGTGTCAGCTACAACTAACCCAAGCGTCACCTCTCGCGCGTCCCAGTCGACATCCACGGTGCCAAAGTTGTTTAAATGAAGGAGGCCTCCCAGTCGTGAGGACCCGAAGGCATCACCCCGCGATGCAGGCTCGTCGTGCACCGCATTGGCGATGCTGTGTGTAAAAGAGGACGCGGTCACTTCGTATAATGTGTATGGATTGAGAGAGGAAGCGGCAGGGGCGGAGTAGACCGCCCCGACGTGGCGGTCACCACTAAAGAGCACGACGCCATTCGCATTGGTTGTTCGAATGAGACGCCGCAGCCGAGTCACCTCAGTCGGGATCTGTGCCCACGACTCCCAGCCATGAGTGTCCGAGAGGATCTGGCAAACAATTATGTGAGAGAGAGAATGAACACAAAGGGATGCTTAAACAATTATGTGTGTGAGAGAATAAATACAGTGGGATGCTTTCGATAGGTGCCCGTGATGAGGCACGCTACATCATTGACAGGCAAAGCGCATGGTCGCCGAATGCTGTGATGCCGCGCACCTGGATCGTTGAGAAAATGAGTCTGAGGTCCGCAGGTTTCCTAAGCTTCTCTCCCAGCCATGCCCACTGCTGCTCGCCCAAAATCGTCTTTCCACGGCTCTCTAGCTCCGAATATGGCACATATCGCCCAATACAATCGCTGCACATGGTCCGTTTGAACGCCGAGCGGAACCATCTAGTCTCAAGGAGGATGATCTGCAACTTCTTGCCGGGGGGGCCAAAGGTCCACTCTTGATGCAGTCCACCCCGTTTCCTCCGCTCATCCGAAACTGCAACACCGAAACGATCTAAAAACATGCGTTTGGCCACCTCCTTATAAGGGTTGGATGCGTCACAGTCGTTCTGGCCGTAGTCGTGGTCATCAGGGATGCCTGTAATCGGCAGGCGCATCCGTGCGGCACTAAAATCTGGGTTGGAGAAGAGATCCGCCCATGCTTGATCTAGCTCGACACAGGAAACGTTGCTGCAGTCGCCGTAGACGATGTCACCGTTGTATACGAACAAATCGGGCTGAAGATCGAGCACCGTTGCCCAGAACGGATGATCAAGGGTCTGTTTTGAGCAAGAGCCATGAATCACACGCGACACAACCATTGATGTGGCAGGTAGGTGGAGCGTCAAGCTGGAGTTGGTGCTCGGCTCTCTCAATATGAGCGCCGCGCCGCCGAGTACCAGGCCCACAAGAGCGAAGAGAGCGCAGAGAGAAAGTACGAGCGGCCGGTCGAGATTGCATGCGGCCCGCCTGAGCGACCCGCTAGGGCCGCGGCTCCAGCGCAGCTTGATGTCCGTGAGCTGGTCATCGAGCGCGAGGGCTGGTGGTGGCCCAGAGGGCGTCATCCCCTCGCGCCGATCGCTCGCCCTTTCCGTCGGCAGCTCCACTTCGCCTGCTACACCAGCAGAGCCTAGCTCATTCGCGGGTCCCGGCATGCCTGCGCCGCGGTCGGCCATGGTACTCGTCCCATAGCGCCTGCAAAGCATGCGCGCCCGCATAATCAGCAGAGGATACCGTCAGGCAAGTGCAACCCCGTCTAGGTATCACGAGCCGTTCGAGCGCACGCCCCTGGGAAACAGACAACACCAATCATCCTCTCTAGCCCCATCCAGCTGGCCATCCTGCTCCCGTCTCGCTGCGTTCATCTCCCCTCACCACATTCCTGTCAGAGTGCTGCTCTCGACCAAATGTACGAGTCTGGAATCTCAATCTCGCAGGTTGCCGCTACGGCGCAGCCAGATACTCCGTGCGGCTGTGATCCCGCGCAACTCACCTGACTGACCCTCTATGAGCCGCGCCGTCCATCTGCGTACGTCCCCTGGGCCACAGACCTCTCGACAAATCCGGGGCCCTCTGGGACGGACGAGTGCACCGCCGCCCTTCCCTCCTCCCCTCCCGTCCCCTGAAAGTGCCCCCTCCCCTTCCCCTGAAAATGCCCTCTCCCTTCCCTTAGAGCTCTACTCTAGGAGTAAAGTAGAGAGTAAAGTAGTGTCAGAGTTTTCTTGTTGGCCTAGTTTAATCCTAGTGGTGAGGGACCGTGCCTCATCGGCAACCTGCAACGGAGCCCCTCCCCCACGATGGGGGTGTGCACGGTTGGCGCATGGCTCGTCCGGTGTATGTGGCTAGGGATGCTAGCCAACAAGACCTCTTACAAGACTACAATTTCTAACGCGGTAACGCGGTACCCGGTACCCCTAACCCTAAAACCTAAAACCTACTTTTATAATTATAAGTGGGGGACAATGGACAATGGGGGCGCTCTGCGCTCTGCGCCCCCTTCACCGGGCACTAACTCCCCTCCGGGGGGGCCCGTCAGTCAATCTCATGCCCTGCCTCTTAGCATGGGCTGAGCACTCAACACCCTCACCCAAACCCCCAGTGGGCGCGGGTCACGGGTCAGGACTCGCACACGCACGGGTCTGGGGCCCAAACAAAGGGCAGCGGATATGTGCTAGTTACACGTTACACCTATCCACCAACACCAGCACTACCTAGGTGATACTACCGACACTACCGAGGTAGCGACACCGGCACCGGGCGAGAAACTACACTACCAACCCCCTGCCAAATGCCAAATGGGAAAACGGGCTGAAAGGCCCAAAACCAAAACACATGGAATATTACCCAACACCGCGGATGGGACAACAGGTACAAGGCCAACAGGTTTCGTTCGGGTTCGGGGGCCTCTTCCTATTGAGAGGACATGTTAACAAGTCGCAATAGGTCCGTAACCGTAACAGGTCAAAATAAAACTCATTTTACTATAATGTTATAGATTTATCAGTATGATTTATTATATGAATATGATTGGCTTTTGACATCTGAGCTTGGTTACTAGGGAGAGAAAGGGATCTAAGTAAGATGATCTGGGCGTGGCTACGATAGATAGAGGTACCTATAGCCTATAGCCACGCGCGAGGCGAGAATATTAAAAGGTTTTTTTTCACCTATTACGTATTAACTGGTAACAGGTCTAGTAGCTAGTAGGCCTCTTGACCTCTTAATAGAACCTATTAGAAGCCTATTGTCCCATCCAGGCGCCCAACGCCCACTAGCCAGCCACTAGCTATAGCTAGCGGACGGACGAATACACGCTTGGGCACAACAAGCAACAAGATACAGCCAGACCACAAACAAATCACTGTGCCGGCGGGCATGGGAGGCAGTAGGAGGCGCGCCCGGCAGCCTGCGCGCATGGCTGTGACTGGCCGAGGCGCGCTGCACCGGGGACCGGGGACGTGTCGATTAGCTGCCCGACGCACGCCTGCGCTCGCGTTGGCGGACGTTGGCCTCCGCCCTCCGCGAAAATGATTTCTGGCATGATATTTGTTTGCGAGTTTTCTTGTTACGCATCGCTGTGGGGGCTACCGTGGGGGTCTGGGGCCCAAAATAGTTACACCTATCCTCAATCTCGATTTGGTCAATTTTCACCCTTATAAGTTAAAATAGCGGTTTGACCGTTGACAAATTTGAAATTTGTCACAAGTTGACCGCCCTACGGTCTTAGTTGAAATCCCCCTGCTTGACTGCCCTACCTGTGAAAGACCACTTCTGATAATTTGATTACTCGATAGGAAGTGGCAGTAACAGCGAAGAAGTCGTAGCAATAGACGTGCAAAGTGCATCACATAGTGCACACAGCTGTTTGCACCCACAGTGTATCTCGTGCCGGAACCCTGTCCTAATACTCGGCGACTTTTAAGAGCCACCGCCCAAAATCAAACCAACGACACACCGCCGAAATACCCGTAGGCGGGTAGATCAACAACCGGCACATTGCATCACCCCTTCCCAAATAAAGGAGTCTCGGCATCAGAATCAACTGTTTCGGGTATCCGAATCGAAGAAGAGTGCGTGTGGTTCAGGTGGACTAAAGGGATCCTTCGCAACTCATACTGTGGCAGCTGCTTGCGTGGAGCAAAGGATTTAGAAGCCGTCAATGATAGGCCAGAGGTTGCCCTTAATGGAGATCTGAGAAGAGCACAGAATGCAAAATTTTAGTAGTGAGGGAGACACATGCGCATCTAGGTGTGGACAGCATGGCAAATCTTCAGGCGTCTCCGCCCTCGGCCTGACATCAATGTGTCCTTACCTGGAAGAACATGCCGGTGACAGCGATCATGGCGAGGCGGCCGTTGTTGAGCTCCTTCAGCTTCATGTCCGCGATCTGCGCCTCAGACTTACCCTTGAGGAAGTTCGAGCCAAACCCGTGGTCACCAACGACATAGTTGGGGTCGTTGCCGAAGACAATGCGCGACCGCAGGCCCTCCGCAATGAAGATGGAGATGAGGATCTGGCCGAGCACGACTGGCGGGAGCTGCGCAGGGAGGGGAGACGGGTTTGAGAAGACCCTGAAGCATGCATCAGTACAACCGGATCAAGCGCGCTCAAGGCTTACGGACAGATGGCAAACGACCGATGGACATCGTATGCTGTCGAGCCACACCGTCCCTGAGACTTCTGAGCTAGATTGCACGATCCAGTCGGTGATGCGCTCGCAGTCGCACAGCCGACCACACATGGACCCAGCAGGAGAAGAGCCTTGACAGCATCCACCACACAATACAAGTCTCGCATACGACTTCAGAACGCACCTGGTACTGCGCCTCCAGCGGGTTGGTCGAGACGGCCTCAGTCCAAGGCGCCGGGAGCTTACCGAAAAGCTTGGGGAAAATCATGCCGACGGCGGCAAGCATCGCCTGGCGGCCGTGCATCAGCTCGGCCTCACGCACCTGTGCAGACGGGATATTAGTTACTGATGAGCTGAAGGATCTTGAGCTGCCGATGGCGCGAGGCGAGCCGATAGGCGGCCATTTCATGCAAGCGCAAGGGCCATCCCAGCTGAAGGCGCACGCTCGGCCATAGCTGCGCCGTCACTCACGTAGCTGAGGTCTCCACCGAGCTCGGTGATGGTGGTCGAGAAGCCGAGCGGGTCAAAGCCAACATCTCCAATCATGGAGCCATCAAGAGCAGGCGGCTTCTTGAGGAAGGGGATGGAGGCGGAGCGCTCGGCCGCCATGGCTGGCGCGGGCGCGCGCGGCGTCACGACGGGGGCCAGCAGCGAGGGCGAGGCGGAGACGAGCGAGAGCATTGTGGAGGAAGTCGGGAGTTTAGAGAAATAGGAGGGCTGGTGGGGTGATTTTCCGGGGGGGGGGGGGGAGAGAGAGAGGAGGGGGCCTCGGGGGCCGCCCGCGGGGCGAGGGGTGGGGGGGCAGGGGGTGCTGAGGGGGAGGGGGAGGGGGGGGGGGGGAAGGGCGGGGGGGGGGGGCGGGGGGGGGGGCGCCCGCGAGCCACGAGTTAATTTGCGCGGCTGGGAAGCAGGCGGAGCTCGCGCGCGGGGAGCGGGGAGGACATTTTCTTTTCTTCGTCCGGCCCGCGCGGGGAGGGGAAGAGGGGGGGGGGGGGGGGCGGGGAAGGGGCCTCGCCTCGCCCGATTACTTGCCACTCTCCTCGTTTTCTTCCATTCAGTCTGTGCTCTCTGGCCCCACGCCCTCCGCGCCACACTGCCTCCTCCGCTCTGTGCATCATCCCCCGCAGGTGCCGAGGCACAGCGCCAGGCCGGAACACAGCCTGCCCTCCCTGCCTTGCCCGCACGCGAAGAGTCGCTGGCGGGTGCAGTGTTCCCTGGCTCAGGTCAGCACAGACAACTACAGCCGGCATCGCTCACCCCTCGCGACGCCCTCCGCTCTGCCGTAGACATGCTGTCCTTTGCCCTCTCGCCGCTCGCTCTCAACATTGCGCCGATGGGCGCTGTTGCCTCGCCACGCGCGACCGTGGCGATGATGGCCAAGTCCAAGTCGATGCCTATGATGGATGCCAAGGAGGTAAACCGGTCGGCCGGCTCGTCCCGATACGCCGCCCTAAATGCGGGCGCTGGGCACCGTCAGGCATAGGGACCTGAAAGACCTTTGCGGAGTACCTAGCTTGGCAATGTGCACTCCTCTAATCTCTGAATCGGCCGTATCCTCGTCTCCCCATTGCATCGCAGCACCTCCAGGGCATGGTTGGTAACGTGGACTTCGACCCCCTTGGTCTTTCCACCCCGGAAAACATCAAGTGGATGCGCGAGGCTGAGCTGAAGCACGGACGCATGGCGCAGCTTGCATGGGCGGTGAGGATGCCCGCCCTGAGACTTTCGAGCGATAGCGCCGCTTGCGTGGTTGCGGAATCGTGTCCTTGCGTTTGCATGCTTATCATTTCATCAGCACACTCGCCTTTGCCGTCGACCTTGGCCTCCGTTTCCTCGCCTCATCTGCAGGGCTACGTTGCCGTCGACCTTGGCCTCCGTTTCCCGGGCGAGAAGTATGCTGGCCTCACCTCGCTCTCTGCTCATGACGCCACCGTGGGCTACGAGCTCTTCCTGTGAGTACACACACCATGCTGCGCCGCCGCGATTGTGTCGGTGGCGTTGCTGCCGCTGACAAAAAGCTGCCTCGAACAAAGTCCCATTTCCCCGCACGCGACTTGCTCACGTCAGATCCGTCCTTGTTTTCAGCCTCCTGCTTTTGGTCGGCACCTTCGAGACCATCGGTGGGAAGCAGATCTACGATATGCAGATGTCGGGCGCCAACCGCGAGGCCGGCGACTTTGGGTTCGACCCGCTCATGCTCCTCAAGTCCCCCAACGCTGAGAAGTACAAGCTTGCTGAGCTCACGCACGGCCGCGCTGCCATGATCGCTTTCTCGGGCGTGGTCACGCACTCCGCATTGCCTGACGCCTTCGGCTATGGCAAGGCCACCTTCCCCTATTTCTAAGCCCAATTTACGCGTGTTTTGACGGGTTTCTCGCACCTGAATGCTCTGTTGCCGGTCTCAACGTAGCTCCACTGTTTCGTTCGCCCCAGTCATCTTTGCTGACGCCACATTATTTGTTGCCACATATTAGAATGTTATTTCCCGGTCCATGAAAAAATTTCTTAAAATCCTCACCACAAGCGTGGCTTTGCTCAAACTCTTCGCAGCCACGCCCGCGTCCCTCCCCACTCCTTCCACCCGCTTCACGGCTCGTGCGCTACGTAGGGGTAGGGGCACGGTGAATGGGGCTTTCGGTGGCAGGCGGCGTGTCCCGGTCCATGAATCTTAATTATTTTCCCAATCTCTCCTGGGTGTCCGAGGATACCCCTTGGATCCCCTTGACGGAGTTCCCCCCACGATGTGCCATGGCGTTGGTGAGTGACTCCCGCCTTGCCCGTCGTAGGGCACGCCTGAATCGCCCGCCCTGGCCTGGCCCGTCGCCCGTGTCCATGTATCTTATGTCTCATGTCTATGTTCATGTTTATGTTTATGTTCATGTTCGTCTTATATTAAGATTTTTTTCTCGGGCTCCTAGAGGCCAGAGGACCAGTTGGGGCAGCTCAGTGCTCAGGGGACAGTGGAGATTGGGGCAGTGCCCCTGACCTCTCCTGCCTCTCCCCAAATATCTTTAAAAAGATAGGGTCATGGAGCGCGCGCCGCTCCTCTCCCCCCCTGCCGCCACCCCCGCCGCGATGGACGATCGGGCCAAGCTCGACGCCTCGCACTCGAAGCGCCCGCGAGCGGACGCCCCCCCGACCCAGGTGCGCACGAGACGCTCGTCCCGTGCCGACCCCAGACACAGACAGCCGAGCACCAGCAAGTCCACCAGGCCCAACATGGCCACCACAGCCCTCATTCAACTCCTCCCAGCCACTCAAGACCACCCAGCAGCTGTGACAAATTGGCTCGTCAGAGCCGTACCCCGTAGGGAAAGCCGCAAGGCTGGGCCCCTACAACGCCGCGGCACTGGCACCTCGTGCGACAGCGCACGAGGCACAGGCCTGGCCAGACCTCTCACCAACCCCATGGACCATGGATGGGCTACCATGTCCTCTTTGTGGGACCTCGCTGGTGACCCCCAGGCGAGCTACGCGCCCCTCGGTGGTTTTGTTTTTTATCTGCGAGGGTTTTGTTTTCGCGTAGGTCCCCCACACTCACCCAAATATCCACCAAGTATCCAACACTCCCACCCAAATATCCGGAGATAGCTGGTTCTGCCAAAATCAGCCCAAATAAATATCCAGTAGATATATCCGGATATTTCTGCCAACCCCAATATGCGCCGCGTCCTTGTATGTCGTGATTAGCTTTGTACTCATCTTCGTAATAATAATACTCTGGAGGAATTGTTGTGGCATTCCTACCTAAAAAGAAAACAAGCATTCTGAGTGAAAAAAAAATCACCTGGCCCTCTTTTGACGGAACGCGACTTCAGGAGAGGGCAAAGAGAGAGTGGAGTGAACTAAGTTTATACTTAGTTCGCCCATGGGGGGCACGAGCCCCCCCCCCTCTCCACTCCTCCCCTGCCATGGGGGAGGAACCACCCACTCTCCTGGCTTGCCTGATGGCTTGCCAAGAGCCCACTGCCATGCTGACCCACTCTCTCCCTGACACAGGCTCGCCTGATTCGCTCGTCCTGGCCCCTCGTGGCCAGCCCATCGCTCCAACCCCCCCTCCCCCCCTGTTCGACAGGCAGACGGGTGCAGAGTGGGGGCCCCTGAGGCCCAGGAGCGCCAGCGAGGGAGAGGCAGGGGAGGCCACGGCCCAGCCCCAGCCTCCTGTGCCCCCTGAGCTGGCCTCCAGGAGCCTCCATCCCGGGGTCGCCAGGGGCAACTGCAGGCCTCGTCGCAGGCGCGCCATCGCGCGTGCCTGCAGGAGAGGGGAGAGAGAGCGCGGAGAAGGGGGTGGGCGGAGCGAGAGCTCCGCTCACCGGAAAATAGGTAAGTCCCGCACCTGTTTACAGGATAAGTCGGGTCTGAGGCCGCCACCAGCCCGGTAGGCAGAGGAGGAAGGGGGGAACGGATCACCGGGGGGGGGGGGGGGGCCGGCCACCGGACCAGATCTAAGCCCTTCACCCCTATCCCCCTAGTAGTGCACGGACGGGGGGAGCCGCCTGATGGCGGGGGGGGAAGGGCTGGGGGAGTGGGGGTGTAGAAAGTATAGGCTCAGGCCAAAATATCCCGTTTTTTACCCCCATATATCCCGGGCACATATCCTTTTTATATCCCGCGCGACCCCCCAAATATCTTCGAAATATCCCGTTCTAATACGACATACTACTATCTCGTTTATATCCCGTGCGGCCCCCCAAATATCTTCGAAATATCCGGTTCAAAAATCAAATAAAATACGTCTTTAACGTATTATAAGTCGAGTACCCTAGCTTTAAGACATATATCTTTGTACATGGCAATAGTGCTTAAAATAAAGTACATAGTACTATGACACACATTCACATTCACATTCACCTTCTCGGCGCCGTGGAGAGTGCCCTTGCCCAACGCGATGACGTTGCCCATGCCCAAGGAAGGTGTCGTGGCTAACGGCCGACCCCTTCTTGTACAGCTAGGACTCGTCCGTGAGATCAACGTGGTCGTTGGCGCTGTCAGTGCTGCCCTCGCTCTCCTCGTCCTCGTCCTCGTGGTCCTTGTCCTTGTCCTCGTGGCGCTACATGCTGACCTGCGGGCCTGCGGGTGCGTGCGCGTGCGATCTCCAAACAAGAATTCACACTCACACTCTCCCATTTATTACTGAAACACGCCATTTCACCTAATGGGGAGCAAGGGGGAGGGAGGGGGGCTCATGGATTCGCGTTCGCGTTCGCGCCAACGCGCCAACAGCCAACAGCCCCCCCCCCCCCTTGTATTCGCCCCCCCCCCCCTGTATTCGCCCTGGGGCCTTGGGCGCTTGGGCGCCCCCACCCCCCCAAATATCCCGAGATATCCCGGATACCCCCCCAAATATCTTGTGGTATTTTGGACCACTGCAAATATCCCCGGGACTGTCTAGATATTTTGGCCTGAGCCTAAGAAAGTATACTACGTACGTGTAGGTAGTGGTTCCATTCGCCGCGAGTGCGGTAAGAATATTATGAAGTTTAAAAGAGAGAGTGGAGAGTGGGAGTGCGGGATCCGCCGCTCCCCGAACCGGGGATTCAATGATCAATGATAACCGAGTACCGAGTCCCGTTTACATGAGTAAACGGGCGGAGTGGAGGGCTGGCGACAAACGGAGGAGCGGAGGGAGCGGCGCAAGTTCGCCCGGGGATGCCCTCTCAAGGTATGGTTCCCCGGGCGCCGTCGTTTATTCTGCAGAGGATCGCTCGGGCAGGCTGGCTTGCTTGCCCTAAGGGCCTTTCACTCTCAACGGGACGACTGCAAGGGCTCGCCCCCCCCCCCCCCCCCCGTGCTTTTCCCTGGTAAGTCTTCAATAATGTACATGTTACATTGGCGACTAACAGGGTTTTCGCCCCAATGAGCTTGTGGGGAGTTCCAACGGGAGCCGGGGGCTTGCGAGGGGGGAGGTATGATCAGGTGCTCAATTTTCTTTGTGCCGTGGGAACTGGTGCGGTCATGTGCGTCGTGGCTTCTCGTGTTCGTTGGTACAAGGCTAGTGGGAGTAGCGGTACTAACGCTCAATAGTATTATTACTACTATATGAAATAGCCAGAAACCGCCCACCCAGCGGCGCCAATCGCGCGCAAAGCGCCCCCAGGCCGTGTCGATATCGGCAGCCGCGTCGCCGCCCAAAAGCACGCGTGGGGGGGGGGGGGGTAGGGCAAAATATCTAGAAATGGATTTTTGGCGAGATTTTGGCGTTTTGAATACTTCGTGCATTTGGGGGGGGGGGGGGGTTGAGAGAGGCTGGGGTTGCCGCTAGCAAGGAGAGCGGGATTCAGCAACCCGCATGGCTACAAGTATTGGGTGCGCGCCCTAGTGGAGGTTAGAGGGATCGAGAATGCAACTAACGCGCACTCAAAAAGTTCGGCCATGACGTCAAGGATCCGTCAAGACCCCACTCAACGTGGTGTGAGGTGAGAAATGAATCGGGCTTCCTGATTCACTAGGCCGTGCGATCTATCACGTCGCAAATCTCTTGTACACGATCACGGAGCTCCTCGTCCCTCTCGCCCCGCGGCACAGATAGGTTGTCCGCGATTCGTCTCACAGTGTCGATGAACCCAGCGCGCTCACTCGGTGTGAGCTCATCCAGGACCCGACGAGTAAGCTCGCGTCGGGCAGAGAATGAAGCAAGGTTGCAGATGTACCGCACCTGCGCACAACACGCATGGGATTTATGAAGGGGCTATCCGTACTGTGTCGTGTGCACCAAGGTTCATGCGGATTCATGCCGCACCTGCTTAATATCATCATCCTTCGTCTTCGCCAACAGGGCATAGACGCCACGCTTGATAGTGCGGAGCACCAACAACCACTGTTGCTCATCGATGCTGCTACCTACAACCACCCCATCCTGATCTTCTTCCTGACCCTTCCTACTTGCAACAGCACGCGCCGCCTCCTCCAATGCCGCCGAAGTGCCTGGCCATTGTGCTGGCCCGCTCCCCTCTTCTTCATCGTGGCCGGCCTTCCAGCTGGCGTTCTTCTCCTTTTCATCATCGAGAGGCGTGACATAGGGTCCAGGCTCTGGAACAGGTTTTATGCCTCGCCCACGCAAGCGTCCCTCTTCTTGCTCAATCGCCTCATTGAGGAAATTGCAAAAATCAGAGTCAAGCTCAGCGCGCATGGCCTCGGCCGTTGCCTGAACCCCATCTGGACCACCATCTGCCGCAGCATCACACCTGTGCAACCCGAAAAAGAGCAGGTGAAAAGACGAATGGAACAAGCGGCGAAACTCATCGGATGAGAGGCTATGATGCTGCTAGTAAGGGCATCCGAGCGGGGCACTTGGGATTGCCTCAGACGAAGTGAGGATGGTTCCTGCGTGTTGACCAGCTTGGACACATAGGCTCAACGCACAATTCACGTAATTTGTTAAGCTGTTGCCAGTGAAGATCGACTACTCCATCCGCTATTTCTTCGTAGGCTCCCAGGACGTAGCGATTGAGTTCAAGCAGCGCGAGCTGCTGTACGGGTGACTTAACCTTTTGTAGAGCACGTTGCATGAACTGCGGAAACTCTGGGCGCATGAGCACAGGCAGCTGCATGGACAACACCTCATCGAGCCGTCGGCGATCAAGGACCTGTTCGCCAGAAGACAACATTTTGGTGATGGAAGCACCCTGGGACTGAGCTTCCTCGATCATCTCCATGAGGTCACTAACACCGGCGGTAATAGCCTGCGCCTGGGCTCGCATCAATTCCAGTGATGACACTCTGTCCATCTGACGCAGTCCGCTTTTGACTTGCTCGCGGAGCTCACTCGGGCTCAGTGGCGGCCCTTGAGCCACTTTCCCTGCGGTCGGCAGATCGTCTGCAGCGACTTCAGAGGAGGTTGACGAGAGCGGTGGCTGAGTGCAGCACCTGGGAGAAGCAGCCCGTCCCATGATGGCGTTTGCACCGGAGGGGAGCAGCGACGGAACAGCTAGATGGCTGGACGCCCGTGCGACGAGGAGTACAAAGGCCGGTGAGGCCGAGGCACTGAACAGTCTCATTCGAACGAGCAATCGGGTCGGGCAAGACGCGCCCCAACCCCTCTTCTCAGCAGGGAGCCTGCCACACCCTCGTGCACTTTTGTACTCCAATCAACAGACGACGGCATCACCTTCGCTTTCTTTCACCTCCTTCATTCACACCGAGCGTCAGCAGCTTTAGCTGTGTGCTGTGTGCTGTGTATGTGTTACCCCCCAGGAGCCAACGCCCCCCAGGAGCTCTCGGGGGCCCCCGATAGCTATCGGGGGGAAATTTTCTCCCGATCGCCAACAGCCCCCCCGAGAGCTACCGGGGGACCGAGAGAATCCCCCGAGAGCTATCGGGGGATAGCTCCTGGGGGGTGCCGTAAGCGGACCCCCCGATAGCTATCGGGGGAAGAGGAAATCCCCCGATAGCAAACAGGGGGGTTCCTCCTCTCTTTGGTTCGCTCTCCTTCTCTCTCTCTTCCCCCCTCCTCCCTCCTATCCTCTGTTCTCCTTTCTCCTCTTTTCTCTGTTCTCTTTCTCCCCCGTAAAAACAGTTTTAGTTTTTAAAACTTAGAGTATCTAACAGCTAACAGTTTTAGAATTAGAAATGACATAAAGTTACTAGGATTAATATTAAAATATAATACATAAGTACAATATGGTAATTGAATTAAAGACGTAATATAAAAATAGTAAAAATAAAACATCAAACCAAAAATTCAAGTTAAATTAAATATTGGTCATTTTGATCTCGTCAAGTAAAATATTAAGATTTAAGAATATTTAAAATAAATAAAAACCACAAAAAACCAAATAAAATTTACTGTTATGTGTTTATTCAAACGACGCTATGACTATGACTACAAGTCTTCATTTTAAAAACTAAGGTTTACTAAGATAATTACGATCAAATTATAATTTTTAATTCAACATTTTTAAGGATCAAATTTATTGATTATTGTCACTAAATCTAAATAATGATTTTATTACTATTACACTTCACTAAACTTTAATTTGAATAATTCGTTGAGAAGTGTATTTTCGAAAAAATTATAATGAATTGTAATTAATTAATTAAAATTATCCATACTCCATACACTAATTCCGTTTTTGATTCTTATTCGAATAATTCATTGAAAAGTATGTTTTCGTAAAAATATTATAATAAATTATATTTAATTAGCTCATTCCGTTTTTGATTTTTTATTATTCGAATAATTAATTGAAAAGTGAAAAGTATTTTTTCATAAAAATATTCTTTGATTGATTTAAATTATTTCTACGATAATTCCGTCTTTTATTTTAACAGCATAACCTCCCTCTCTTCTATCGCCCTGGCACCATCATGGTGACCAGGGCGGCCGAGAGGAGTGAGAGCGACGCCATCGCTCGCGCTCTCTCTAGAACAGAACCGGATAAAATTCCTCTTATAATTCTCCCACACCACTATCACACGCACATTCACAGTAACACGTAGATAACTAACGTAACGGGATACGCGAAGGAGAAAGAGAGGAAAGAAAAGGAAAGAAGAGAGGAGGCCCGTCGCCTCTCCTCACGTGAAGAGCGAGGGGAGAGGAGATCTCGCAGGACTTAGAAAGTAAACGTAGGAGAGGATGGAGGGGCATCCGTAACACCCCCTCCTAAACGGAGCAAGGGGTTGTCGAGTCGAGCGGAGCCGGAGGGCTCTGAGCCACTCCGTCGCGAGCAGCACCGGCGGCTAGCGCGGCGCTTTGGCCCTCCTCCCCACCGGGAGTCGGGTGAATGAAATTCTGGACTGGGTCGGGCAACCCCATTCGGGTGTCTGGACGGGGAACGAACGGCGAACGAAGGGCTGTGGGGCGGCGAGGCGCTCCTAGCGGCCCTAGTGTGTTGGGTTTTAAGAGATTGTTAGACCTACAAAGAACTCTTCCCTCAGGGAGGGAGCCTAGGCTGCTTGAGTGCAGCGACGCAGCGAACAACGACGGACAACGAAGCTGAGAACAACAGGATACACCGACTCACGAACGCACCGGAATCATTCACCCAAAACAAGCAAATTATCAAGCAACCGCGACCCCAAATCACCGAGAACTCAAACACGTCGCGAGAGACGGAGAGAGAGAGCGAGAGAGAGAGAGGGACTCCGCAGCGACGGCCGGAGCGTGTCTCCGTTGTAACTTCCCACGTAGCGGAGAGTCCGAAGGGGAGCGTCATGTCGCGCGGCCACGGCGATCACTTTGGATATAGATCGCAACGAGATATCTTCACGACAGAGGAAATCTTGCCGTTGAGCGTGAACCTTCTAGACGCTTCTAACGAACAACCCTGAGTAGCAACCAAGGGGAAGAAACACCAAAGGGGCCAAGGGCTTGCATGTAACTTGCATCAAGGGGAAAGATTCCCTCACCTACGAAGTGAACCTACACTGATCTCCAAGGGGAGATCCGGTAGCTCTCGGGGGGGCTGTTGGCGATCGGGAGAAAATTTCCCCCCGATAGCTATCGGGGGCCCCCGATAGCTCCTGGGGGGCGTTGGCTCCTGGGGGGGTAACATATGTGTACTCCAGCGTTATCGATGTGGTGTCACCTCGTCACCTCTTTCACCTAAGTAGCCTCAGCGACAGCATAAGCACGCCAGCTCACGAGATAACGTGTCTTATCCGTATCAAATCATCTGTCCTCTGTCAAATCGACGATCGAGTACTCCTAGCGAGTAGCTCGTAGCTCGTAGTGGCTAGCTCTAGCTCCTCTCAACGAAAAATTAATATTCATCGTCCGCAAGTCTTGGCTCGTGGCTCCTCATCAACCAGTGTGTAGTGGTAGTGCTAGGACTGGAGATTCGAGATGTGTGGCTCGAACTCGAACGGCAAACGGACTCGACTTTTCTGGATCGGCTTCGGATATGTCAGACTAGCAGCAGGGTGAGTGCGGTGGTGGTGAGTGTGAGTGGTGAGTGGTTCGCGCCTCCCCCAGAACAACGGGGCACGGACGGACGGGGGGGGGGGGGGGTGCTCATGCCCGGCCCCCATGAATGAGTGAGCGCACCAAGCATAAACTTATTCTAGCTCAGCGTATACGGTTTCTTGCTGGCTATTGCTAGCTTGGGGCGGCAAGATGTTGCTTGATTAGAGTACTAGAGAGTACCAAGTACCAAAGCTTGCAATTTGCATGAATTTATTCTAGTTCAGCATATGCGGCTTTTAGCTGACTGTCGGGGAATATGGTTTGATTAGAGTACTAAAGTTTCCTCAGTCGCAATCGCGCGTGGATGACACGTACGTCGACTCTACACTCAACTGTCGGGCCGAGGGGCGACGGATTGACGATAGACCAAGTGGGAAGGCTCGACACGTGAGGTGCGACACGTGAGGTGCACGCACATATGCACAAAAACAACACAAGCGAGGAAAAGAAACAACAAACAGCAGCCAAGACACGAATCAACCATGACGAAATTTTGGTTACATCTCACAAAGTACTGTACATGCCACAATATGGCACATCTGTCGTATGCGCGAGACAACACCACATTCACATTCCACAATGTTGATGTTGCCTGCCCCGCCGGCCAACGAGCGCTGCCTCGGCATGTCATTATGGGTCGTAGGGCGCCCTGTCGGCACGAGCTACCCACCGCCCCCCCCCCCCCCCCCGGCTGATTGGTTGCACCGCTCGTCATGTGGAAAACCACTGAATAGCTCATAGCTCAATGAATGGGGAGGTCATTCACTCGGAAAGCAATCCTCCTCCTTTTGGCTGCTTCGCACCCGGTGTGGAGAGCAGCCAAAATATTTATGGCCCTGAAAGATTTGGAAGCGACAATGACTGCCCATTTCCAGTCTGTAGCAGTGCCATACAAGAGACTGCTAAGTGCCGATTTATCCAATTGCCCCTTGAGCTCCCGTGCTGGGCGCGAGCGTCGTCATGTGTGCTAGCACTGAGCGCGGGCGTCATCCGAAACCCAGCAGTCAGTACTTGCGTGATTCTATAATGCCTCGCCAAGCAGCAAAAGTCGCACCCGGATCTGTTGGGTTGATCAACTTGTGATCCGGGAAGTCCATCGTAAGTCTTGCAGGACCACCAAGAGAGCGCGATGGAGCAAGAGGTGCTTTGGGGGTCAGTTCTGGGAAATGCCTGCGGATAGTCTCTCGCACTTCCTCCGCGATAACTGCATGACCACGTGCGCTCGGATGTAGCCCATCATCTAGCAGAGATCTCCAATCGGTGTGCGATGCAAAGGCAGAGTGTACGTCTGCAACTGGTGTGCTCGTGCTCGCCGCGACTGCCATGACTACCTCCGCATATCTCGCAGTGACGGTATAATGCCGATTAGGCTCGGCATTGGGATCCAGTCCGTAGCATTGGACACAGTGCGCATGCCATGCGTTGTGGTCCACAGGTGGCGGTGTGATCAGGAGCACACGCGCTGAGCCGTCGCCCATCTGCCGAATCGTGCGGATGATGGTCTCGAGGTTGGCACGGTACTCACTGAGCGGAACGTGTTGGCGGCTCGAAGCCTCTGGCTGCAGCGAGAGTGGCGCGGGCCGATTCGCGTCATTCGCGCCGAGAAAGATGGTCACCAGCGCAGGAGTCTGCGATGCTGGACAGTCAGCGGGGAACAGATACGGTAACAGCTCTAGAGCCCATCGTGTGTTGTATCCAGAGTAGCCGCGCAGCAGCACATCAGCGTGCCGCTGGTACTCGGATGCGAGAATAGCTCCCCATCCGCCCTGCTGGAACGCGAACTGAGTGATCGAGTCGCCGAAGAGGCAGATCTGCGGCCGCCGGAATGGTGCGACATCGGCGACCATGTGCTGACGTGCTGACCGAGTGACCGAGTCGGTCCAGTTGAGCGGGTGGTGGTGGGCGAGTGGCGCTTGAGATACTGCTTAGTGCGCGGCGGGCAAGAAGACGTGCGTTTCTATTTCAGTGCCTATGTGGTAGCGCCCGCCGTGGACAGAAGACGGGCGGTTCCGGACGGGCGGGACAGCGGGACGAATAGAGCTGAGAAGGCGCTCCTACAAGCTTTACGAGCGCTTCGGGCGGTGAGGTCTACGAGATTGGGAGGGGGGGAGGGGGGGCGAGAGAGGGAGACACTCCGGCAAGATCTTTTCAAACCTCTTCTTGCAGAGTTTACTTTCACGTGGCCACCGTTCCCGTGCTCGCTGCTCGCTCCTCCGGGCTCTGGCCCCTAGATGGGGAATACGTATTTACCGTATTTGGCCAGAGGCCAAAGACAGATGTATTTGGCTGTATTGGAAGCGCGTCCTGGGTCGTAGGCGTCGAAGTCGGCAGCCGGCGCGCTAACGTCCGCCACCGGTGGCACGGAGAGCCCAACTTGGAACCGAGCCCGGGCGCGCCACGAGCCCGTTCTGGGTCATCAGCCCTGTGCCCGGCCCGCGCCACATTTACATTTAGGGAAAGGGATAGGGCGGTCAAACAGGGCTTTCAATTTCTAAGGGTAAAACTTCACCAAGCACCAAGCACCAAGTCAAGATTGAGGTTTTATCACGAGATCTTAGGGTATGCTCTTGTAATGGGTATACTAGGCAGAATCTAATGAGAAATGTGCAAAACTTATTTTATATGTGGGGGTCAATGGGGGCTTGTCGCTTGTCGCGGGTCGCGAGTGGTATTGCGTGGTGTGCACCGTAGAACTTATAGCGAGATGAGGAGGGGAAGAGGGCCGCATGAGTCGAGCCGTGATCTCTCCCCTTCTCTCCTTGTTCGCTTGTGTGAGTCTCCCACGCAATCCCAATCCCCCCGTGTGGCTGCGTTTGATTTGCAAGCGATTCTGTTAGTAGAGGTGGGGACAGTAAAAATCGGGTTCTCACTCATGATCGCTTTCTTATAGCAAAAACAATGCATGGATGACCTCCATATGCCCTAACTAGACGACCCTCCGAGTCTCAGCTCCTTATTCTTTCGCGCACGCGCGCGCCGACGTGATAAAATTCCAATTTTTTTGGCCCGGCGGTGTCGACGGCCCACGTAACCACTTTAACGACCGCTCGGAAGCTGTAATTGGTCGCGGTAGGGCTGGGCTTGGGGCTTGGTGGCCCTGCCCGCCTGCCCGCGCCCAATCGCCGGCCTCGCGCGTGCTCGCGGCGAGGTGAGAAAAAAAAAACTTCTTAATAATCTCGCCGCGCGCGCGACCCTGCACAGTGTCTTCGCAGCCACGCCCGCTTCCCTTCCCTCCCCCTCCACCTGCCTTGCGGCTCGTCCCCTCGTGCTCTACCTAGGGGCTGGGTGTAGTGGGTTTCCAGTGGCAGACGGTGTGTACCGATTCTCGACGGCCTGGTTCTCACCTTCCTCCTGTGCCATCGGGCTACCGGCTGATGTGTGTTTGTTCCTTGTGCTGGGCGTCAGGCAACTGTGGTCATTGTGACTGAGGTCTGTCGTCGGTTGGTCGGCTCGCTACTAGCGGCTAGGGGTCGCTTGGTTAGTCAAGACGCTCTGCTATGTTGAGTGCTTTCGCTACCAGAGATAGATTCGTGTTCATTACCAGGGCGCCTTTGTTGTTAGTTGAAAAGACAGGGGCGCTGAGGTCGTGTGGAGATTTGATTTTCGGCTTCCTTCCCTGGGTGGCCTTGCGCGTGCGTGCGGTTGAGAAATCGTCCTGCGGTTCACGACCTCTAACGAGGACCGTGAACCTGCTTAGAACTCTCTCGATAACCGGCACGTGGTGGAAGGTGTGATTTTCAAATTCCACCTTGTAGAAGTCACTAATGATGTATCTCCATGCTATTAGGTAGAGGGCTTTGAGGCTGTCCGGCGTCGGGGAGTTTGGGTACGCAAATAGTCTGTCTTTGAGTTTTTGAGTCGTCGATCTGTCGGTCGCCGGGGTGTATCCCGCTACAGCTTCTACGGTTTGAAATATCGGGAGCGTGGACGGGCATCTAGCTAGGTGCGTCGAGTTCTCTCTGTGTTTCCCGCAGAGCCTACACTTTGTGGTGATTGCCGCTGTGAAACGGTTGCGCGTACCCAGCCTCCTATGTGTAATGTGCTTAAAATGTAGGTGTTTGTCTGTGTGTTTTAACAGGGGGTGAGTGTAGAGTTTCGCCACGTGCTTCCATTCGTCGTGCGTCAGGCCAATCTTGCGGGCCCACGCTTCCCGCGCTGACTGAGGTTTGCTGCAGGAGCCGTCTCCCTTGAGCTCACGTGTTATATCCGATACGGTGATTTGGTCTAGTTGCGTCTTTTCGCTGAGCGTGTACTCGTCCGCGAGCGGGAATTCGAGGTGTTTCGGGCCTTTTAGCCCATTTTCCCATTTAGCGGGAGCGTAGTAATGCTTTTCTTCGCCCGGTTTTGCTACCTCGGTGGTGTTTGTAGTTTCTCCTAGATAGTTGGTGTTTGTATATATCCATATGTTATTCATTCTAGTGATGTACGTATCGCTTTCGGAGACTCTGGTTTCTCTAGGTGCGTCTGCCGGCGCTGCGGACGCGTTTGACGTCTCCGTGTTCCCTTCGGTGGGGGCCGGGTCAGAGGGCGGGGTCTCTTTCGCTTTCGCCAGGAGGTGCGAGACGTGATGCACTACCCGTTCCCACGAGTCTAGGAATTCCGTTTTTTGTATTTTACTCCCCTTATGATCGAAAATTTCGGGGAGGTGCTCTAGGTATTGTGCGCAATCTTCACGTGTGTAGGGCTCCGTGAGATCTTCGTCTTTATAGATGTTATGTGCGACATGTGTTTGGAGGGATTCCCATAGGCTGATCCACGCCCCCCGCTTGAGCGGTGGTGGATCGTGGGGATTGTGCCATATTGGTTGTGACAGCGCTCCTTCTCTCGTGGCAAGCGACGATGTCGCTTGGCTGATCTTGGGTGGCGAGGTCCGTGACGCGTGCGAGGACGGCCTTCTTGTTCTCCATGTAGAGTTTGCCAGCTGCTCGGTGCACTTGCACCATGGGATCCGTTTCAGCGTACGCGACCGCCATGATGTATTCCATGCAGAGGTACGCGACGGCGGCCTCGTCTCCAATGTACTTGGTCTTGGGGATCCTGTCGTACTCGTCGGAGTAGTCGCCGACGAGCATGAGGTTTGCCTTGCACCAACGGCCCATGTATGGCTTGATGAGTGCCCACATCGACGGGTAGCGTTCCTTGGCCAGATCCACTCGGAAGTCTCCACATCCACGGCCCATGCCGGAGGCTGTGACGAGCAGCATCGCCAGGAGGAGGAAGCCAGAGAGGCGTGCACCAGGAATAAAAAAATTTTCCAACTGGGAAGATGCGCACCTGCACTGAGCCGCTGGCCGATGCCGCACGCCGACGCAGGTGAAGACGCAGGTGAAGATGTCCCTGCAGGCCCTGCAGAGACCCCGGCAGAGCCCGGGGACGGGCGGGCGGGTCATCTGAGCGCCCCGGCTTGCATTAATGGTCATGTCTGGGGCCTAGGCTCCTTCAGACGGCGAAGGGCTAGCGTTGCGCACTCCCGGGGGTGCTGGAGTGCTGCAGCGACAAACTGCGAGGCCAGCCTCTCGCGCGCGTGCAGTGCGCGGCTGGCCGCGAGCCGTCAAAATGACGGTGCTGCGCATGATGGGCTGGCCCATCACGCGCGGCACCGCCTCAGTATGGTGGGAGGGGGTGCCTGCTGGCCTCCTGGCCGCGCAGACCCTCGCCAGAGCGGCCACAGGCCGCGTGCGAGGCCACTGGCGAGGCCAACGACCATCGCTGCGGCTGCCATCGCGCGCCGCCGCAGGAGAAAAAGATCAAATTGATTATAGTTTTGCCAAATTATAACCATAGTAATTCTAATTTTAGGCTTCATTTCACCAGTCCAAGACACATAAAAAAATTCTTGAAGATGAGAGTCCAAGACACATATGAGCACAGTACATGACCACCAGCATGCCCAAATGACAATATTTCGGTAGCCAACCAGTCTTACCATATGAGACTGTCGAACCATCGAGCGAAAAGGAGGGGTTGTCCCTCGAAATCGAACGTGAGACGCTCGAAAACACGAGGCTGACCGTCAATTCAGCACGTCAACGCGAAAACAAAACTTCTTTTTGTGCTCCATGTTGGGATGTTGTGCTATAGAAACGGGCGAACTATTGACTGGCCCGTGCTTGGCGGGCACGACCTATGTGTCTCCGAACGTGAATGGCCTTGGAGGCCATCTGTGTGTCCAAAAAATTCTAAAAGTTGGCTCGTGATGAGCGCAAAGCAGCCAGTGTCCAATCGTGATTCACGACACGATTGCCCACAGAAATCGATCGCAACCATCACGCCTGAAGCTTTCAGGCCGGTGCTTGGCTAGATTACATGTTGAATCTACTAGTAGCCAAAAGAACGGGCGGTCTAGAGCTCGAAATTCGCCCTTCTGCCCAATTTTCGAGCCCTCCATGCGGAGAAAAATTCTCCCTTTAGACGTCAAACAAAAGGCTATCAATTCCACAGTACTGTTCGGCCGCGCGCGTCGCGCCGTCGCAGAGCACGGTGCAGGCTAGCTTAAATTACATTTCTAGATTGCTACCAGCCCTATGATGCACGTGAAAATCCGAGGAGTCGACGAAAATATAGAGAGAACACCTGCCGCCGATGCTCAAGTTGAGCATCGGCGGCAGGTGTTCTCCCTGCCTCACAGCGTCGAGGGACGAGTCGGGAACCTGCCGTTTGGGGCGGCAAAGGCATTGTAGGTACGGGCTCGGTCGACCTGCGCCAGAGCGGGCGCGATCGGCAGCGCACCTGTCCCGCAATCGGCCAACAAACTTTTGTCGACCAGCGAGCAGCGTCGAGCGCCATGGCGTCCTGGTGCTCCAGCTCCTCGTCAGTCGCGAGCCAGAGCGAATCCTGCGGGGCGAGGGTCGGGACCGTCAAGGATCATCCTCTGACGGCCGAATCGGCCGTGTGCAAGCCGTGTATGGTGCGCATGTGCATGCGCGGACGTCATCGCTGGGGCACCAGGGTTTGAAATTTGCTTTATAGGCAATATGGGGCGTCGGACCCCTAATTTAATATACGTCTAGGCACCTTTTAAGTGAAAGAAACACATCTCTCAGTGGGAGCGACGTCCAGTTCGGCTCGTGTGAGCCGCCAGAGCGTGTGCAAGGGGGGGGGGGTCCGACGGGACTTCGCACCGTCTTTTCGGACGAGGATTCTGAAAAGGCGGGGAGACCCTCCGAGCCGCTTTCGCCGGGGCTTTCCGCTCACGGTCAAAAATGTCGACCCCCCCCATAGTAGTACTTAAAAAGCCGTGTTTGACCGCCCTACAAGGCGCTAAACTTAGTTCGACGGGAAATCTTAGAGCAAGGCGCGTATTTTGAGAGCAATAAGCCAGCACACGATGACACCAAAGGCGCCCGGGAAGCGTTTCAGAGCAAACGCGCCATGAACGACATCAGTTGCAAAAATAGGCGCCAGGGGGAGGCGGCAAGTCATCGGCATCAACTTCGTGCCCAAAGCGTGGAGTTGTGGTCCGCCCAAAAAAGGCTGTAGGGATGCGCCGGGCCGAGCGGGGAGTCGCGTCGCGCGTGTCGTATGACCCGGGACCTGGCGAGCTCTCCTCTTTGCCGCCACCTACATCGGTTGGGGAATGCCACGGCAAACCTATCCGTGGACTCGCTGATGCGAAGACGGAGCTTGGCCTAGCGCGCTGCGCGCTCAAACGCGCATGCTCGTCGTAGTCTGGCGCGTATGCCCCTGGTCCTGGTGTCTCGTCTTTCTCCTTCGACCGTCTCCGATCGCCTGATACCGAGAACGACGAGGTTGTTCCCCTCGCCGTGTCTGCAGGGCTCGACTCCCTGACCAAGCCTGCCATGCGCGGGGACGAGTCGTGCGGCAGCAAGCGGGCAGTTTTCGACTTGAATGCTGAGTTTGCCCCCGCAACGGCACCGCCACGTACGGACTTGCGTAGCTCCTCGGCGGTTTTGAAGGTGGATTTAACATCGTACTCCCCTGGGCCCGGGCCCGCCTCGCTCGCCATCGGCAGGTTGCGCGCACTGACAGAAGACGATGTACGGGAGCCATCGCGCGTAGGGCACCCGCCGACTCCCCACAGCTCGCCACGAGGTGCGCTCGAGCCGAACGCCGACGAGGACGCCCGCTCGGGCGTTCGCCGCGGCGACTCCGGCCGCGCTCTACGAGGAGAATTGGAGAGCGCCAGCCGCTGCTCGCGCTGAGACTGTCTCGTCTCATGGCGTGCGTGCATCTTGGTGGCATGCATGGCGTACAGGCGGTCATGCACGCTGCTGCCAGAGCCTAGATCACCATCAGATGCGGAATACCCATGGTCTGTCCAGGGACGAGATGGCCTCGGCGGTGCGGAGCTAGGCCGGCGCGGGCTCGATGGCATTGGCGGCCCGGTCGCTTTGCGAAGCAAGCTGCGGCTTGGAGTGGGCCTCCGCGGGCTTGGGTGGCGCGGATTGGGCGTGGGCTGTGGCCTCGATAACTGCTGGTTGCCAGAACGGCGCGGGCTTGGTTGACGTGAAACACCGCCTCGCGGCGCCGCTCTCGGTGGGGCTATCGTAGACTGCATCCCGGCAGGTCTCGTGGGCTGCCTCGTCGACGTCTGGCAAGGGGGCTCGGCGGCGCTCTTCGATGGTCGTTTTGGACCCACGCGACTTCGTGTGGCCGACGCCTTTAGGTCGGTACTCGTGCTGCTCTGGGTGGCACTCCGGCTGCTTTGACTCTTATGCACACTGTTTTGATGAGGGGCCTTTGCGGGCTGCTGGCGAGGTGTTTGCGGCGGTCGTGAGGGTGGCTCTTGTGTGATGACCGCCTCCTTGACCGGCAGCGGTGGCTCGGCCGCAGTGGTGACGGACAGCACAGGCCCCCATGGCAGCTGCTCGCCCTTAGTGTCGACGACGGCAACGCGTAGGTGATACGTGGTCAAGGGCTCGAGGAAGGACACCTCGCATCCGGGTGGCGCGCCCTCATAGATGCGTGACCAGTCCTCTATCCGCGGTGAGGAGTAGCCACCGGTGATTTCGGCCAGATCGACCAGGAAGATTGCGATGGGCTGGCCTGGAGGGGCCGACCACCTCATGGAGAGCGATTCGTGTGTCAATGTCAGCAGCTGCGGCGTGAGAGGGTCGTCGTCGCGCCCTCCAAGGATCTCATACTCACCGTACACGGCGTCATCTACGACTCCGCCAGCAGCAGACGGATGGCTTCTTCTGTCGTCTCCGTCCTCAGAGCTATCCCAGCCGCTGATCTGGCCCTGGCTAGAGTCTACGTCGGCGTCGAAGAAGGGCGCAGGGGCACGCGAGGGGGCGCTAGTCTCGCTTCCGACCTTGGCGATTGCAGGGCTCACAGCCATTCCACCCATCCCACGCTCGTCCCTCTTGCAGGAGGGCGTGTCCATTTTCTCAGCTGACGTCTCATCGGCGGTGCACACGGTAAGTAGCTCCTCCGAGAAGGCAGATGCCCCACCCGCGCTATTGAAGGCACATACTCGAAACCCGTATTCGCAGCCCTCAGTTAGCTCATTGATTGTACATCGTCTCTCAGGGCCCGTGTAGACCTTTGCGAAGCGAAGGGCAGCGGAGCCATACACGACGAATTTTGCAGCGGCAGCACACTGCCACGCGAGGTCGAGTGAGGTGCCGGTTGACCTGGTGCACACAACATTGTGCGGCTGCTCTGGCAGAGTCATGGCGCGCAGCTTGCCGCTCTCTTCAGTCGGGGAGGAGAGCGAGGCGATGCTGATCATATATTCAGTGTTGGAGTTTAGTCCAGTGATAGTGTGCTGGAAGGTGGACGCGCTGACCATCTGTTGAGTCATCGGCGCGCCCTGCGCCCCCACAGGCTGCCACCTCAGCTGGAGCCCATCGGCGGGCAGCTGAGCACCCTCAGCCTTCCAGCGCACCTTGAGCTCGTTGACAGCCGCGCCACCCGGCTCGAGCGTGGGCGCCGGCAGAGCAGGTGCGGCGGAGGCGGCGCGCGCGATGTCGGGCTGTGGCGCACCGCCGAAGATCTGCCGGAGCCACGCGTCCTTGCTCGAGCGCGACATGAGAGGGGCGGGTCCGGGCGGCGCGGCGGCCGGCGCCCCCCGACGGCCGCCGGGCGATGGCCGTTTGAGTGCGGCGGCGGGAGGGGGGGGGGGTTCGGCAGGGAGAAATTAGGACCTACCCGTGTAGACTAGGAATACTAGAGCTAAAGTAAAGTAGTAGAGTAAAGTAGAGTACGAGAAGTGATGGAGAGTAGGGATCTGTTGAGATGTTGAGGTGTGTACGAGGACAACGGGGTAGAGGGGGGGGGAGGCACGACGAGTGAGGGAGGAATGAAGAGAGAGATATGTAGAGGAGGGAGTCCGATGCAGCGAATGAGAACGGAGGACGACGGAGGGAAGAGCGCGGGAGGGAAGAATATAAGGACATAAGGACAAGGAGAGAAAAGGCGAGAACATTGAGAACTTTGAGAGTGAGAGGTGAGAGGTCTAGGGAAGAGAGTGGAGAGAAGATTGAGAGTGAGAGGTGAGAGGTCTCTAGGCAAGAGAGAGCAGAGAAGAAGCAAGAAGCAGCGAAAAGGCGACAGGTAGATTGGCGATCTAACCCTCTGACCCTCTGATCGTATTCCCCATGAACGGAACAAACGGGAATTGGCAATTGGTGCAGCTATCATCGTCCTGCTGCTGCGTGTCTGCATCATCGTGCGACGAGGAGCGTGGAAGGGACCCCGCGTAGTAGTCTAATATAATATACTTCTCCTTCGGCTCTAGAGCTCTCGACTAGAGCGAGGCGCGAGTTCCACCCTCCTCGCTCCGTTGTAAAGTATTCAGTATCGTCGGCGGGCGCATGCTCGAGTGTCGATCCTCTCGTCGGCCCGCGCGCGCGCCCCGATCGTGGCTTCATTACACACAGCTCGCGCACACGCGCGGCAGGTCCCCCCCTCCCCCCGACAGAACAGGGGTGATGGTGGTGGCGGGGGAGCGGGGGAGGGGGAGGCGGGGGGAGGGGGGAGGGGGAGAGGGGGGGGGGGGCAGGACCTCTCTACTCTGTCTGCCCACGTCCCGTCGCTGTCTAACCCCTCAAGGAAATCCAAGACGATGCCATTTCAGAGCGGCGAGTGGTTCGCACCAGGCGGCTCCGCGCCGCGCCGATCGGAAGGTGGGGGTGCCCTTGCCGACGGCGCGGTACGGGCCCTCGCGGCGCCGCGAATGGCGGACGAGGCGGCTCTCAGGGCAATACGCGCTCTCGACGAAGCGGCGCGCCGTGCGGCGAGTGAGCCGGCGGGCGGAACTCTCTCGGCACATCAGCCGGTGCTCCAGCTACATGTAGTGCTCCGTGCGCGCGCTGACGAGCTGGTCCATCACGCTGGCTCGGACATCGAGCGCGCCGCGGTGCGGCTGGCATGTACGATTTATCTATCTCTCGTCCTGCGCCGCAGCTCCCATCCAGATCTTAGCGCGAGCGCGAATTCCAGAGCGGCGGCGATGACTGTGGCGCAGACGGGAGAAGGCTTGAGCAGTGAGCCAGGCTCTGAGCTCGAGAGCATCTGCAAGCGAAGTGAGCGCTACGTGGAGCTCGCCTCTCGCTCTTCATCGCTCGTGACTAGTCATGCTCTCCGCCACCTGCGCGAAATGATCTCCGCAGCGCCGCCGCCATCAGCCGACTACAATGAGCACATTGTGGGCGCGTGGATTGCTTGGCGGAGCAGCCGCTTGTCTGATGAGCAGGCCGAGGGCGAGCACGTCGCTCATGCGGGGCACACCGGGAGGGACAGCAGCAGTGGCAGTGGGCGACGATGGGGTGGAATTACCAGCGGCGGGCTCGGATGCGTGCTTACGTTCGGATACTCACCACACGTCACGAGACTCCTCGCGGCTGCAGCAGCTACGGAGCATTTCACGGTGCGCTCAAGGCCCTCTCGCTGCTGTTGTCCATGGAGCCGCACGTTAGCACGCTCGGATGCCTGTGTGTGTGGTGCTCTCCGAGGAGTGTTGGCTCTTGCGTTCTGTGGAGACGCACGTGAGAAGGCCCATGCAGCGTAAATCCAAACAGGAGAGAGGAAGTAGAGATGGATTACCTTGGGTAATTGCGCAAGCCCACGTCCCGCCGTGTGGGTCAGGATACACCCGCGTCAATCTATGCGCAGGTATTGATTGCCGAGGGACAGCTCAATGGGGCTGGTCATCTTACTGCCGCCGAGCTTGAAGGCGTGGCACCTGTTGTCATGATAGAACCACAAGCCGTCTCACGCTGCTTGCATCGCGTTCAAGTCGTCTTGTGTGCTGCACATGTGCGTTGCAACAGAGCCTCCAAGATAGGAAGTGTGGGTGGCATATGCGGGGTGTGACGTGGGATGTTTGGATCGTGGAGGAAGCCGAAGAAGCCGCCCGCTGTGTGGCACCGAGAGGAAGCCGGCCGCAGGCTTCCTTCCAGCAGACGCCATTCGGCACGCATGCTAGTTGGGCAAGGTCTTGCATGTTCATGCCAAGATTAACGCTTTGACATGCGCACCATTGCCAACACCCAAATCCATGCCTTCGATCTTTCTCGCAGGCTGTGACTGGTGATGGTGGGGCTGTGGCAGATATTGGAACCTTGACCTATGCGATGGCGGCAGAAGCGCATCACGTCCCATTCTGCGTCGCCGTGCCCCACTACGCTTTTCATCGGGGTGGTACACCGGAAGAGGAGATTTTACCTCCACCTTTCTCATTGACCAGAGAGGGCAGCACTGGTTCCAAAGATACCTTCTCGCGCAGCCTCCTCAAGCCTCGGCTGACTCGTGACGTGACTCCCCCGAAGCTTGTTACGTGGTACTTCACTGACATTGGAATCATGCCTCCGGCTGGAGTGGTCGACTGGCAGCTGACTTACCTAAGCGGTCGTCATGAATAAAATCCCTCCTAGCTATGTGGGGCGTCGCGCAATCGGGCCCGTGCTCGCTGGCGGACGTGTACAGCGGAGGACAAGGCACGGTGTTGCACGTGAGAAACCGCGCAGTGTGCAGAGAAGACGCCGAGAGCCTGTACTGGGTGCAATGGTGCCAGTGTTATTTATATTTAGTGTGAGGGATAGGAGGTACGAGGTGCGCTTCCGTGTTGCCGCAGCACGTAGGCAGCCGCCCGACGGATGCGAGCCCCATCCTGGATGGGTTTGTTGCCCCATCCGGGATAGGTTTGGGACTTTATTTCGTGGTGGGACCAAACGCGACGTCTTTTTACTTTGTACTACTAAGATAGCCCGAGGTCTCATTTGGCATTTGGAGAGTTACGGTTTTTGCTCAAAGCACAAAATGTGAAATGTGCGCTTGAGTTTTCATTTCAGGATTGGGACCCCATGGGCAACTCCGATGTGGCTTTTGACATCGCGCGGTGGAGGAGGAGGAGCTCGGTGGCTTAGTGAATTACTAGCTCAGCTAGAGCTAGAGTTACCGAGTTACCCCGGGCTAGTAGTATTCAGATAGCTGTCATGGCTGCCCGCGCCCCTCCGGCCCTTGATTGTTATTGTTTGTTGTTGTTTGCTTGTTGTTTGACAACCTACTTTTATAAGTGGGGGTCAATGGGGGCCTCGCGCCCCCCTCTCTCCATCGCGGACACCCCCCGGGGTGGGCCCGTACAATCAACCCCAGCCCCGCTGCCCTCCGGCCTCAGGCTCTGGCATGGGCTGGGCAATCATCATTCTGGCCCAGACCCCTAGTGGGCGCGGGCCGCGATTCGCACTCCCACGCCGAGACTCAGCCTGCCCTCGAGCTGACTCCCCCTCCATCCCTGGTCGCCAGGCATACAGGGGCCTCTCGGCGGCTCCCATGGCCATGGCCAGCGAGGCGAGCGTGGGATAGGCAGCCGGGGAGGCCTGGGTGGGGCTGAGCCCCAGCCTCCACTGCCCCCTAAGCTGCCCTTGCTGGCCCTCTGGGAGCCCCCAAAGGACCTCTAAGAGCAGGCCATCCCGGTTGTCAAAAAAAAAGCTTCTTAATAATCTCGCCGCGCGCGCGACCCTGCACAGCCTCCCTGCAGCCACGCCCGCTTCCCTTATCACCCCTCCACCTGCCTTGCGGCTCGTCCCCTCGTGCTCTACCTAGGGGCTGGGTGTAGTAGGTTTCCAGTGGCAGACGGTGTGTACCGGTCCCCGATGGCTTATCACTCTCCTTCCTTTTTCGCCATCGGGCTACCGGCTACCGGTTATTTCGTTTTTCTTCCTTGCGGCCGTAAGGCCAAGGGATGCAGATCAACCTCAATGGGCCAATGGGCAATGGGCCCACATGGGAGGTCTCCAACCATCCCATGTCAACTAAGTTTATACTTAGTTCGCCCATGGGGGGGCACGAGCCCCCCCCTCTCTCCACTCCTCCCCTGCCATGGGGGAGGAACCACCCATGCTCCTGGCATGCCTGATGGCTTGCCAGGAGGCCACTGCCCTGCTGACCCACTCTCTCAGTGGCAGACTCGCCTGCCTCGCGCGTCCTGGCCTGTCGTGGCCAGCCCATCGCTCCAACCCCCCCTCCCCCCCTGTTCGACAGGCAGACAGGTGCAGAGTGGGGGCCCCAGAGGCCCAGGAGCGCCAGCGAGGGAGAGGCAGGGGAGGCTTGGGCCCAGCCCCAGCCTCCTCTGCCCCCTGAGCTGGCCTCCAGGAGCCTCCAGGGGTCGCCAGAGGCAGCTGCAGGCCTGTCGCAGGCGCGCCATCGCGCGTGCCTGCAGGAGAGGGGAGAGAGAGCGCGGAGAAGGGGGTGGGCGGAGCGAGGGCTCCGCTCACCGGAAAATATGTAAGTCCCGCACCTGTTTACAGGAGAAGTCGGGACTGAGGACGCCGCCAGCCCGGTAGGCATAGGAGGAAGAGGGGAACGGATCACCGGGGGGGGGCGCGGGCCACCGACCATATCTAAGCCCTTTTCCCCTATCCCCCTAGTAGTGCACGGGGGGAGTCGCCTGATGGCGGGGGGGAAAGGGCCGGGAGAGAGGGGGTGTAGAAAGTTTTGCTGCGTGAGTAGAAAGTAGAGGGTCCACGGCCGCGTGTGCGGTGAGACTATTAAGAAGTTGAAGTTAATCCAACCATCCCATGTGGGCCCTCCACTCCAAAGCAGAGCCGGCTGCTCAGTCGAGCCAGCCGAGGAGTGAGGAGGTGAGCGCGCTCGCATCTCGCATCGCCGCGAGCGCGCGCGAGGCGCAGCGAGCGGGCGCGGACAGGGCCACCAAACTCACCTCTCCTCTCTCCTCGGCTGGGAGTGGAGAGATTGGGATCCTAGATGGGAAATACGGTGCAGGGGCTTGCAAATACAAATACAGCCAAATACATATGTATTTGGCCTCCGGCCAAATACATTTCAAATACATTCGAGGCCTACAACCCAGGACACGCTTCAAATACAGCCAAATACATATGTATTTGGTCTCTGGCCAAATACGGTAAATACGTATTTCCCATCTAGGATTGGGATTGGGGGGCTCGTGCCCCCCAGCCCCCCAATGAGTAAAACAAGTATAAACTTAGTTCAGGGTCCCTCAGCACTAGGATTGAACTAGGACATCAATAAAACTCTGACGGAGACACACAAGACACAAGGCACAAGGCCACCGCCCAAGAACCAAGAACTTCGAACACTTCTCACAAGAACAGAGAACAGGACTCGCTAGTGTTTTAAAAAACTTCTTAATGTTCTCACCACACGCGCGGCACTGAACCAATAAGTCGTAGCCACGCCCGCTTCCTTTTTCACTCCCTCCACCTGCCTTGCTGCTCATCCCCTCGTGCTCTAAAGTAAAGTACTCAGGGGCTCAGGATTTTTTGGGGGCTTCCAGTGACAGGCGGCAGGCGGCGTGAACCGGCCCTTGGTAGGGACTGGCTAGTGTTAAAAAAGCCAGCAGCCTCGCGGCTGCATCGCCTCCGCATCGACGTGGACGAGGGCCCCTCCGCCCTGTCGCCGGCCCGAAAGCCCTCCTTTCCCTCTCTCGCCGGCTCGCCCACCTGAGCTGCACGTGGGATGGGCACGAGTACGGATGCGATCCAGCCCGTTGAGTCGAGGCCCTCTTCACCCGCACCTCAAGCCGCGCCCCCCTCGAAGCCTGTAGAGAGCCTCACAGAGTGTGGATTGGCAATGTCTGGCTCGGCGCCTCTCTATGCGGCACTGCTTGAAGTGATGACGAGCAGCTCGTGCGCCTCGATGCAACACGGGATGCTGATGTTGTCTTTATGCCGGAATGGGGACCACCCTGTACCTGTCTCCGCCGCGCTGTGGGTGCAGCTGTGGGAGGCCAACCAAACTGCCGCAGCCCACTTGGCGGCGCTCTCGGCGAGCATTGCTATGCACGTACCAGGCGCGAAGGACGATTGCGCTAGGATAGCCACGCTATTGGGCACAGCTCTCACATCTCCGGATTACGCTGGGGCCAAGATGCGCCCCGGTTCTTCGCCCACCACGCGCTCACGGCGCGTTCGCAACGAGGCCTCTTTCAGCAAAGCCGCAAAGCTGATGAACAATGATACGGTCAGAGCTGAGGCCGAGGCCACGCGCGAGGCCTTGGCGATCGATGGGAGTGGCAAGAAGATCAGATCGAAGCGCGGTGGCAAACGACGGCGAGGAAGGCGAGGGTCGCTGGTCGGCACAGGAGATGCAGCGATCGCACTACCGCCATCTATGGGTGCTGAAGCACAGGACACCAAGGATGCGGACGCTGAAGTTTGTGCCACCAAGGATGCACCGGCCCAAGAGACACCCTGCACGCTCCTACAGCCCCAGACGTTCTCTACTTCCGAGTCTTTCACGACATTTCCCGCTGAAACTCACACGGTCAATACAGAATCAGATCTTGTACCAGCCAAGAAGGATCGATCGAGGAAGCGTTGCAAACGCTCACTGGCCGAGACAAGCACCGACCATGTGTCCCAAGCTGACACGTGCAGTGGCGCGGCAGAAGCTGCGCGAGTTGACGCCCGGACTTCTGTGACGCCCGGGGCTCCTGTTGATAACCAGAGTGAAGCCCCTCTCCAAGCGGTGCCAGTCCCAACGAAGGACCAGGAGCCCTGCGATGAAGGGAAGGTGCAGATTCCCAGAATAGGTCCCGAATGTGTAAGTGAGGGGCGGAGGGAAACTGGGCCAGACAGCCCCGATGCCAAGCGGAAGCGGAAGAGAGGCACTCATGGGAACGAGGAGACGGAGCCGACGCAGAACATTCATAATGAGGGCGCGACTGACATGCCCACCAAATGTGCCTTGCTCGAATCGGTGACCACAACTCCGTTGGGGGAAGGCCAAGTGAGCATGAATACCAAAGAAGGCCAAGTAACCGTGAACGCCAAGGGAACTATTGACCTGACAGACGCTGCGGTATCTGTGGGCGAGTCTCGCGTGACATTCTCAGAGGTGGTACAGGAGCACGCGCCGCTCCCCGCGAAGGCCGCCCCGAAGCGGCCCGCTAAACCCGCTTCTTCCCCTGCTGACGATTTGCTGCGACAGGCAAAAATGGCATATAAGGCGGCAAAGCGCGCCGCTAAAGCGGAAGCCAAGGCATTGGCCGGCAAAAACGCGCGGGAGAGTTCACTTTGTGCCAGTTCGCCAAGTGGCCCTCAGAGCGCAGTGCGGACTGGCGATGCTTGCGCTCAGGCGAACGACGAAAGCGCAACTACGACACCTGCGACTCCGCCAACAGATGCCAGCAAAGCCATTGCTCAAGCTCGTGAAAGTTGCTTCCCAGCTCAACAGAACCCTCGAGAAGCTTGTGCAGCGGACGTGGCGTCGATGACTCCCACATCGCATCGCAGACGTCAAATCATCGCAGAATTTGCTTACCAAAAATCCTAGTTTTATGTCTACGTCGGCCCATCTCATTGCGATTTATATGGCAACGCCACGCTAGCACACACAAAGGCTCAAAGGGGCTTTCTACTTCGGGAAGCACGACATTGTACAACGAAGGACTGGACTGTCTATGCTCGTTGTTTATTGCTGATTTGTTGCGTTCTTTGCTGGGCCACGGCAAACGCTCATAAGCAAGAGTACCCTAGGGTGTGCTACCATATTCAAACACTATGCATCCGATCGAGCACTAATCTGCACCACCGCTACTGCTCGTACGCCTTTGTTGTTGATGCGCACACGAGGATTAACTTTATAGTTGGTCGCCATGGAGCGCGCCGCCGCTCCCCACCTCTCCTTCGGGCCCCCCGCCGCGGGAGCCCCCCCAGTAAGCGACCGCGTCCGCCTGCAGAGGCCGAGCAGGTGAGCGCGACCCCGGTCGCGCCGCACGGCCCGTGGCCCTGGCCACACCCAACAAGGCAGCCATGCTGGCTCACCCCATGGGCATGCCTTATGGCAGAGGCCTCTCCCATGAGCACAAAGAGCCAGCATCAGACGAGAAGAGCCAAGCATCCACTGGGCATGCCTTATGGCAGAGGCCTCTCCCACCCCGGGGGCGGCCGCGCTGCCCCGGCAGCGCGGCCTGAGACCGGGTGGCCCTTATGGGCACAACACCAACAACAGCCAAGAATCGTATCAAGGCACAGGCCCACCAGCACAACACAACAAGAAGACGCCAAGAAGCGAGTGCCTGGAGGCGCCGCGAAACACACACCACTCGCCCTCACCATCTGCTCTCCTAGCCACGGCCCCGACCTCACCAGCCCCGACCGTCCCCGCCACACAGGAGCCGCCCTCGGATGAGGAGCAAGGAGGCACTGAGTCAGACGCCAACTACGAACTGTCCTTCCACCAGGAGGGCGACTACACCTTCCAGGACGCCACGATGTATGCCGCGATCGTAGAGCTCCTCTTGGAACTCGAAGGAGTCGACCCAGAGCCGGACTTTTGGGCCCGGTCCATTCGCGGACCATGGCACATAGCCGTGAATGAAGATTGTGCACAACAATTCAAGGAGCGCTACGGCGACACGACCACTCTCCGCATCAACCAAACCGACATCTCGGTCCGCATCAAGGTGGAATCAATCAACGAGAAAATCAACAAGGGAGGCTCCTCCTCGCGCAAGGCATTGTACAACGCCCTCCAAGACGTCGCGGCACATTTGGTCGTCGAGGCAGACGGCCTAGCGCAAGCGGCCCAAATCAACCTAAGCACGCTCATTTTCGCGATTGAAAAGGTAGGGCTCACCTTTCTGAAAGGGAACCGGGAGCGAATGAAACTCGAAGGCGGAGCGGGCACGTTTGTGTCCAAGGCGGCCTACTCGACCCGCTGGCATCTCTATGTCTCGGCGGGCCAAGGTTCGTTTCTAGACGGAAGCTTCCCTCGCAAGTTGTTGCTTCAGGCCATCGCCGATCGCATCGCCGACCCGATATCGCAGGATACGATTCTCACTACATTCTACATTCACGCGCACGCACATTTACATAAACGCACGCGAAAATAATAGTAACAAACAAAGGTAGAGCGTGCGGGGGCAATGTCTGTGCCGCTAGAATGCCCCGCGCGGATTCGAAACGGCCGCGAGGGAGAAGAGAGAAGCAGAGACCTCAGTGTAAACATAAAGAGATTAGAATGAGCATCCATGATCCATGATTTGGACGTATCCATCATTCCCCGACCTACCCCCGAATCCTTGCCCGAGGTAGGGCACCTGGCAAGCACCTGGGCCCATCCCTAGACCTAGACACCGAACGAATACAAACAAAAAAGGAAATAAAGGGGGAAAGGAGAAGGGAAGAGGTAGGCGTGAGATGGAGATGGGGGTGTCACTGTCTAAGGGCGGCGAAATTGCGAGGTAGATGTAGATAGTACCGTGTCCGTCATAGTCATAGGTGTTAGCCCTGAATCTCCAGATGTTTTTGAGAGCTGCTCAAGCCTACGCGTAAAAGAGGCTGACGAGCAAAAGAGGTGAAAACAAGAGGAACAAGAGGGTCGATTCGCGGGTGCGGATGCGATATATTAACTTCTTAATAGTCTCACCGCACACGCGGCCGTGGACCCTCTACTTTCTACTCACTACTCACGCAGCAAAACTTTCTACACCCCCTCTCTCCCGGCCCTTTCCCCCCCGCCATCAGGCGACTCCCCCTGTGCACTACTAGGGGGATAGGGGAAAAGGGCTTAGATATGGTCGGTGGCCCGCGCCCCCCCCCGGTGATCCGTTCCCCTCTTCCTCCTATGCCTACCGGGCTGGCGGCGTCCTCAGTCCCGACTTCTCCTGTAAACAGGTGCGCGACTTACATATTTTCCGGTGAGCGGAGCCCTCGCTCCGCCCACCCCCTTCTCCGCGCTCTCTCTCCCCTCTCCTGCAGGCACGCGCGATGGCGCGCCTGCGACAGGCCTGCAGCTGCCTCTGGCGACCCCTGGAGGCTCCTGGAGGCCAGCTCAGGGGGCAGAGGAGGCTGGGGCTGGGCCCTGGCCTCCCCTGCCTCTCCCTCGCTGGCGCTCCTGGGCCTCAGGGGCCCCCACTCTGCACCTGTCTGCCTGTCGAACAGGGGGGGAGGGGGGGTTGGAGCGATGGGCTGGCCACGAGGGGCCAGGACGCGCGAATCAGGCGAGCCTGTCAGGGAGAGAGTGGGTCAGCAGGGCAGTGGCCTCCTGGCAAGCCATCAGGCATGCCAGGAGGATTAATTAATTTCTTAATAGTCTCACCGCACACGCGACCGTGCAGCCTCTACTTTCTACTCACGTAGGAAACTTTCTACACCCCCACTCCCCCGGCCCTTTCCCCCCGCCATCAGGCGACTCCCCCCGTGCACTACTAGGGGGATAGGGGAAAAGGGCTTAGATATGGTCGGTGGCCCGCGCCCCCCCCCCGGCGATCCGTTCCCCCCTTCCTCCTACGCCTACCGGGCTGGCGGCGGCCTCGGTCCCGACTTATCCTGTAAACAGCTGCGGAACTTACCTATTTTCCGGTGAGCGGAGCTCTCGCTCCGCCCACCCCCTTCTCCGCGCTCTCTCTCCCCTCTCCTGCAGGCACGCGCGATGGCGCGCCTGCGACAGGCCTACAGCTGCCCCTGGCGACCCCTGGAGGCCCGTGGAGGCCAGCTCAGGGGGCAGAGGAGGCTGGGGCTGGGCCCTGGCCTCCCCTGCCTCTCCCTCGCTGGCGCTCCTGTGCCTCAGGGGTCCCCAATCTGCACCTGTCTGCCTGTCGAACAGGGGGGGAGGGGGGGTTGGAGCGATGGGCTGGCCACGACAGGCCAGGACGCGCGAGGCAGGCAAGCCTGCCAGTGAGAGAGTGGGTCAGCAGGGCATTCTGCTCCTGGCAAGCCATCAGGCGTGCCAGGAGCATGGGTGGTTCCTCCCCCATGGCAGGGGAGGAGTGGAGAGAGGGGGGGGCTCGTGCCCCCCCATGGGGCAACCAAGTATAAACCTAGTTGGGGGCATGCCAGGAGGATGGGTGGTTCCTCCCCCACGGCAGGGGAGGAGTGGAGAGAGAGGGGGGCTCGTGCCCCCCCATGGGCGAACCAAGTATAAACTTAGTTGGTGCGGATGCGATATAGGCATGGCGCAAAATGGGGGACTGAAAAGTTGTGTCCAATGCTAGTGGAGTTGGCTAGCTCATATAATATTTTAACACACTAGAGCTCTACATACGTTATGTATTGCATTTAGGTAGTAGTACACTAGTAAGTCGGAGAAATATGGTAGAAGGGTGGCAGCAAAAGGGGACCAAGGTAAAGTCATCGCGAGTTCGCATAAGCAGCATTGGGCAATAGGGACCACCATTGATGAGAGGCAATAGGGACAAGAGGAGGCAGCGAGCAAATATTTGGCAAAACCTACCTGCCACACACCCTGAAACACGTCCAGTTGTTCCGCGGTGGATTGTGCACGTGGAAGAGAGAGATTGTCGCAATCGTTGAGATACGAAATCGAGCATACACTATTGAACGGGGCTCACTTGGAATCACGCCGTGGAGGGATACCGAACAAAAATATCGCAGCATTCCTTCAAGGATTCTCAGTCCTTGACGTTGGCCACCACTTGTCCAAGGAAATGGATGGCCACGATGCACCTCTAGGCTTGAGGCCGCAACCATCGGAGTAGACGCTGATTGGATGCTAGGAAAGGCCAGGCCCAATGAGGAGACATTCCCATTTAGTAAGATATGCCTAGGGTCGGCGGGGCGTGCTGCGACTCTGAAGAGATGAGGACAATGTGGCAGTGTTGGTTCGGCTCCTACGTCTCGTTCCACCTGGCCTGGTCCCTGCCGCCCCCCCCCCTCCGCTGCTCCCAGCGCCGCTAGCCCCAGTACCGCCTTTGGCTTTGAGTCGCGATGCCGTCGGCGCTTTGCCCGCTCGACGCCCCTTGGAAGGGATGTTCGTGCCAGTATCAGCATCCTGATCGTCATCGGAGCCGCCCAAAGTAGCACCCATTGCAGCCTGCGCCTCCAACTCAGCACAAATAGCAGAAACCCGAGTTTGCGCCTAGACAAATGGGTCGAGCTCGGGTCAGGGAAGCACAACTCGTGGGACTTGGCATCTGAGCCGTGGCGTGGGTAGCATGACGCCCCTGCATGGGCTATGCGCACCGGTTCAACGAGCGCGAGAAGCGCAGGGACAAATGCTGCGCCTAGCTCTCGTAGCTCTTTGGTCGAGAAGTGGTTGCCCGCCCCCGGGCCGAAGTCGGCACCACAGAAGGACGCCTCCAGGGTGTACGAATGAGCTAGGTTCATCTGGCGCCACACGACCACTCTTCCCGTGTTTTCTTTCGAGCGCAGAACCTGATTGTGCGGGATTGCATGCGATTGTATGATCAATTACCTTCGGGCACTCACTGGGGGCACCTGGACACGCTGAGCCTCTCGTGTCCCCGGCTTGCTCGTGGATTCACAACATTCACAGGATCACACCTTGTATGAGCAGTCTTGAAGTGAAAAGTGTGGACAGTCGGCAAGCAGTCGGGGGAATATGCGTGCAGCGTGGCTCTTAGCCGCCCCATCGCAGCCGTACGTGAATGCATTGCTCTTGCGCGAGTGTCCTGCGTGGTGTAGGCACAGGCTTGAGGTTTGGAAATACGACCGCGCGGCGATCCACAAAGCGAGTCGACACGGACGTCCGCCGAGGCGGGGTAATGGCTGCGTGCAGCGCGATCCATATCTCACCATGCAAGTCGCAAAAGAGGAGAAGTTGGTCCGTCCCATCGTAGGACTTGAGCAAGCGTTTCAGGTGGAAAATCGTAGGCATGTCTTCCTCGTACGGTTCCTGACACGTAACGTGTGGACCGGGAATGTGTGAAGACCTGGGTTGAGTCAGGTTCATGACCCCACGAGCCAATGAGTGTTGTCAAATCGCTGGGCATTTCCGCCGGCTGCCACACCTGCCATTGACGATTGAGATCGACGCCGGCAATCCCACATCGATAATTGCCAAGGATGACGCCGTCCGGATTGAGCATGGGGACGATGCGCATGACGACAGCCGCACGCAGGGCAATCGCTTCTGGCGTGGCTGCGGTGACAGCATCGATGAGGCCATTCATCATCCAGCTCGCGTTGGTCTCGCCAGGATGCACGCGCGCAGAGATTACAACGACGCGCCGCGCCGATATTTCAGCTGCGCTTGCCGAGAAGTCGGTCACCGTAAGCAGATCGCACGGGTGCCCACCGCTTGTCCAACAGAGCGTCTCGCGATGTAGGATCTGGCCTTGTAAGCTCACCTTCGCATCAACCTGTCAGTGTTGGGGCATCGGCGTAGTCAATCGGCAGTGGCACGACTCGCGCCTGCACCACAGGATGGATCGAAGAGGGATGATTCGAAAATGGGCACCAATTCAGCTGTTACAGTGCGGACTGGGTATACCCGTCGCCATGCCATGTGACATGGATGGTCTTCCCCAAGTGCGGCTCGGGGGGTGCCCCACCTCGTCCAAATATCGGCGAAGCATCGAATGAGTGAATGGGTAACACTGCGCGAGGTAGCACACATCGTCGTCTTCCGGAAATCGGATTGTCATCATGAGTGTGTAGAAGGGCTGCAGGTTGGACGCGTCGTTGGTAACGCCATCGCCGCCTCCCTTGTTCCCTTTGTTCCCTTTGCTGCCCTTGCGCTTCAGTGGTGCCGCATACGAGTACTGGTTTGCAAAATAGCAGATGTGCTCGCCGCAGCGCCGCCACCCCGCCCTTTTGCGCGCTGCCTGCGCCTCTGAGTAGAGCAGCGGGCGCATGCCCTTGGCGAAGAGTGAGTCGGGCTTCATCATATTCACAATACTGAGACGGTACGCAATTCCTGCCTGCGCATTCGCCACGCGGAAGAGGAACCACTGCGTATGGCCTCGCGTGTTGACGTCGCAGGCGAGCACCAGCGAGTAGCTTGTCGGGCCCGTCTGTATCACGCGGCGCAGGTTGGCCGACTCGAAATCAGCGTCGAAGCGCAACGAGGATTCGAGTGCGCCTGAGTGGGGGGAGCATCCGTCTGCAGGGTGGGAGTCGAAGACGACGCGAGGGAAGCGGCTCCAGCCCAACTGAGCCACGGCGCCATTCACATCGTCTGAAGTTCGACCACTTCCCATTTGGAAGGCTCCTTCCTCAGGCGATGTCGTCTCTGCTGCCGCGCTGGCAACGAGCGCCTCGGCCTCGGCTGTGATGGCGCGCGCAACGAGGTCGGGATACGTGAGCCCTGCAGGCAGCGTGCCGAGTGGCTCCGGAGTGGCCGGCGGCATGTCGATGAAGTCCACGTGCCCGTCCATAACGAAGCCCTTGGCCGGAAGTGGGGGCGTGTCCGACAAGACGGCCACATCTGCTGGATCCTTGGGGTTTGCCGAGGAGTCGTCGTCCTCCTCAGAGGAAGAGGACGACAAGGTAGATGCGTTTTGAGGTAGGCTAGACCAGCAAGGGCACGAGCGGGAGTGAGGATTGGGGGCGAGTCTCCCGGCTGTAGGCGCACAACCGCTATGCGCACAATGCACCTATGCGCGCCGTGAACCTCAAGCGTAGAAGCTCGTAGAGGCTACGTGGGAGTCCATGTCATATGCGGTGAGCCTCAGCCCCGAAAGGGGATACTAGGAGGAACGCGTGCAACATTGTGGCGCAGGGGTGAGCAACCGTCCGTACCTGCCGGACCGGCTGGCCTCTGCATTGAATGAGAATGAATCGGGCGGCAACGGTGCATTCGCGGCTGGCGACGTGGCCTCGTCGAAGCGGAGGTAGGAGTGGAGCCAGCTGTCCGGCGGGTTTCGTGCATGTTGCATGCGCCAGAGCACTGTCGAAGCGAGTCGCACCTGGTGAGGCAATGAACGAATGCGTTCTAGGCAGATGGGCGGCACACAACCATTGCGTTCGCATTCGGCCGGCTTCCCCCAAGCGCGATGGCCCGACCGCCTCGTCCAGCCAGCGCCGTTCGTGCACGAGCTGCACCCTCGCGGCAAGGGCTGCGGGTGCAGGCTGGGCTGAGGGATCGAGGGCGATCGAGGGCGCACACCAGTTCTATGTGCTCGTGGCTGTTGTGCGCCTGCATCACCGTCAAGAGGATGCGGTATGCGCCCTGGCCGGAGAAGCGTGCAACAACATTCTCATCAGCGACGATGTTCTTCATGATTGTCAAACCCGCCTTGACAACGTGCGTGCGCTGAACGTGCGCTAGCAAGGCGGCGAGAATAGCTGGCACGGCTCCTTCGCGCACAAGAAGCGACACGTGCGGCAGGTGACGAGACACGGATACGAGCACCTGGAGGTCGCGGGTGGTCAGTCGGTGCGCTTCCATCGGGACATGCTCCCAGGGCTCCACCGCACGGGCTCATGTGGCCCACCTGCAGCGCCGGCAAGACAATCGACTCGTCCTTGAGATGTGACAGCACGCATCCGAGAATTACAGTGATCCCGTTCTCCTTCGCCACCAGCTGCGCGTTCTGCAGGCTGTGTGTCACATCGGAGAGCGACCGGAGCAGCGCATGCTGTAGCGCGCGGTCGGCCAAGTCTGAGCTCGCCATGGAGAGTTGCTCGCGGATAGCTTCGAGGAGGGCTACAATACCACCCTGCGGTGCGAACGCAAGGCGCAACGCGTGAGCGGCCACGGCACCTGTTTGGTGTCGGCACCGGGAGCACATGCTGTGCACCACCTGAAGGCGCGCGACGACGGAGACGAGCTTCGAGTCGAACTTGGAGAGATTGGAGAGGAGCGAGAGCGCCGACTCGATCAGCACGGGTGGCTCGCCCTGCGAGGCCTTGATGGCGACGAACGCCGAGTGCACTGCTCCCGCAGAGCAGAGTGCTGAGCATGCGGTCTCTTGCCTTGAGGCAGAGAGAAGAGCGTCGAGGGCGATGCGGCGCGTCTCGAGCGGCTCGGCCGCGTTCTGCAGAGTGGCAGCGAGACTGGCCGCCTCCTCCTTCGACCTCGGGTTGTTCATTGAGCCCCTTGCCTCCCCTCTCTCAATGCCTTCCCTCCCCCCACCCCCCCCCTCCTCCCCGTCCCCCTCGCTCTCCTCCCCCCCTCCTCTCTTTCCTTCTCCCTTGCTCTCTTTTTTCCTCTTCTCTCTCTCTCTCTCTCTCTCTCTCTCTCTCTCTCTCTCCCCCCCCCCCCCCCCCTCTCTCTCTCCTCGGTCTCTCTCTTCTCACTCGACGCGGCTGGACCAATTGGACTCCCACACCACACTCTCGTGTAGCAGGACGGGATCGGGACATGCGAGAAGAACTACCATATTTAAGAGTAGGAGGACTCGAAGAAACGGGACGGGAGTTGACCGTGTTGATGAGATGAGAGGGTGAAGAGGGAGAGACCGAACGCCGAGGCCCCCCCCGGTATCCCCTCTCCCAACTACTCTACTACAAAAGTACAATCCTGTGAGCCTTGCCCCCCCACCCCCCCACCCCCCGCTGCCGCCGCCTTGCTCGCGCGGGCCCCCTTCTCATGGGACAGGAGACCACCGCTGGCGCCAGGAAGCGGCTGGTCACATTCGCGCTGCTCGACGAGGGGGTGACCGATGGGCACCGCTTTGGTATCAACGCACTCGCCTCCTCCTGCTCCTCCGTCTGGGCGGGCGGCACGCGGGAGCTCTTCACGGCTGGCCGCGACGGCACTGTACGCTGCTGGCGCGATCTGGCAGAGGATGGTGGCCGCGAGGATGGCGCCGCGCCGCGGCTGCACTACGTAGTGGAGGAGCATACGGACTGGGTCAATGATCTCGCTCTCGTCATGGACGGAGACCTCGCTTCCGCCGTCGTCTCAGCGTCGTCCGACAGGACCATCAAGCTCTGGCGGCCGCATGAGGATGGTGGTGCACCCTCGCGGTACTACACCTTGCGCCAGCACACTGACTTCGTGAAGGCTCTGGGATACGCCCGTGATGCCCGGACGCTCGCTTCGGCGGGCTGCGACCGCGTCATTGTTGTATGGGACATGCACCGGCTGGCCCCGTGCTCCATTATTGGCTCCTCTGCTACCAACTCACCCGCTGCGCATGACGACTCCATCTACGCGCTGAGCACCACCCCTTGCGGAAGCCTGATTGCCAGCGGAGCTGTGGACGGATCGCTCATGCTCTGGGACCCTCGCTCCAAGAGTCCTGCGGTACGTTCCTCGCTGAATGCAAGCTGCCGTCGACGCGCTCATGTGCTGAGAAACTACTTGCACGCTGTCAACAGGTCGGATCACTTGTGGGACACACGGACGTCATTAGAGGCACGGTACTCTCACCTGATGGCAAAACACTTCTGTCTTGTTCTTCAGACCAGACCGTACGACTCTGGTGAGCACAGTGCCCTGAGTCCAAGCCTTCCGAGTCCGCAGTGCCATTGCTCTCCCTCCTCTTCCTTGTGGCAACGTGCTGACTGCGGCCACCCCAATCCACATGCTTGTAGGTCGCTCGCGCAGAGGCGTGTGGAGCTAGAGCTGCGGCCACACTCGGATTCCGTCTTCGCCATTCTCCCGACCGCCGATTTCCGTGCCGTCTGCTCTGCCAGTCGGGACGGCACAGTTGCGTGGTCAAGTCTGGTGGCCAACTCGCCTCATAACAGCGCTGAGCATCCTATCTCGCATCTGCTTTGCAAAGCCGACGCTGCCGTCCAAAGGCTGCATCGGCCGGTGTGGTCCGACGAGACGCTGTTAGTGGCCACGACGGATTCCACTCTGAACGGCTGGAGAATGCCGCGCGATGTACCCGTCGCAGCAACATCTGCCAACGCACATGTGTCTCAGGGCACAGCGAGGAGAGCGGCGGCGCCCACGAATGCTGTGCCTCCGGCAAACGGCTCCCTTCGCGCGGAGTCTGAGGCGGCACCATTGCTGAAGTCGCCGTTCACCCGAATTGCGGGCTCGCCCGCAGTGCGACAGCTTGCTGTGCTTCCATCAAAAGTGCAACTGCTGTCCGAGGACACGCGAGGCAGGTGGGCATTTTTCCGTGCAGTGCGTCAATGCTTTCCGCAGCAGCACCGGACTACAAAACACTCTTTGCCCTTGTTGCGAAACGCTGGCTTTTCAAACGCATGATCTGGCCTAGTTTGATTTCAACCCCTCGCTTTAGGGTTGCACTCTGGGACATCATGCGTGGCCGCTGCGTCCGTCACTTTCCGGAGAACACCAAGTACGATGAAGTGCTAAAGGATCTTTCAAAAATGCCCCATGCGCACAACGCGTCGTGGTTTAGCGCAAGCGCTCAATCGGGGACTATCGAGGTAAGCCGCTTGCTGTTGCTCAGGCATGCTGTAGCTTTAACTGAAGATATGGACCCTGAGGCGCCATGCACGACGTATTAGCCCTGACATCTACGCAGGTGGCTGCACATGGGCATTGGTTTGGGGTGGTCTACTATTGAGACGACCATTTGATGCTTGTTCACCCATCGCACCGTCCATGCTTGCGACCCGTCATCAGATTACCCTAGACCCCAGCTCCGCCTTCAATGCCGAGTCATACGCCTCTGATCTCGGGCTTGCCTCCGACGCGGACGACGTCAGGCTCAACCTTGGCGAGCGGCTGCTCCGTGCTTTGTTTGCCAAATGGAGGCAATCTACTACCAACGCCGGCAACGGAGTCGATGGGCCATCCGCGAGCGCTCCCCCGGCGCTCTCTTCTCTGCCCGAGCTCGTCTTCCGGCCCCTTGAACAAACGCCTGTACGCATCTCTGAAGATGGGCACGTGGTTACGCGAACGGTCGCCTCACGGCTTTCGTCGATACCGCCCGATGTGGTGCCACATTGGGTGGCACAAGCAGTCATGGACGGCCAGTACACCTCGAGGGAGAGTGTCAAGATGAGCTTCTATCTCCAACCTCATCCTAAATCGGGTCTTCCCGCGCTGCCCGCGGATAGCAACAAGCTGTCTGCGGCAAAGGTATGCGCATATTGATTGACCTGCTACCTACAATCTACTTCATGGCGATGGCTTCATGGTAGATATCCTCATCATGGCTTTGGCGCCACCGGTAGAAAAAGACGCGTACACCACCGACTCACTCTAGTCTTTGCGCACCTCGACCTGAGGACGAGGCTGCTGCCCATTCCCGTGTCCACTCCCACATCTTGCCACTCTGCTCACGCTCCTTGGCCTTGCCCCGCCCTATCCCTGCGAAGGTCCTCAAGATAGCCAAAGTGGTGCAGTACGTGGAGGATCGGCTGCCAAATTTGCATCCGCTCCAGGTAATGTGTGGCAGCACACCTCTTCCTCCCACGATGACCCTCTCTGCCGTCCGCGCCTTCGTTTGGAAGTCGAGCGACGAGATGGTGCTCTTCTATGCCCGCGCTCCATCACCCATTTCCAACTAGGTCTCCCGGTTGCCTAGATTTGGTAAGTAGGGGCCGCGCATCGCGCCATAATAGGAGCAGCATGATATCCATTATTTATCCGCCTCTTGGGTGTTATCTCCGCTCATTGTTGGTGTAGGTAAGATGCGCGCGTGGTAGTGTTATAGTACTACACCACCTGTTGTGGGGAGGGCGCTGTGGTTGTGACTAATGACTGAGAATGATGTTCATACATAAAAGAAGGGAGGGGGCTGCCGCAGAGGGCGGTGCACAGGGCACGGTGTGGAGGGAGGCTGAGCGCCGCAAGTGCCGTCACGGGGCGACACCGGACGGGAGAGCTCGTCCAGAGCCCCACTGAGCGCAACCATGGCCATGGGCCATACGGGGCGAGACTCGGGGACAGGGACAGAGAAAAAGGAGGCGAAAAACAAAAAACCCCTTGAAGCTTGAAGATGCCTACTTGCTAGTGTCCCTCCCTTCGTCCGAGCACGTAGAGACGTCGCCCTTGTCCCGCTTACCGCTCCCCTTCCCGCTTCCCCCCCTCAGCCTTCAGTCCTTTTTCTGCTTTTTCTTCTATATGGGGGGGTCGGCCTATGTGCATGTGAAGTCGCGTTCCGTCAAAAGAGGGCCAGGTTTTTTGTTCTTATCAACATGTGCCTGTTTTCTTGTTTTCTTTTTGGCGCTCAATTCGACTGATGTCCCACAATTGACGGAACGACACCTTGCATGTGCACTACGTTGGGCGGCAAATGTGCTTTTTTCTGATTTCAGTCCGACGCTTCATGGCTCATTGCTCATGGTTTCGGACCAACAGCAACAGTCGTTTGTCGTTTGTGTTTGTGTTTGCACCGAATAATGAATAATGCACCAGAGGTCAGAGGTGGATTACAACGGACAACGGAAATAGAAATATAGGAAGGATTGGCCGAGCATCTGTGACAGGGGCAAGGATAAGGGCTGGGCTTCCCACCCAAGGCCCGAGGCTGTCGCATCCGCGATCGACCTTTTTGTTTTAGAAGTTGTCTGCGTTTCTATGTCCCCTCCTTGCAGGCTAGTCACTAGTCACCGTCGCAGGATCCTACATTCGCCCATTCGCCCTTGTTGCCCTCGCCTCCTTTGTCGCCTCCCTTGTCGCCTGCTTGCCCCTCACCGGGCTTACCTCCTTGCGTGCTCCTCGCGTTTTTAGGCTAAGTCGCGCGTTCAGGTATCGCCGGTGCAAGGAACCGCCCCCTTGTGTGACCCTGATTCCCCCTCAGGTGTTGGCCGTTGGATGATATCGTGGCGCTGTTTTACTTCGGTCTTCATCAACTCACTTAAGGGTTTTCGAAAGATTCCCTCCTTATTCCTGTGCGTAACGGTCGCCCCCGTCGGATCGTCCGTCGCCCCGTCGCTCTCTTGTCGGCATTCTCTTCCTTGTTCGATCTGTCAGCAGGTTCCTGTGCGTTCCGTGATAAGGACACGTTAGTGTGGAGAGTGTTGACGTGAGTGTAGTGTCATCTCGTCGGTCCATCGGCCTCTAGCCGTCTGTCGTCTGTCGTTCTCCGTTCGTCGCTCTCGTTCTCGTTCTCGTTCCCGTTCTCGTCCCTCGTTCTCAACACTACCTCAACACCAAACCTCACCAATCCCTCAGCCCTAGCCTATCCATCCCGATCCGCCCAGCCATGTCCGCTCCGTCGTCGCGCTCGCCCTCGCCCAAGCCCGTCCTCCCGCCTTCCTCTGCTGAGGAGGTGGTCCAGCCCATCATTCCATCACTCCCGGCCTCCTTCGCCGCGCCTTCCGCCGATCGTCTCCCTTCCGAATCATCGCATATCGAGCCCGTGGTCATGCTCGATCCGTCAGAGGCCAAGCAAGGGCAAGAGGCCAAGGGGCCAGAGGGTAGGTAGGTGGAGGCCGCCTTCGCCTCACGCCTCACGAACTCACGAAAAGCGAAAAGTCTGCGAAATACCTAATCGAAATCCGAACATCGAGCGAAATCCCACTATCTTTCATAAAATCCCCAACATCGAACATCCCAGATGTTCGAACAATAATAAGTCGGTACTCCTAGGAGTACTCCACTTGTACCGATCCAACCAATTCACTTATTCTTATTCACTTGCTGGTCCAGTTAGTGGTCTGGGGATATTTATGTCCTCTACTCCACTCTACTTATTGGTAGGAGTACATACTCGCTCTCTCAAAGCACTCTACTCTAGAGCCCCACTCTATCTCAATCTCTAGAGTAGATAAAGTAGAGATCGTCGGTCGAGGAAACAGGCGGCAAGCACATCCCTCCCGCCTCGCCCCCTCCCCCCCCGCCCCTCGGCCCCCCCCCCTCCCGCCCCCGCCCCCCGCCCCCCCCCCCCGCCCCGCATTCCCCCCCCCCCCCACTTCCCGGCCTCGCGCCTCGGCGCCATGGAGGCCGAGGCCGTGCCGGGCAAGCGGCCGGCGCCAGAGGCCGCACCGCTGCCGCCGCCCAAGAAGGCGATGATGCAGGTGGGTAGGCCAAGCCGTGCACACACGCGTCCGCCCATCGGCCCCGCACCCTTCCTCACACCTTGGGCTCCTTCACTCAGGCGCAGTCTGCAGCGCCGTCGACTGCCCACTCTGCAATGTCAGAGAAGATGCTCCAGCGGCAAAATGCGGCGCTGTCGAGTGCCAAGGCAAATCTTCAGCGCGAGCTGGATGATACTAGCAAGCAGGCGCGCCGCGTCCTTGCCAGTTCCGCGTGCTC
>CM030941.1:3444557-3558182 GCA_018136815.1 Isochrysis galbana | reverse complement strand
CCTATTGCGACCTGTTAACATGTCCACTTAATAGGAAGAGGCCCCCAAAACCTGTTATTGACCTTGTACCTGTTGTCCCATCCAGGCCGCAGGGGGCGGGGGGGGAGGCTACTATCGCGGTGGTGCCCATGTGTGGAAATCAAAGCCGCAGCTTGGATTGTAACGAGGTGAACGAGATGTAACGAGATGGCCTGATGGCCCGACGACGAGATGAACGAGATGGCCTTGATGGCCCGACGAGATGAACGAGATGGCCCTGGGGCCCGACGAGATGAACGAGATTTTCGGGTAACGGAATTGGACGAGGAGTTTCCCCACTAAGCTTGGTCGTAATGCGGTGAAACCGTTTTTCGAGACAAGCGGGAAACCGGGGCGGAAGGAACTGGCAAGGAAGTCGGCAGGAAGGCAGAGGAAATGTCTTGGCAAGGCGACGGAGGCAGGATTTTAACGGTAGACGGAGTGCAGAATTTTAACGGTAGGAAGACAGGAATTTCAACAGTAGGAAGAGGCAGGATTTCTAACGGTAGAAGAAGAGCGTGGAATTTAACTGTAGAAGAAGAGCGGAGAGGAGAAGGAGCGGGGCTCGAACTGCAGAGCGCTCCGTCCGGACTCGAACTCGCGACCCAGAGCAAAAGGTTGGTGGAGGCGGTGGGTTGAACCACTATGCCACGCGAGAGTTTACGTAGCCATAGGGCCGAGGGGAAGGGCTGAGAACCGCCCTATATACTCTGGGTTTTTGTCTCTTCTTTTTCACTTTTCTTCTTCTTTCTTCCTCTGTTTTTTTTTACTGTTTTACTGTTTTTCTTTTACTGTTATTTCTTTTTGCCTCTGAGACATCGCGAATGCGACACCATGAGGCAACCACCGCGGCTTGGGCGAGGCGGCAAGCCATCAGGCATGCCAGGAGGATGGGTGGTTCCCTCCCCACGGCAGGGGAGGAGTGGAGAGAGGGGGAGATGTGAATCTTCTTCGACGTTTGGTTGTAAGCGTCGTACCCGTACTCCGCTTAGGAGGGGGTATCATGGATACATCCATGATATGTGCATCATAGATGCATATCTATCATGGATACATCCATCTCATGCATCGTGGATGCTCATTCTAACCTCTGTATGTTTATACTGAGGTCTCTGCTTCTCACTTCTCCCTCGCGGCCGTTTCGAGTCCGCGCGGGGCATTCTTGCGGCACAGAAATTTCCCCGCGCGCTCTTACTTTGTTACTATTAGTTTTGCGTGCGTTTGTGTGAATGTGCGTGCGCGTGAATGTAGTAAGAATCTTACCCGGCGATATACGATTGGCGATGCGATCGGCGATGGCGCTCTGCCTCGCCCAAGCCGCGGTGGTTGCCTCATTGGCACCACCGCGATAATCCTGTAAACAGGTGCGGGACTTACATATTTTTCGGTGGGCGGAGCTCTCGCTCCGCCCACCCCCTTCTCCGCGCTCCCTCTCCTCTCTCCTGCGGCACGCGCGATGGCGTGCCTGCGCCAGGCCTGCAGCTGCTTGCTGGCGACCCCTGGAGGCTCCTGGAGGCCAGCTCAGGGGGCAGAGGAGGCTGGGGCTGGGCCCTGGCCTCCCCTGCCTCTCCCTCGCTGGCGCTCCTGAGCCTCTGGGGCCCCCAGTCTGCACCTGTCTGCCTGTCGAACAGGGGGGGAGGGGGGGTTGGAGCGATGGGCTGGCCACGAGGGGCCGGGACGAGCGATCCAGGCTTGCCTGTCAAAGGTGCGGGCCATCAAAAGAAAGTCCCAGTGCACCACCCGAACACGGGGGGAAATTACCCCCCGCATACAGCAGGGCAGTGGCCTCCTGGCAAGCCATCAGGCATGCCAGGAGGGTGGGTGGTTCCTCCCCCACGGCAGGGGAGGAGTGGAGAGAGAGGGGGGCTCGTGCCCCCCCATGGGCGAACCAAGTATAAACTTAGTTGAAGAAATAATTAAACCTTACGGGATGTAAAAAACTAAAAATGTTCGCATGGTCCACTTTCGCTTTCGACGGAACGCGACCTGAAGCCTGAAGCCCCGAATCCAAATCTTCCGACTTCAGATTTTTCTTCGAGTCAGACTCCAGGCTCGTACCCCGCTATTGCTATGGCTGTGGGCGGCATCGCAAGTATTGAGACCTTACTTGCAAGAGGGGGAGGGGGCGTGGCGGGCGTGGTTGGTCGTAAATCGTAAAAGTTATAACCCGCTCCTAGCTAGCTAAGGATAAGAGAGATCGGCCGAAAGCAAAACTTAACATGCGGTTTCGGCCTCTTTAAAGAGCCTCTTTTTTGGTATTGGGGCTACAACACCATGCTCAGATATCAGGTTACATTCGACATTGATCCGGGGCGCAGGGCAAAGGAGCTGGTGGTGGCGACCGCCTCACTCGCGCACATCGCACGCTTAGATAGACATCGGTCAGCGGTACGCTATGCTGGTGCCGCCAATCCCTCAATAAGAAGCCACATTCGAGAATGACACTACCTCCACGCAAATTTGATGTCATCAAACCCGATGAGTGTGAGAACATGTGTGACATCCCTCACTCACACGAGGCAGAGGCGGGTGTGCCGCAAAAATCGGTTTCCATGAGCAGGCCCGCCGAGCAAGTAACCCCCAAACAATAAGTAACGTTCGGAGCTGAAAGACTGGGCAAAGAAACGAAAGCAACGAGGAAGCACGCCCGGTAGACCCGCCTGAAGGCTAAGCGCCGCCAGACGGTCCAGCAGGTAGGTGTGACCGGTAGCGAGCCAACAAGAGACCGGCTGGCAAAGACGGCGGCCAAATGGGAAGCACCGTGTGTACATCTAAAATCAGGAAGAGGTGCAAGGTGTACTGCGCAGCTCGAAGCTGAGGGCTGGCGGCAATATCGCCTGTATCAGGCAGCTGGTGAGACAGCCGGCGAGTAAGGAGCTCTGGCTTGATGGCACACATATCACACAATCAAAGAGCACCGGTGAGCGGCGCTTCGCATGGCCAGTGCCTCCCTGTCAATGGGCTAGCATGCTCGCCCCTTGGTCGCCCACATCAGTATGCCCGTGGTCCCGTGCACGGCGATTACGCAAGCGCGAGCGGAGGGTCAGGCTTGTCTTTGCCACCGCTGCCACCATCACCTCCGCTGCCTCCTTCGCCTCCGCCACCGCCACCCTTCGGATCGAACGGCGGCGGCGAGGGCGGGGACGGTGGCGAGGAGTCGTCGCTATCGTCGGAGCCGTCCATGTCCTTTCCGCTAGCATCTTTCTCCTCCTCATCATCCTCTTTGCGAGCCGGCCCCTTCATTTTCTCCGCACGCTCGGCCCGGAGTCGAGCTTTCTCCTCGTTCTCCTTCTTGAGGCGCTCCTGCGTCTCGATACCCTTGAGGCGCGCTTTCTCGAGGAGCGCCTTGAGCTCGGCTTCCCGCTCCTCGGGCGATACCTCCGGCTTCTTCGCGGCCTCCGCCGCCTCCGCCTCCGCTGCCTTGGCATCAGCAGCCGCCTTGGCCCCCTTGCTGATAACGCCCGCTAGCAGCGCCTTCGCCTCCTCGCGCCGATCGCAGCCCGCACGGCGCATCTCGCGGAACTGCGAGTCGTCCTCGGTAGGGCAGAGCGTGAAGAGGCGGCCGTTGGCCTCGGACAGCGTGAGGGCCTCTGTAATGAAGCGGAACGCGTCCTCCCTCGGCACCTCCTCAACGCCCGTCTCATCGATGTCGGCAAGGATCATGCCAATGCTGCCGCCGGATCCCGTCATGATGCGCGCGCGCATGACGGTGTACTCGGCACCGCTAGCGTCGAGGGCGGACTTGAGCGCGGGCGCGTCAGCGAGCATCGCGTCCGGTCCATCGGCGCCCACGTGGACAAAGATCCGTTTGACGCCCGCCACCTTGGCGGCCTCGACCTGGTGGCGGAGTTCTGCCTGGTCTGTATTCATTGTGAGCCACACATCGGCACCGTTCAGCACCTGATCGAGTGGCTCTTCAGTGAAATGGAGCAGGTCAGTGAGCCCCGAATAGCGCGCCTGCCGCGAGAGCAGCATCTTCTTTGCGTCGGCAACCGAGGAGGAGGCAGCAGTGATGGAGTCAAAGGCCTTTGCGTCGTGCAGAACCTGAAAGACAAAATCGTTCTTTCGCTCAGGATGGGCGCCGTGCGCATTCAAAAACGTATGACAGTGAGCCTTCTCCACATGCTTCTCGCGCCCTGTGCAAGACAAAACGAGCCCTGCTTCGTATCTCCCAGCTGCGCGAGCGGGAACCGACCTAATCCAAACTCTCCCTCTCCGTCCCAGGGGAGCATCTGGAAGGTTTTGTCCCTTCATCCCTCTCCTCCGATCAAGCAAACTCTCTAGAGCCCCAGCTTCTTCGGCGGGGACTCAGGAGGTCAGCTCTCTGCCGCACATCTGTCACTTCCCACCCACACTCGCGGCTTCTGTCTCCCCCCTCTGAGGCACAACCCTCTCTCTCCACCCGTGCAGCCTCTGAGGCTCAACCCTCTCTCTTCACCCTGGCAGCTTCTGAGGCCCAACCCTCTCTCCACTCGTGCATCCTCTGAGGCTCAACTCTCTCTCCACCCTTGCAGCCTCTCTCATGATAGGCCTACGCCCCCCCCCCTCTCGCCCGCCCGGCCCTTCTTCCCGAGCGGTGCACATGGAAGATCCTCTCATTCACCTTATCTCGACCCTCTTACACACCCTCCTCCCCACCCTCTTCGCCTGGACCCCCACCCTCTTCCCACCACTGCGAAGCACCTGGAAGACTCCACGCGAGTTGTAGAAGGAGTTCGAGCCGTCGGTGACGACAATGCGCTGAGCCATCAGGTTGGCGTGCGCGCGTGCTGGCGCCCGGGGTGAAGCCCATACGCCATGTACCAGCGCGCCGCTCGCCGCCGCCGAGGCAAGGAGAGCCAGAGCAACCATCGCGACTCTCTCTCTCCCTCTCTCTGCCTCCCTCCTTCTCTCTCTCTCTCTCTCTCCCTCCTCTCTCCCCCCCTCGTTCTCTCTCTCTCGTCTGGGGACAAGAGCCTCTTCTATTCCTCTTGTGGAGAGAGTGAGTGTCTTCTTTCCTCGGAGTTCTTGCTCTCTGCATTACAACTCCTTTCTTCTGATCTCAAGTGCGTGCGGAGAGGGAAGTGACGAGAGGGGCGCTGCTCTCGGCATCGGCGGCATCGGCGAGAGGAGACGGGGGGGAGGGAAGGCGCGGGGGCGCGGGGGGGCGCGCGCGGGGGGGGGGGGGGGGGGAGGGAGAGGACGGTGCGGCGCAGCTCCTCCACAGAGAGAGAGAGAGAGATCGCAGCCCAACGCCAGAGAACGCCAGAGGAAGAGAAAGGGGAGGAAACCGCCAGGAAGAGAGGGACTCTCTTCTCTACTTCTCCTCTCTCTTGTCCCCCCCCCCCCGCCGCGCCTCCCCGATCCTCGAACCTCCTCTCTCTCTCTCTCTCTCTCTCTCTCTCTCTCTCTCTCTCTCTCTCTCTCTCTCTCTCTCTCTCTCTCTCTCTCTCTCTTTCTCTCGACCGCTCCGACGGACAGACGTGCTGGCATGAGGGCCCCCGCCGGTATGCATACCCTCCGCTAAAGGAATAGGATTAAACAAGCGACAAGCCGGACATGGTGTTTTTACGGCGTTGTGAAATCCCCTCAACCCGCCCCGGAGGACGGAGGACGTCAGAGTGTTATTGTTGTGTTAGTATAACCTTAGTGCTGCGGGACCGTAGCCCTTCGAAGGCAACGGAGCCCCTACCCCACACCCCACGATGGGGGTGTGCGGTGTGTGGTGTGCGGTGTGCGCGCGTAGGGCCTGACAAGAGTTGCCGGCAACTTTTTGAGCAACTTTGGGGTGTTTGAGAGGGCGAGCAACTTTTGAGCAACTTTAAGGGCCACAGGCAACATTGAGCAACTCGAGCAACTTACCTAGCAACTTACCCATAGATAGGCCCGTTAGAGGAGCAACCTACCCCTCCTAGATCTATAGATAGGCCGAGCGTGCAACTTTAACCTTAACCCCTCTGCCTCTTCTTATTCACATCAACATCGGTGGATCGATAGAAGAGCACCTACTTGCGAAACGCTCTCCTCCCCTCTGCCTCTTCTTATTCACATAAACATCATGTAGTTTATGTATGAAAAGTGCATGGGTTCTAACTACTAACTAACGCCCGCCGCGCCGCTATCCTGTTCCCTGCAGGCTGTTCCGAGCATTCCCTCTCGCCGCGCTGACGCCCGGCAGCACGCGTCGCGGCAATCGCGGCGCAATGAACAATGAACGAGCAACTCCGAGCAACTTCGAGCAACTCTGCGAGCAACTTTGCCCCTTTTGGGGCCTATTTCGAGCAACTTTTGCGAGCAACTTTGGGGGTCTGAGCGAGCAACTCTTGTCAGGCCCTATGCGCGCGGTTGGCGCATGGCTCGTCCGGTGTAAGCTAACAAGATGTCATACGACGCTATGACTATAAGTTCTAACGTGGTACCCCCGCCGAGAGGTCACCGCAATCTCAATCTCCATGACACCAGCACCAACGCGTGCGTCGACGCTCAAGGGTGCAACACAACATCGGACATCGGGTGGACTGCTCAACGAATTCGATGGAAATCTTTCCTCTTTCCTTCGAATTTGTGGCTGCCGAGTGCGCCACGCGTTTCCACAACTGGTCCCTACAGCGACAGCCATTTCGCCGGCTGCCTCCGCGCACGCCACCGCTGTCGAGGCGGCAGTGGCAGTGAGTACAGGGCACACCAACTCTGCAACTCTGCACATTTGGGAGGGAAGGAGAGTGCAAACATGCCTGGTCAGACCAGGCCATCTGCCATCTGGGGTTGGTATATTATATTCAGGAACACCCCCGGTGCGACCGGCTTGTTGCGTCCTACCGCCCTTAGGAGCAAGTCTACATACAGGGGCGTCCGAAAGAGCGCATGACGACGCGTCAAGCGTCGTACCAATGCCATTATGCCATCGCGGCCAGGCGCAAGCGAATCGAGGCGTTCCTGCGGTGCGAGGGGCGGTGATGGGTCAGTGTGGGGGCCACCCTTAATTAAGAACCCGCGTGCCACCTACCAGTGACCCCCTACCCTGCTTGCGAGAATTCTGGGCTCTCCATGGCCACCACCTCCAGGCCATTCTTCGGCCGATCGCGGGCGATCGGACGTCGCGGAAGCTCCGCGTTTCTAAGAGGGATGCGCCCCACATTCACCACTCCGATTCCTTCCCGTGAGCGCCCGCCTCAATCTCCCAAAATAGACCGCCACACGCGGGGGAAGGGGAAGGGACGGGGTCCCTCACCAACGCCATCGCCTTTCGTGGGGCGGGAGGGGGTCGTTCGGAGGGGGGAGGCGGCTGGCGGGGCAGGTAGGGGGGGACACTGGGGAATCCTTGGACAAACAGGGGAGATGGATAATAGTGGTTAAAATGAGTGAGTGAGGGTGAGAGTGAGAGTGAGAGTGACCGAGTGACCGAGTGACCGGTGACTGGGCTACTCGCTACTCGTCTCTCAGCGGGGGTACAATGTTGGTAATTGTAGTCTTGTGGAAGGTCTTGTTGGCTAGCATCCCTAGCCACATACACCGGACGAGCTATGCGCCAAACGCGCACACCCCCATCGCGGGGGAGGGGCTCCATTGCCGATGAGCCGATGAGGAACGGTCCCTCAGCACTAGGAGTAAACTCGGACAACAAGAAAACTCCGACTCTGACACTTTCCCCTTCCCTCCCCTAGCGGTACGGGTTCGCTGCGCTGCAGCCGGTATGAGGCGAGAAGGAGCGAGGGAGGGGTCGGCGGGTGATAGAGGAAGAGACGGGAAGAGAGGGGAAGAGACGCGGAGAGACGGGAAGAGAAGGATAGGCCCTTCATCACGGCGATGCCGGCCGAGGGCTCAGATGACCCAGTCGAGCAAGTCCGTGCGCGGATCCACCTGCACCTACGCGAGCGAGGCATCTTTGATGACCTTCGCCTGATCGTCTCGGATGCACTCGGCGCTGATGCCGAACCGGCAAGCCTAGAGTTGCAGAAGCGGGCGATTCGACAGGGCATGGCTGATACGCTGCAGTTGAACAGCATGTCCAGGCTCGCCAGCACGCCAGAGCTTGCCGATAGCTTTGCGCTCGAGTGCGAGCTCCTTGGCGGGCGCGCCTTTCTCGACACGCATGGTATGGGCCGTGAGCGCGGCATGCTGCGCGTGAGCTTGCAGCTGGGTGAGGAGCGACTCGAATCAATACCCACGCCCTTTAGCTCAGAACCGGCGGTGGAAGGGTGCTTCCGATTCCCCCTATCGCTCCGCGCCTCCGATGCGGCCGACTTGGCCGAGCGGCTGCTGCGTGAGCGCCAGCCAATGCACTTGCTATTGCTCGAGTCTCATCCCGAAGGTTCCGACGAGCTTGTCTCCTCTCTGCTGGTGGAATGGCGCAAGGTGCTGCAAGTTGGCTGTTGCATATTGAGCATCGAGCTGCCCGGCATCGGTCCCCAGGCTAAGTTACCTGTTGGCTGCCTCGAGCTGCGGTTAAAGCTGCTTCCGCCCGCTGGAGGCACAGTGCCACCTCTCATGTTGGAGCTTGACGTGATGCGACAGCTCAAGGCGGAGCGGGCGGCCGAGATTGAAGCTGAGCGCCGCTTTTTTGCGTACGCACGCGCGTGGTGGGACGACTACCTCTCGCTGCGCCCCTCGCACCGAGGACGGGCAGTCAAGCTCTTTGCTCTGTCCGAGCTAGGGGTCCAGCGCCCCGTTACATGCTACTTGCAGCCGATCCGCGCCGACCGCATGCTGGACTCGCCGCTACAGGCGGCCCATTTCGTGTCGCTCCTTCGCTTTGAGCGGTCGCTACCTGTCGGCGGCACCGACGTTTGGCACTCGGGCCACGCCATGCTTTGCCGCCGATCTGGTGAGGCAGAGGAGCATGCATTGCTGCTTTGCTCACTTCTTCTCGGCTTTGGCCTCGATGCGTACGTGTGCATCGGCACCGATGTGCACGGCCCGCATGTGTGGGTAATGACGCGCGGGGGACATGAGGCGTACCCCGCGCTCGCAGGAAGCAACCAGAGCATCACGTTCTGGGAGCCCAGCTCTGGGGCGCGCTTCTTGCATCGAGGCGCACAAGGCCATGCCTCAGCCTACACCAGCGGGCAGGGCAGCCCATGTGAGCCGCCGTACCGCACGCTGTCATGCGTCTTCAGCCACGAGCGCTTTTACGCCAACGTACAGCCTGATGAGTCGCTCGCTGTGACCTCCCTCCAGTTGGAAGAGCCGCTGCTATGGAAGCCGATGGACTCTTCGCTCCTGCGGGCGCTCACACCATTGCCTGCCGCGGCGCTTACGCCTGCCACCTTTGATGGGCGGGCGGCTCTCGAGCGCACAGTCGAGGCCGAGCTCCGGCTATTGATCGAGCGCCATCGTGCACGACTCGGGCTGAAAACGGCATGGGACTCCTCCCTCGAGTATGTGCTTGCACCAGCTCTCTTCTCGTACGAGATGGAGCCACTCAGCGGGCGCACCATTGGTGCGCCCGAGTTTCAAGCTGCAATCCGGCGCTGCGTGCCATCCGGGCATACCTTCAAGGGCTTCCCCTCTCACTTCACTCACACACGTGCGCACGCCATTTATTCCAGCCTAATGCGCACCGAGCCTTCTCTCGAGGTGATGCAGTGCCGCGCGCCGCAGGTAGAGCTCGCCCTGAGGTCACGCGTGTTCCCATACCCGGACAAGGTGGTCTCAGTATGGCTTATGATCGCCTGCCGCCATGCGGCGGTGCCATGATCAATTGCCAACTGTAGCACAAGACGCACGTGCCCGCTCGCGTTCGCTTGATACTTAACTAGAAGAAAAATTCGTATTATTCTCGCCGCGCGCGCAGCCTTGGTTCGTATTATTCTCGCCGCGCGCGCAGCCTTAGTTAGGCGCTCACTACTCTCACGCTCACAACCACTCAGCACACGGCCCCGGCCGCCCCTTTCCCCCAACCATCTCGCGACTCTCCCTATGCAGAACTAGGGGAATAGGGGCCGTGGGTTTACATATGATCTGATGGCACGCCCCCCCCCCCGAACGAAATCCTCCTCCCATCGGCCCTCTGCTGTGTCTCACCGGTCACCGGGTGTCGCATTCGCGAATCGACGCTCGTTAGGCTTCTCTCTCCTCTTCGTTCGGTATTTATCGTTATAATTCTCTCGTTCTCATTCTCGGTCAAAAACTTCGCGTGGACGCCTAGGATCTAGGGTTCTGGAGCGCCCTTTCTTCCTCCCAGGCGCCTCGCAAAAAGGTTTAATTCGCTATCTCCCCGCGTTTCTTTACCTGCTTCTGGGGGCAATCAGGTTTGGTTTGCCATCTCCCCTCGGAGATCGATTTAGGTTCGCTGCTTGGGTGAGGGAATCTTTCTCCTTGGTCCTTGGTTTGCCATCTCCCCTTGGAGATTGATTTAGATTCGCTGCTTTGGTTTTGGGTTATCTTTCCCCTTGATGCAAGTTGCATGAAAGCCCTTGGTCCCGTTGGTTTTTGGTCTTCTCCTCCCTTGGTTGCTACTCAGGGTTGCTCGATAGAAACGTCTAGAAGGTCCACGCTCAACAACAAGATCTCTTTGATCGCAAGGATATCTCGCTGCGATCTGTATCTAGAGTGATCGCCGCGGTTGCGCGACATAACATTCCTCCTCGACTTTCCGCCTTGGTGGGAAAATCCAAAGCGAAGACACGCTCCGACCGTCGCTGCGGAATCTCTCTCTCTCTCTCGCTCTCTCTCTCCGTCTCTCGCGACGTGTTTGAGATACCGGCGATGTGGGGTCCGCGCGGGGCATTCTTGCGGCACAGAAATTTCCCCGCGCGCTCTTACTTTGTTACTATTAGTTTCGCGTGCGTTTGTGTGAATGTGCGTGCGCGTGAATGTAGTAAGAATCTTATCCGGCGATATACGATTGGCGATGCGATCGGCGATGGCGCTCTGCCTCGCCCAAGCCGCGGTGGTTGCCTCATGGGCATCACCGCGATAACGTGTAGTAAGCATCTTATCCGGCGATATACGATTGGCGATGCGATCGGCGATGGCGCTCTGCCTCGCCCAAGCCGCGGTGGTTGCCTCACTCATGGGCATCACCGCGATAACGCACATTCACACAAACGCACGCGAAAATAATAGTAACAAAGTAAGAGCGCGCGGGGAAATTTCTGTGCCGCAAGAATGCCCCGCGCGGACTCGAAACGGCCGCGAGGGAGAAGTGAGAAGCTGAGACCTCAGTATAAACATACAGAGGTTAGAATGAGCATCCACGATGCATGAGATGGATGTATCCATGATAGATATGCATCTATGATGCACATATCATGGATGTATCCATGATACCCCCTCCTAAGCGGAGTACGGGTACGACGCTTACAACCAAACGTCGAAGAAGATTCACATCTCGCAGAGAGTCGAAGAAGAGAAGGAATCAAGGAGTTGAAGAATCCGATGAAATTGGTTGCGCGGACATGGTTTCGTCAAGATGTCAGCAACCATCTGATGCCCTTTGACGTGCTTGAGCGTGAGGACCTGTTTAGCGACGAGGTCGCGCAAAAAGGCTCCTGCACGCAAGATATGCTTAGTCTTCTTGAAAGCCACCGGATCAAAAGCCATGTCAACGGCGGATTTGGAATCCGAGTAAACGATCGAAGGGCCATTAAGAAGAATGCCGAGATCCGTGATGAGGTCCCGAATAAAGATGAGATCTTTGGCGGTAAGCATCGGGCCAAAATACTCAGCCTCGGCACTCGAGAGAGAAACGGATCGTTGCATCTTTGAGGACCATTGTATGGGGCAGCCGTAGAAGAAGAAGAGGGCGCCACTACATGAGTACTTTGCTTCCCAATTTGAATCCACAAAGGTTACAAAGGACATCTTTGGATTGGGAGCAAAGTGTAGGACGCGGTCTCTGGAGCCCCTGAGGTATATATATATATATATATATGAGCGCTCGTACGGCCGCGTGGAAATGGGTAGCACCGGGATTAGTCATGAACCGGGACAACTGGGAAGCCGCATAGGCCAGATCAGGTCGAGACATATTGGCGAGCCATAAGAGGCCCTCGCTGGGTTCCGGCGGTTTGGTTTGCGGTGTCGCGCTCGTTCCCGTGTTTTCGAGTAGTTGTGTGGTGTGTAGAATTATGAATTATGATTATGTCGTTCCATGAGTCTAAGAAGGCTTTTTTGTATATTTTGCTTCCCTCCCGCGTGCTCAAACGTATCGGGAAGGTGGTCGAGGTATTTTGCCATACATAACATGGTCGCAGATGTTCTCACCAAACCGTGTCCGTGCAATCAATTTCTTCGTCTGCTCAACATTCTCGACTTCTCGACTCTTTCTCCTCGTCAACTAATTCTTGATGAGCCTAAACGTAAACGTCGCACCCCTTGCTCCGTTTAGGAGGGGGTGTCACGGATGTCCCTCCGTCCACTCTTGTATTTACTTTCTACGCCCTATGAGGTCTCTCTTTTCACGTGAGGAGAGGCGACGGGCCCCCTCTCTTCTTTTCATCTCTCTCCCCCCCTGCTTTTTCCCCCTCTCACGCGCCCGCTCTGTTTACGTTAGTGTTAGTGTTCTACGTGTTACTGTGAGTGTGCGTGAGATGGTGATGTTTGGGGTTTGTAGAGAAGAGATTTTTATACGGTTCTGCGACGAAGAGAGAGAGCGCGAGCAATGGCGTCGCTCGCTCCTGTCCCTCTCGGCCGCCCTGGTCACCGTGATGGTGCCAGGGCGGTAGGGCCGACCCCCAAAACCGAAGAAAAAGGAAGTAGGGGGGGAGGGGGAGCGGAAGGGGGAGCGGCGGTAGGGGTATAGGCGATGGCGTCGGGATCGCGGGAGAGTGTGTGTGTGTGTCACTAGTAGCTTTAGCGAACACCTTCTCAAGAATTTTTTTAAAGGGACGAAGTTCATTCCTCATTTCGTTCCGCAACAAGTCGCTCGGATCATTCTAGCATTCTAGCGTTCAAGCTCTATCTACGGTCGTTTGTTTTAATCTCTCTTCCCATGCGGTTGCTGATTGAATCTCCTAGCCCGACTTGTCGCGCCCCTGCATGCCCCATCGGCAGGGGCTGTGATCTAATAGTAGCATGGTGATTGCCCAGGCTTGGCTAACAGCGTTTTCGCGTTTTCGGCTGGTGTTAGACAAGGGCTAACAACACTTTTGAGCTAGGTGTTAGCCCAAGTGGGCTAACAGTATAGCACTGTGGTCTAACAGAGCACTCTGTCGCCTGCAAGGACTTGGTGTACGAGTACGAGGTACGAGTAGCGCCAAGCCGCCAAGCCCGCGGAGAGGAGTTGACCATGTAAATTTTTAACAAATTTTTATGGGTCGCGGCGCGGCAAAGGAACGGAACTAGCGCTAACTCAAGACAGGACTCCCTGCCGCGGCAAGCGCAAGCACCCTTCCCCCTTATGCCACCCAGCTCTTCACTAGCTTTCTACCTGCGCTAGCAGGAGCGCCCCTCCCTCCACACTCAAACAGCCCCCCACGCCAAGATCCTGTTCTGGTCTCGCAGGCAAGGGGGCCTAATGGGAGGGAGAGGAGCAACTCCTCAGAGAGGAGAAGAGGAGCTGTGGGGAAGGAGATGTCTGAGTGGGGGCGCTATACCCTTGCGCTAGGCATGGGCAGCGACGCCGCCTCAAGACATATCCTCCCTCTTGTCTTGAGTCGAATTTTTTGGTGCTTGAAACAGAGGGCGAGGGGGGTTGTGCTTCTCGGGTTGGTTGTAGTTGCAAGAGGGAGTGGGAGAGGGAGTGAAGTGTTGGAAGAGGGCCCAAGGCAGGGCACTGAGTTGTAGGTGATTGTGGCCCACAAGAGTGGGGTGAAAACGAGAAGTGTATCAGCATGGGTCTTGAGTTGAAATTTTTGGTGCTTTGAACAGAGGGCAAGGGGGTTCGTGCTGTTTGGCTTGGTTGTAGAGGGAAGGGAGAGTGGGAGAGGGAGTCAAGTGTTGAAGGAGTGCCCAAGGCAGGGCACTGAGTTATAGGTTCTTGTGGCCCAAAGGAGTGGGGTGAAAACGAGAAGTGAGTCAACATGGAAAACAGAGGCTTAGGGTGCTCTCCGTAGGAGATTGATGGTTGTGAAGTGCCCTCCCATGTTGGGTGCACTGATGGTAGAGGTTTCCACCATGGGGAGGGCAGCTGAGCTGCCCTCCCACATGAGGTGCTCTTGGGGTGGGGGGGGTTCCCACTGTTGGAGGGGGTCTCGAAGACCCCCTGCATGCTACGCAGAGCCATGGTGGCAACCTGTTCGGTGCCAGTGCTCGCCACCCCGCGCGCTTGCGCGGGTGTGGTTTGGATGGGCTGGATGGGCTTTGAGAGGGCTTTCTGACGAGCCGCCTCGGGCGGCATGGGGCGTCCCAGGTGGGGCGCGGTGGCGAGGGTCGCCTGGGGCTCGGGAGCGGTCGCGGCACGCTCCATAGGTCAAACTATAACAATAGTTCGAGGAGTTGACAATGTAATAATAACAATGATTGAACTACCTATTGTGACCCAGTACCCAGCTCATAGCTCATAGCTCACAATGCACAGTGCACGCTTGGTAGCGCGCAACGGGGAACGGTAGAAGATAAAAGTCATACTACGGACCTATTATAACTGTAATGCGGTTGGCGAAATCTAATAGTAGATTCTAACAGCAATTTTGGAGCACTTGGGCTAACACCTCCCCCAGGAGGTGTTTTTTTCCAGCGAAATATCGCTGGGTAACTATTATAGATCACAGCCCTGCCCATCGGTGAACCTCCAAACCTCCAAACACTCTTAGGGTTAGGGTCTTAGTCTTAGGGTTTGCAGGTCTTTGTCGTAGTGGAGCCATTACGCCATCATCATCATCATCGGCCTAATGACTAATGAGAATCCTGCGTCGGCCTATGCGTCATCTCGCGTGAGCTCGATTCAGCCTTGGCGTATGCTTGTATCTTTCATTGGGAATGACGTCGGATGGGAAAGAGGGATTCGCCTTCGGCGATGGGGGAGTGTTAGAGTTTCCTTTTGTTGTCTTGGTTTACTCCTATAGTGCTGAGGGACCGTGCCTCATCGGCGGCAATGGAGCAGCCCCTCCCCCGCGATGGGGTGTGTGCGCGGTTGGCGCAGGGCGGCTAGGGATGCTATCTAACAAGACCTCTTACAAGACTACAATTTCTAACGCTACTTCTCTCCTTGCTCCCTGATTCACGCTCTCGCTCTCGCGCTGCACCTGCTCTGCCCCTTTTGTGCTGCCGGCATGCCCCGCAAGGTTGAAGTGCCGCTGCCGTCCAGGGACGTGCTTGCGCCGGCGCGCGACATCCTCCTGTTCCAAGGGGACTACGCCATATTCTACTACGTCTTCCTAGCGCTCTACTGCGCCGCCTGCTGCCGCACCCTCCGTGAGAACTGCGGCTCCTCATCTCACCCTTCGTCTGCTTCTCCCCGCAGCTGACTGACCAGGCCCGTCCGCTCGCCTCTCGCCTTCCCGGCAGGCGACGCCCAACCGACCATGAAGTGGTTCCATGCGCTTCCCATGCTGGCGCTCACCTCGTTCGGCGGCGGCATCATTGTCCCCATCACACTGGGCAAGCCGATGGTGCTGCACACAAACGAGGCTATCCTGCCGACAATGATCATCGTCTGGCTCGCTGTCAACAAGGCCTATTTCGTCCTCGAATTCCTGCGCACTCGCCTTGGCAAGGCCGTCTCCAATACGGGCTTTGAGGTGTTCCGCTACCACGTGCTCGCCAATTGCTCCGACTTGGCGAGCAAGGCGCTACCTGTGCTCTCAAACGGTTACCTCGAGGTTGCGCTCGTGGGGCCACTGCTTGCCGGTCTCATCGGGGGCTGCGGTGGCGCCTTCATGCCCCTCAGCAACGGACTCAAGGCCATCGAGACTGAGGTGCCGTGGCGCGTCCAGTCGGCCGCCATAATGTCGGTCTGGCATCACTTCCTAATGCATGACTCAGGCGTGCGCGGTGTCATTGCCAATAAGCTGCCCTTCCTTGAAGACACCGAGACGGTGCGCCGTCACCCGCCTATAGACACGCTTGCGTCGTGCGCTTCCGACGGCGCCCAGCTTAGCCGCTTTCCACTCCCGCAGGTGAAGTGCCTCGGCATCCTCTTCTTTGTTGGCATCCCTGCACTGCAAGCGTTCGGTATCCTGCCAAAGGGCTTGATGGGCACAAACCCGTTGGTTCCCAAGCCCAAGATGAAGCGCACGTAACTGTTCCTCTCTCCTGGCCCCATCCACGCTGTTGCAAATTGTGCGCCGGGCCGGGCCCAAATAAGCCAGAACTTGTCCAAAGTCGTGATCCAACCGGGAGTGCGAGTACCTTGTCTTCCGGTGACGACGGTCAATGCAGAGCACTTTATGGCTATTGATGGCGAGGGGGCGGTGGTGGCCCGTCAGGCACCCTCATGCCACCCAAACTTGCATCGCTGGATCACGCATCAAAAGAGGGGTTCTGGACTTCTTGAGCTCTGCGTCTCTGAGGGTGGTAGACGGAACGCGCTACTAGGTGCCTTGTATACCCCAAGTCGAGTATTCGTTGCCTCCTTCTAGTGATCTTCCTTGTGTTGGTGGTGTCTGGGGTGCTTCTTTGTGTTGAGCCTTCCCAGCTCCCTCTTTCTCACCCTGTCAAAGAACACCTGTCTATCGCGGTGGTGCCCACGAGGCAACCACCGCGGCTTGTGCGAGGCAGAGTGCAATCGCCTCTCGCATCGCCGCGACCCGATTTCGCAGAATACACTAACGGCCGTCGGTCCGAGACCATAAGTGTCCGTGGGAGACCATAAAAAGGCGCAAATGTCGATGACGCTGGTTGACATTTGTCAATGCAGATCGATGGATTAAGTAATACAAGGCCACACACACACATCAATCACGCATCACACACATCATACCCATTGCTAATAATGCATTCGCCTCGACATCTCATAGTCCCTGCGCAGGTTTTCCTCTGCCTGCAGTCTAGCTAGCTCACGCTCGCGCCCTGCCCGCCTACGATCTGCGGATGCTTGCTGCTCAGCCAACAAATCTGCCAACCTGCGAGCACGCTCAAAGTCATATGAAGCTGGAGGAGGGGGTGGGGTACAAGGCTGTGGCCCGCGCCGGCCCTCGCAACCGCCCACGCTCGCACGACCGCCCCCGCTTGCGTGACCGCTCGCGCTCACGGGACCGCCCTCGCTTGCACGACCGCCCCTCGCGCGACCGCCCTCGCTCGCAAGACCGCCCTCGCTCGCAAGACCGCCCTCGCTCGCAAGACCGCCCTCGCTCGCAAGACCGCCCTCGCTCGCAAGACCGCCCTCGCTCGCAAGACCGCCCTCGCTCGCAAGACCGCCCTCGCTCGCAAGACCGCCCTCGCTCGCGTGACCATAGCTCTTGCCTTCTTGCCCACTCATGCTCTGCCTCTCTCTCCCTCTCCCTCTCCTTCTCTCTCTCCCTCTCTTCAAGCTCAGTGATGGTGCATCAGTTCATCAGCTGACACCAACTTCGAGGCTGACACTGATATCATAGCTGATATAAGCTGATGGACCTTATCAGCTGTTATCACCTCCAAGGCCCTGAGCGAGCAGATTATCAGCTGATATCAGTGGCTTGTGTATTTGCTGCAGATATAAATATATCAAAAAACCAGGTAAGTAGGAATGTTTGGGCGACAAGCGGCTCAGATGACAGTCGAGGGTTTTTGTGGGAGTTTCACTAAGGTTTCACTTTGCGTTTGACGTCAAACGCCGAGGAGAAAGCTCGGTGGAACGTGTTTGTTTTTCTGCGTACAGTGGGAGCGCAGTGAGGATGTGGCGAGTTTGCCCACCGGTTTTTTTTCCGCTGGGGAGGAGAGCGCGCGATGGCGACGGCGGGCACTGTTTGGAAGGCATCAGCACTTTTCTGTAGCAACATGGCCTCCAATAAAGTCTCAGCTCTTCTCTTGGCACAATCTATTGTATGCTTGAAGCTGTAGCCTACTGCAGCTTCCTGCAGGGATGTCCACAAGGTCACTACACAGACAGCCTCTTTCCCAACATCAACATCAACAAAGCACACAAGGTACTTATCAACTTGTGTCTCGCGGCGGCCAATGAGCACACCAACGAAGCATGCTGGCCCAGGAGGTATGTCAGCCAACGTGTCGACTGCCACTGATGCAGTCTTACAAACAAACGTTGTGCCTGAACGGAGCCTAGGATGCTCCGCAGCAGCATGGAGGAATGCAGTGCCCGCGCGGGTGGCCTTGCCCCTCGACTCCACAACCAATGACGTGTCACCGGGCTCAAAGGCTGAGTACAGTGTGAATGAAGCATGAGAGAACATGGGGCCCACCAAGTACCCTTGAATCAATCGTGCACCACTTGTCTGCCGTATGACGTGGCGGACCACCGCGGCACTCCAATTGTCTGGTAAGCTTGTCCTCTCGCGCCCATGTCCCTCCTCCGTCCAGTGGACAGTGCATCGGCCCTGTGCCGGCTGCAGACTCGACTTGCCGCGGTTGCTGAGAGTGGCGTGCCAAGTGTCCGCACGCGGCCGACGCCGCCTGTGCCGCGTAGACGGGGCGTCTGTCAGTTTTGGGCGGTATTGATCGACAGGCGGGGCGCAACGCGCTCTGCCCTGCTTTGCGCTTTGCTCGCGCGCTTGCGCAGGCTGGCAGTGACTATAGTTGCGCTGCTCTAGTCGTAGTCAAGTCGGCCCCCTGACTAGCATAGTCAAGTCATGCCATAGCCTCTGACTATTGACTACTAGTCATAGATAGCCCTCTGACTATTGACTACTAGTCATACCATGGGAGCTTGACTATGCGTCTGACTATAGTCGTGACTTGAATCATGTACAGCTTTGGTGAGAATATTAAAAGGTTTTTTTGTCTGTCTGTCGACCAGTGGGGGAGGGGGGGTTGGAGCGATGGTCTGGCCACGACTGGCCAGGATGCGCGAGGCAGGCAAGCCTGCCAGTGAGAGAGTGGGTCAGTAGGATTGTCTGCTCTTGGCAAGCCATCAGGCATGCCATGAGCATGGGTGGTTCCTCCCCCATGGCAGGGGAGGAGTGGAGAGAGGGGGGGGCTCGTGCCCCCCCATGGGCGAACCAAGTATAAACTCCCTCCTTGGAGGAGGGAGTGGAAAGTAAGCGGGCGTGGCTACGATATACCTGTGCAGGGTCGCGCGTGTGGCGAGAATACTAAGAAGTTTTTCTTCTTCTTCTTCTTTCGGGTTCAACACGATGTTCAATCAAGATTCCTTCTTTGTCCACTTCCCGCCCCATGACATTGCACATTGCCCAACCACAAAGGATCTCCGACGTCTTCAACCTCTGACTTTGTCTCCGCGCCCCTAACTCACAGTCCGCTCTAGTATTCGTTATCCCGCACACCTCAATCGGCTAACGGCCTGATTTCCACCTCGTCACTCGCTGCAGCTGCACCGTACCGGTCTATGTCCTGCGATGTGATGAGGCTAAGCAGAGTGCGCAAGGCTCTGGGCGTGGCAAGCGGCCGCCTTCCCCGACCACCAGGTGTGTTGGGGAACACGTCCTCGAGAAAATAGTAGATATGACCAACGACGATGCCGGCCATGTCGATGGAGGGTGAGTTGCCGAGAAGCACCTGCGATGTAAGGTGTGCACATAACTGATGAGTAGGCAAATGGGTATGGTAGTGCGCTGCAGGGGAGCCGCGGGCCGACAAAGGCGAACGGAAAGGATGGAGACCTTTCGTGGCGTGTGCAGGCTCACCGAGAAGGCTAGCAGCACCCACGGCAGGTATGGTGCTCGGAACTGGAACAGACCGAGAAATGACATGCGCACATATTGGTTCCTACGCCCCCACACATAGACCATCATGAAGGCGAGCGAGGAGCCGAGAAATGGGGGTACGTCCATGAACGGCGATCCGGCGCACAAGAGTACCCCACCTGCCACACGCGGAACGGAAATGATGTTCTGTTGCGAAGAGCCGAACGGCCACGTGCGTGAGTGAACAGCATGCGCGGCGTGTGTGGCTCGCGCACCAAAGATGATCATGTAGAGGAAATCAGCAGTGCGGCCACGGAAGCAGCCCTCCTCAAGCAGGCGGCAGTAGCGTACGAGGAAGAACATGTGGAAGAAGAAGTCGAGCCCTATCGAGCCGAAGAAGAAGAAGTTGGTGAAGACTCGCCAGACCTGTGTGCTCAGAGAGGAGGGAGGAGGGATGCTGTTGTCCACTGCCACCGTACCACTACCACACGTGTCAACGCAGCGGGCGGACAGCTTCGATGCGACGTACCTGAAACTTAAAAATAACAAGCTGGACGTTGAAATAGAGCGAGAATGGCGAGACGATGCTGCCACGGCGCACGGTATGGAGGAGAAGGGGCAGTGAGCCGGCAGAGGCAGGCTGGCCCGGCGCACAGCACGAGCACAGCAAGCGCGGCGGCAGCGGGCGCGGCGAGGGGGCATTGGCACGCGCACTCGAGGGCGCAGGCTCCGGTGGTGATGATGGAGGCGGTCAAGTACAACCGTGTGATGAGCGGCATCTCGAAGTACCATTCGTCGAAACCCGCCATGGCAGCGGCGGCGGCGGCGCCACCGCGGCGGAGCTTGCGGGCGGCTATTTGTGGCTCCCACCCCAATATCCTCCGGGGCGAGGCAGGGAAATGAGTAGACCCGGGTTGGGGTTTTGTTTTTCGTTTTTATAATTATGAAAAACGTGCAGCGGGGCTGTCACACCCGGCCCTGTTTCGGTGGTGGTGGTGGTGAGGGGGGGGGGGGGGGGGGGGGATGGTGGTGGTGGTGGGGGGGGGCTTCGCGTGGGGGGGGAAAGGGTACCTGTGTACCCATCGGGGCGAAGAAATGAGGGCGCCGTGAGGGGGGGGGGTTGATGAGTTGAATGAAGAGGGGGGGAAAGCAACCTACTTTTATAAGTGGGGGTCAATGGGGGCCTCGTGCCCCCCTCTCTCCATCGCGGACACCCCCCGGGGTGGGCCCGTACATTCAACCCCAGCCCCTGCCCTCTGGCAGGGGCAGGGCACTCAACGAGACAGCCTAGACCCCCAGTGGGTGCGGGCCGCGAGCCGCACTCCCACGCCCGCATTGGGCCTGCCCTCGAGCTGACTCCCCCCCTGTCCCTGGTCGCCAGGCATACAGGGGCCTCTGGGAGGCTCCCATGACCAGCGTGGCAAGCGTGGGAGAGGCAGGGGGGGCAAGGGGCTGAGCCCTAGCCTCCACTGCCCCCTGAGCTGCCCTGCTGGCCCTCTGGGAACCCCCACAGGACCTCTGAGAGCAGGCCAGGGCGCGCGCATGGCGACGCGCCACAGGGACGACGCGGGGTGAGAGTGGAGAGAGGGAGAGGGGGGATTTTGCACCCCCCCCAACGGAGTGCGGTGAGAAACAGGCCCTGTTTGCGTTAGCAAACGGGTAGGGGGCGGCTGGCGACAGGAGGGAGAGAGAAGGGAGTGACCCAAGGTCGAGGAGAGTACCCTAGGAGTGGCACAGGTTACTCGAGTCGCGGCCACTTATTTCTCGAGGATCGCTCACGGCGCGAGCTGGTAAGGGCCGTTCCCCTTTGTTGACGAGAGTTCCTCCCCCCCCCCCGGTGCTTTTTCCCGGAGAGTCGGCCGGCGTCGACCGGACCGCCTCAATGGGTTTTCCCTCATTCTAACTTGTGGGGAGTTAGAATGGGAGCCGGGGGCCTGCGAGGGGGCAGATGTGGAGGGGTGCATAGGAGTATGTATCTGTGGCATCAGCACGCGTCAAGGTGTACGGGCAGGTGCACTGAGGGTTGTCGTGTTAGTACCGGGCTAGTGAGAGTAGTGGTACTAATGCTCAGTTAAATTAAAAAAAGGGAGGGGGGGAAAGCGCAGAAAACAGAAAAGTAGGGAAACGGAAACAGCGTGGGGAAAGAAGAGAACGCCTTTTCTTCGCAGTCGCAGTGCACGAGGTCTTTTTACCTTTCCTTCCGGTTGATTGACCTTGTGATAAATGAATAAAAAAACTTTTAAACTTTTAATATTCTCGCCTCTCAAAAAGTTAGCCCGGTCACTCACTCATTTTAACCACTATTTCCCACCTCCCCTGGGTGTCCAAGGATTCCTTAGGGTCCCCCCCTACCTGCCCCGGCAACTCCCTCCCCCCTCCGAACGACCCCCTCTCGCCCCACGAAGGGCAATGGCGTCGGTGAGGGACCCCCCGCCCTTCCTCACACACGGCGAACTTCAACGCGATGCGCGCGGGCGGCTGTGGCGATTGGCGTGACTGCTAGGGCGGCCTTTCTCCTTTCTTGATATGATGCCTGGCGAGCCATTCTGTCCAAGTGGTAGAACGTGAAAGCGCCGGCAGCGCGCCCGGTCGTGTTCGAAAGTTGGGCACTCCGGCTCGTTCGGCCCGTAGACTTAACGTTGTTGTCGTCCCACTCACGGCGAACTTCAACGCGATGCGCGCGGGCGGCTGGGGCGATTGGCGTGACTGCTAGCTGCTAGGGCGGCACTTCTTGATATGATGCCTGGCGAGCCATTCTGTCCGAGTGGGTGAACGTGAAAGCGCCGGCAGCGCGCCCGGTCGTATTCGAAAGTTGGGCACTCCGGCTCGTGCTCGGCCGGGTAACGTTGGCGTTGTTGTTGGTCCACGACACGGCCAATTTCGACGCGATGTGGGGCGATTGGTGTGAGTGCTAGGGCGGCATTGCTTTCCAAGCCTGGTAGACCTAGTGAGCTGGCGACAGAAATTTCCCCGTCTTACTATATTTGTGCCTTGCATGAACGGCCTCACTAAAAATATACCGGAGGGAGGCCCGACGGCCCGACTGTATTTCGCGCACCGTCTTTGAAGGCCTGAAATTCGGTATTTTTCGAAAATTCGCCGGACAATCCCCACTTTTTTTTGCTGTTTGCTGATCCATCCTACCGGAATCTATTAGGAAGCTTATTTAGTCCGTCATTCACCCATTGCAGCTGGTGCCCTCCGCACCCCCATAGTGACCGGGCTAGAGTCAGGTGTCGGAGTGATACCGGGGGGAGGGGGCAATGCCCTTACAAACTGCTAGAATACTAGAAGTAACTCGGCTAACGAAATTTCACGCGCCATGTCCCCCCCGCCCCTCCCCCCCGCCCCCCCCCCCCCGCCCCCCCCCCCCTCTCTCCCCCCCTTTCCCCCCCGGGGCGCCGGCACATCGGGCTGTGGGGAAGCGCATCCAGGCGTGGGGGGCGCGCGCGGCGCCTTGTGTGGGGCCGGGGGGTGGGGGGGGGCTTGCGAATGCGGCCGGCGCTCAGGTCGGCGGTACGTGCGCTGTGCGCGCCGTCGCGCACGGTAGCTGCGGCCACCAGCGGAGTGCTGCACATCTGCGGTACAGCTGAAAGCCACAAGCTTGGGCTGGGCGATTCCCAAGACCGTGAGGTGCCCGTTCCGCTCCCAGCATTGGAGGGCATCAAGTTCACGCACGTCGCTTGTGGCAAATACCACTCAGCAGCCGTCTCGGAAGAGGGTGACGTGTATGCGTGGGGCCTTGAGTCATCTGGGCAGCTAGGACTCGGCTCGTACCGGACCAAGGCGCACACGCCCGCCAAGGTAAGCATCTCGCAGCCAGCCATTTGCGTCTGGAGCTCCAGTGGCCATCCTCATGACTCGTTGATGCCGCCTTGCAATGCGGAGCATGGCTATACCACACGTATCGCCGTCGTGCGCTGACCTTTGGAGTCTTACTGGCGACAGGTTGATGCGCTCTCGGGCTGTGGGGTCTCTCAGCTTTCATGCGGCTCGTATCACACGCTGGCATTGACAGCCAAGGGTGAGGTGTACTCAACCGGGTTCGGTGGATCCTTCTTCCACGGAGCAGGCGGCCTGGGCCATGGCAATCGCCAACAGCTGGACACTCCTAAGAAGATCCCAACCTTTGGCCACGGCGATGACCGTGTGCCCGCCACCTATGTGTCGGCCGGTGTGCTACCACAATCTGCATGGTGCTTTTCTTTGCCAGAGCGTGCACCATCCCAGGATAAATGTGGCCTGTTGCCACTGGTCTCTCTCTACTTTGCTCGATTAAGTGTGACGTCTACGTTACCATAGGCGGTTATCATTCCTTGGCTGTCGACGAGAACGGCGGCGTCTGGTCCTGGGGTCGTGGCGAGTGGGGACGGCTCGGTAAACTCCACTCCCTACCCTCATGTGCTTCATTTGCATTGCATAATCATTTCGACAGCATATGGATGGCGGCGCCCCGTCTCATTCCATCTCATTCATCATTCGTCGCGCATGTCTCAGGCTTTGGCGACTCCTCCGATGTACTTGAGCCGCTTAAAATGGACGAGATGTGCGAGGCCATGAAACCGACTATTGCTAGAGCGGGCGAAGCTCACTCCGCATGCGTCGGTAAGTTTGCTGTCGAGATGGTAGACAATGGACTAAGTCTCACCCAATCCAGCGCATGTGTGACTACGGCTTAATTGGATTGTCTGTAGGGGCCGATGGCGTGCTCTACACTTGGGGCCGCAATGAGTACTGGCAGTTGGGGTACGAAGTAGTCGGTCTCTTCAATTCAGGCCAATCTTTCGATGCGCAACCGGATCCGGCGCCCGTGCTCATGCCGGAGGGCACTGCTCGCGTCGTCGATGTGGCATGCGGCGAGCTCGGAACTGCTGTGCTCCTTGAGGATGATTCGGTTCGCAAATAGTGATTCCCACCAAATGCACCAACTGCGGACGTGCCGGCGCAGCGGGCGCTGTCCTGTGGATGGTGTGGACCCCTTCGACTTAGAGTGTCCGGTGTCCAATTTTCAGGTTTGGCTGTGGGGTATGCGCCGTTTCTTCGAGGTGACGAAGATTCCGGGGACCGGGCCGTCCAGTGGTGCTGAGCAAGGAATCAAGGTTGAGGGCAAGATCGCGCAGCTGGAGGTTGGCGCAACGCATGTCGCGATTCGGACGGCATGCGGGCGTGTCTTCACCTACGGCTCAGGAACCGCGCTTGGACTGCCCAAGTCGGAGCGGAAGCAGTGGGAGCTGGCAGAGGTGAGCACGGATGGCAGGCGTGTCTTGCAGATTGCTTGCGGTTCCAACTCCACCGCATTGATCCTAGAGGCATAGCCCTCCCAGTGGACGGGTCACGAGCAGGTGCCCTCAAACGTCGTAGATCCCAACACAAGTTGGTCGCGTAGGTATAACGAGGATGCTGCACGGCGAAATGGGTGCTTGGTGGGGAGGCTAGAATTGTGTCGACAGAAACGCAGTCACTAGATTTTTCCTGAGATGAGAAAGGTGGGAGTGATATTGACAGCTCGTGCAGTAGTGGAGTCAGTTGTCGTTGATACAGCCTGGAGAGCTTCCACGAAGTGATGGCACAACCGGTACACGCAATCACCACGGATTCCTATCACATCCTACTTCTTCGCTTGGCTACTTTGCTCAGCATCTGCGCACATTGTGAAGCGGGGCTCTGCCAACTGTCAGTCAACTCCCCACATTTCTCACCTATACTATTGTTATACTAGGTTTATACTTAGTTCGCCCATGGGGGGGCACGAGCCCCCCCCTCTCTCCACTCTCCACTCCTCCCCTGCCATGGGGGAGGAACCACCCATGCTCGTGGCATGCCCGATGGCTTCTTAGAATTCTCGCCTCGCACGTGGCCCGAGGGGCCCAAAGCGCCCAACTCGCAGCCTGTTGTATTCAGGCCTCCAGGCATGAATATTTCGGCATGGGTACGTGCCTTCATCGTTATATATCGTCTTCTATGTTCGTCTTGGTCACTCAAGGCGTGCAGATTCGGATTCTCCCTGGGCTCAAATCCTGGTCCGCCGATTTTCGTCTCGAAATTCGAAGATTTGAGTTTTATTTTTACCGTTACGGTAATTGTCCACGCGTTTAAGGTAAGAAATGCTCCCCTTCCCTCCCCCCCTCCGCCGTTCCCCTCCCCCCCCATCCGCTCCTCCCCTCCCCCCCTTCACTGTTCCCCTCCCCTTCCCCTCCGCTGTTCCCCCCCCCTCCGCCGTTCCCTTCCCCCCCGACGGCGAGAACGACTAGGTAGAAAGTAAGGAGGGAATCTACGTGCGTAAACCGAAAGGGGCGAGAGGGTAGGCTTCGCGCGGGGGAAAAGTCCGCAGCGACGAACACCTACGACGAGAGCGAGAGCAGACGCGGGGGAACGACAGCAAGGAGGGACCAAAGACAAAGCAAGGCCCATGGTGCAAAGGAGCGAAACAGGAGCGAGACAGGCCACAAAGGGGCGCGACGGCAAGGAGCGAAGGGCGAATTACGAGTGAAGAGTTCTACAAGTTACGAGTAAAACTCCGCGGCGAACAAGAACGATTGAGCACGAAGACGCCTAAGGTCGGAAGTCGATCGCGGATGCGACAATTTTACTCTGTAGTCCGAGCCGGAGTCCGAATTGTGTTTTGACCCTCGAGTCCTCGTTCTCTCTACGGCCTGGCAGAAATGTCTAGACATTCCTTTAGACATTTGGGCGGATTTCCCCCCCAAAAAAGTCTCGAGACATGTCTCGACATGTGGGCTGGTAAGGCCGCTCTCTCCAAAAAAAAACTGTCACAACGCGTGGGCGTGGGCGCGCGCAAGCGCGCAATGGCTGGCCCAAGTGGGCTCACTCCCCTGCCCCTCCAGCCTGCTTGCACACTGCATGTCTGCACGCCCCACGCGCCACGCACCAGCCCTTGTGCCTTCCACATTCTCATCGCCGCGGCCCTTCGCCTTCGCTCAGGATCAGCACGCCGCACGACGCGCGCTTCGGCCCTGCTCGACGACATGGACAAGAGCAATGGGGAGCAAGTGGAGGCCGAGGAGGTTGTGCTGGACGACACGGACGACGAGAGCGACAGCGAGAGCAGCGAGAGCTTCGGCGAGAGCGAGAGCGCCGCGGCCCAGGTGCAGGTGGGCACGAGGGCCAAGCACGAGATCCTCGGTGACGTCACAGTGACAACGCTCGGCCGGGGCACGCTGCACGGCGGCGAGAAAGGTGCAGGTGCGGGCTGTGCACCGCACGCCGCACGCGTGCTCACACAACACGAAAAAAAAAACTAAACTACAAGCTACAAGACATTTAACAAGACATTTGGGCTGCAGAATACTGCAGAATAAGGCATGTCTCGCCCATTTCTGAGAGACATTTGGGCAGAAAAAACGAGACATTTCCGCCAGGCCCTAGTTCTCTCTCTCTCTCTCCTCTTTTTCTGGTGGGCGCTCCTGGTTCTGCTCATCAGAGGGGGTGGCGGCTCTCTCTCGTTATAAGGAGGGGAGGGGAGCTAGTGAATCTTCTTCAGAGATCGACAACAACGACAACGACCCAGACGACAAAAAGACCGACTACGACCTCGACAACGTTATACAACCGGACCGCCTCGACTCTACTCTCCATGACCCATTCTTACCGTGGACGGCACCGCCACCGCCGCGCGCGCTCTCACCGCAGCCGACAAACCCCACGACTCTCCGCAAAAGGCGCAAACATTGGCAAGCTTTCGGAGTCGACCCTGAAACAGGCGAGTAAAAGTGGTCCAACGTCAACTCCGAGATCGCGGCGGAAATCAACGCACAAACGTTGACCGGCAGTCGCCGCGAGGAGAACATGAACTATGCGGCCGCGGTCGCCCCCATCACGCTCGTGGGAGCGAAAGGTATCCGCGCCGAGGAGCTGGCCACGCTGACCAGCAGACCAAAGACAGAAGCCCAGGCACGCCTCGAAAAAGACTGGGACAAGATGTTCGCGAAGCCGCGGCATCCGAATGATAAAGGGGGCGTAGGGTGCATCAGCCCTCCCCTCGAGCCAACCACCGCCTCGCCGCCAATCACGGTAGCGGCCGTGACGACGCTCGATTCTCCGCCTCCGGTTCCGACAACTCCATCGAGTCCGACCCCGCCCGTACGTAACAATTGCGCACGTGACCGCGCACGACACCGAGAGCATCGTCGAGACTCGAGACGGAGCCCTCGCTTTATCCGCGTCACTGCCTCTACACCCGAGATTTAATGATTTGCCGCTCCGGCGTCTCCGATAACCGCGACGGCGTGGTCCTAGCCGACTCCGCCCTCACCGTCAATAGCACTCTCGCCGATACAGGAGCGGGCCCGTCTGTTGTCACCACCGCCTTGCTAGCCAACCTCCCGACGGGCGCGTGCGTTGACCGACTAACGGACGCCGCGGTGTCACCTCTCCACGGACCGGACGGCCTACCTCTCATTACGCGAGGCAAGGCTCGAATCATCTTCTCCGTAGGCGGCCGCCCCTTTCGTCACGTCTTCACCGTCATCGAGGGTAACCCGATGCTACTCTTGGGCAACGATTTCTTGGCTTCGCACGCCGCCTCGATTCAACTCGCTGCAGATAGCGCGGAGGGTTCGATCACCCTAGACACTCCGTCGGCGGCTGCACGCGCCTCGAAAGTTAACGTCCCCAACGACTCCACGCCACCCACGTTCCGAGTTTCCACATCTCCGATAACTGCGTATCCCGCGAGTGAGACCTGTGCCCTGGTCAGCACCTCGTCCACGAACCCGATCACCACCGACTTCTTCCGGAGTGCAGCCGCCCGCGAAACCGGCGCCAACCTAGCCCTCGAGCCGCTCTTCAACACCGCCGATGAATTCGCCGCCAAAGCGCCGGCGTCATGTGGCTCCGAGTACCTCCTATACACCCAGGATGCGGTCACGATCGCGGCGTTGCACGTTGCACCAGGCCACGTTTTGTGTTCGCGTCCCTCTAGCCCTACGAGAACACGAAGGCTACGCGATGCTAGTGGACCGTCTCCCTGTCCGCGATGCCTTAGAGAACCCGCCACTCGTTCGCCCTCAAGTCGAGCTTCCGCGTGAGGATCACACGGTGGCGGTTACCGTGGTGAACTTCGAGCACAAGGCCCTTCATATCCCATCTTTCCATCCAGTGGCCTCACTCCAAGTTCGATTCCAAATACACTCCAGGCGCGCTGCGAAGCCCTTCTTGCTCAGCTAGCCCGGTATGCGAGGGCCAGCCAAAGCACAAAGCACCAAATGTCGAAGTGCCGCTGCGCGAAGGGTTTCTGCTTTCTTCGCCGCTGTGTTCGGGTAAGGCGATGAGCGAAGAGTCTATCCTTAATTTTTGGCGTTTTCGTTCTTTCTTTTTCTGGTGTGAATCCCGCTACAGCTTCTATGGTCTCAAATATAGGTTGTGTGGAGGGACACTTTGCCAGGTGGTGGGTAGAGTTCTCGCGGTGTTTGCCGCATAGCTTGTAGCCTGTTGACTTCGACTTTCTTGTGAGCAATACTTTGAAAACCATCCTGGAGGTGACATCGTGAGGTTCAGCCACTGCCCCTGCCCCTGTGAGAGCTACGAGGTCCTCTTTGGACGTCCCGATAGCATGCGAGTTCTGACTTGAGAGCCGATATTGTGTGGGCGAGTGGTAAATGAGTCTTGCAGCAGCGACAAGCGGAGATGGATGCGGTATTAAATTTTTAAATTTTTAACAAATTTTTATGGGTCGCGGCGCGGCAAAGGAACGGAACTAGCGCTAACTCAAGACAGGACCCCCTGCCGCGGCAAGCGCAAGCACCCTTCCCCCTTATGCCACCCAGCTCTTCACTAGCTTTCTACCTGCGCTAGCTGGAGCGCCCCTCCCTCCACACTCAAACAGCCCCCCACGCCAGGATCCTGTTTTGGTCTCGCAGGCAAGGGGGCCTAATGGGAGGGAGAGGAGCAACTCCTCAGAGAGGAGCTGTGGGGAAGGAGATGTCTGAGTGGGGGCGCTATACCCTTGCGCTAGGCATGGGCAGCGACGCCGCCTCAAGACATATCCTCCCTCTTGTCTTAAGTCGAAATTTTTGGTGCTTGAAACAGAGGGCGAGGGGGGTTGTGCTTCTTGGGTTGCTTGTAGTTCCAAGAGGGAGTGGGAGAGGGAGTGAAGTGTTGGAAGAGGGCCCAAGGCAGGGCACTGAGTTGTAGGTGATTGTGGCCCACAAGAGTGGGGTGAAAACGAGAGGTGTATCAACATGAGTCTTGAGTTGAAATTTTTGGTGCTTTGAACAGAGGGCGAGGGGGGTCGTGCTACTTGGGTTGGTTGTAGAGGGAAGGGAGAGTGGGAGAGGGAGTCAAGTGTTGAAGGAGTGCCCAAGGCAGGGCACTGAGTTGTAGGTTCTTGTGGCCCAAAGGAGCGGGGTGAAAACGAGAAGTGACTCAACATGGAAAACAGAGGCTTAGGGTGCTCTCCGTAGGAGATTGATGGTTGTGAAGTGCCCTCCCATGTTGGGTGCACTGATGGTAGAGGTTTCCACCATGGGGAGGGCAGCTGAGCTGCCCTCCCACATGAGGTGCTCTTGGGGTGGGAGGGTTTCCCACTGTTGGAGGGGGTCTCCAAGACCCCCTGCATGCTACGCAGAGCCATGGTGGCAACCTGTTCGGTGCCAGTGCTCGCCACCCCGCGCGCTTGCGCAGGTGTGGTTTGGATGGGCTGGATGGGCTTTGAGAGGGCTTTCTGACGAGCCGCCTCGGGCGGCGTGGGGCGTCCCAGGTGGGGCGCGGTGGCGAGGGTCGCCTGGGGCTCGGGAGCGGTCGCGGCACGCTCCATAGGTCAAACTATAACAATAGTTTTCTGGATGCGGTATTAAAGAGCGGATGCACTCGCCCAGAGCTGAAATGCTTTTTTTTGACCGTGCGCCACGCCAGTAGGGCACTTTTGCGAAGCCATCCGGATGGAAGACGGGGAGGCATTTGGACGGGAGAACGAGTTGTCCGCAAGCAGCCGACTCGAGTTGTAATTCTATTACTTCGCCTCGTCTGTAAAATTGAAAATTGGTTCCAGAGCATGACCGGATCGCCCTAAGGCACTTCCTGACCATCGAACCGCCTTGCGTCCCCTAGACTCTAGGGGAATCTCCAAGAGCTTTGGAAGTATGGGGCACAACGTAGCATTTGCGGTACAAAACACAGCCCTTTTATCATTTATCTGCTATTAATACTATTAAGCCCGAACTGCTAAGTAAGACTAGTGCACGAGCGGGAGCGGGAGTGCCACTCCGAAGTGCGGCCGTAAGGCAGGACGAGGGTATAAAGGGAATGGGTGCGTGGCTACATTGTAACGGACCAAGAGCCGAGCGCGTGGCGAGGACATTGAGAAGTTTTGTAGCCGCATGCTGCCTACGCTTATCGCGCTGACTTTTGCCCAAGACCGCCTATAGCGCCCTTCTCAATCTCAGTCTCAAGCGAAGTGCCATTGTGCCATCAGCCATCAAACGTTAGCAATAACTCGCGCATTGCATTTGCTGTCTACCGCTAGATGCGACAAGAAGCATCAGTCGTCGAGCGCGGAGCACACTGATCAGCAAGCAATGCCTTGCACCACGTGCCAAGTAGGAAGTAGGAGCGCATCATGTCTAAGTGGCTCACGCCCATGTCGAGGACCCTGAAGGGACGAACGCTCACAATTAGGCATGGAACATTACCGCTTCAACGGTATGTAAATATTTCCACATCTCACACACTAGGCCTTAAAATAGCTTGCCTGGTGTCATGGGGCACGCCACACTGCCCATCTATTCTACTTTGTCTCGCCGTGCCAAACGGCAATTTCAGGCCCTTCCTCATCGCCCGGGAGGAATGTTGGAAACGGAGGCATGGCGTGGTGGCCCTTGGAGCTCGTATCCCGCCGTTTGCGCTCCGCGTCCTTGATCCGCACAATGCCGCCCTCGGGGCCCGGTATCTGTGGACAGAAGCGCGAGGGGGTGATGGCGGAGAGTCGTGCTTGCAGATGCCCGAGTGGATCGATAGCACGCGTGCATGCGGGTGAGAGTATTTTCATGGCACCCTGCATTGAGAGTGCTCTGCATGCAAAAAGCATGGAATGTGCTCACCGATCCCTTAACGTAGAGTAGGTTGTGCTTAGCATCGACTTTGTACACAAGGAGAGAATGCATTGTCTGCCTGTTTCCACCCATCCGACCAGGCATCTTTTTGCCCGGAAAGACCCGTGTGGCGTACATAGAGCCAGCTGAGCCACCAAGGGAGCCTGGGCTCCGATGCGAAAGTGAGTGGCCGTGTGATGCTGGCTGGCCCTTAAATCCCCACCGTCGCATGACACCCTGGAACCCTTTGCCCTTTGAGACTCCCTGAACGTCAATGTACTGCCCTGGGACGAAGTGTCGCGCGGTGACAGACGTGCCAACTGGCAGGATGGCATCCTCAGAGACACGAAACTCACGCATATAGCGCTTGAGTGGCAGGCCACGTGACTCAAACTGTCCAGCGTCCGCCTTGGTGAGGCGTTTGCGCTTTTGCCAGCCGGCGCCGAGCTGCAGATTTAGCCCACTCCCTTCGCTTGTTGCGACGCGCTTGGCCTGCACTACCTGGACATCCTGCACCTCCACAACGGTCAGTGGCAGTCGCTCTCCATTGGGCAGCCAGCTGTGAGTCATGCCACACTTCATACCGATCGCGCCGCACCTGCGGCTCCCGGCCGCCCACACCCGGCTGAGCGGCTCAATCGCCGCCGCCGTCGAGAGCTTTCGGCAAAGCCTCCGGGTGGTCCACATGCCAGAGTGAGGCAGGGGAGGGCCCGAGCGCCAACTGCGACGGCGACCCAGAGTTTTCTTTTTCTGCAAGTTTTACCTACCAACTTCCTAATTCTCACCATTACTGTGCAGAGTGCAGAGGAGGAAACCGTCAGTGTTTTCTTGTTGTGTGAGTATAACCTTAGTGATGAGGGACCGAAGCCCTCGACGGCAACGGAGCCCCTAACCCGAGATGGGCCAAGCGGGCGCAACAGGCAGCTCAAAAGATCAATAAAGTTGGGAAGTCGGCCGGTAAGGCGTGGAATAGGAATAGGGGCTTGTAAGCACTAAGCACTAAGTACTTAGAAGTAGATAGTGACTCATGGCTAAGTACCTACTTAAAGATAGTGCCCGCAGCTAAGTACTTACTTCGAGATAATGCCAAAGTCTAGCTAGTTAACTTAGATAACTGAGATATCTAGATAATTGGTTAGCTATTTTTTCTGTTTTTATTTTTATTTTTGTTTGGGTTTGGCTTTACTGTTTATTGTTTACTCTTTGTTGAGCCATTGTCCATTGTGCGCCCGCCCACGCCCACGCCCTCCTCGCCTTTTCTCCGCTCCCATAGCCCCCTCTATCCTCTATTGTCTAGTACTAGTACGAGCGACATGACGATGGCATCCGAGGAAGTGGAAGCTGAGGTGCTTGATGATTTGGAGCGGTACTTGATACTTGAACCTGCCGGCTGAAGACGAAGACAACTTAGACCTCGGCGTGTTAGTGTTAGCATGGTGGATGGTGGAAGCAGCGCGACCACAGCGGCCCGGGTGGGCTGCCCGTTCTTGCTAAGATGGCCCGACGATATCTCGGTAGGCCTGCTGCGAGCTCGGCCGGAGTTGAACGGATGTTCTCTAACAAAGGCCGGTAAGTTGCACGATGACGATGATCTCAAGGCTCAAGGCTTCCCAAGCAGATGAAAGCTTAGAGCATGCTTTGCTGCTTTGCTCGCAGCAGCCAATTGTGAATGAGTGAGAGTTTGATTGAGCTCGAGCTTGCGCATTTATTTATCATTACGTGGGCTCACACGCACGCAGCACGCACACGCGCGCGCGCGGTATTAATTGGGTATTAACAGGTTATGCCCCATATGCTAAGTACCTACTTAGAGATAGTGCTCCACTGCTAAGTACCTACTTAAAGATAGTGCCAAAGCGTGGTAGATAGCCAACTAAGTAGCTAGCTGGGTAACTTGTTCCACGCCTTATCGGCCGGAGGTGGAGGTGGCTCTCAGCTCTCAGGGCGACGCAGCCGCCGTCTCCGCCTCGGTTTCTCAGATCTCAGACTATCGCCACCGTTCAGAGCTTCGTTCAGACCGCCGTCGCCAAAGCCCTCAAGGGACAACAGCTGTTTGGTCACTCCAGTTTACCAGTACCGGTGTAAGGCTATGAATAAGTTGGATTTTGTCCTATCTAGATATCAGGGGCTGGAGGAAATCTGCCATCTAGCTAGATATAGATATAGATACGAGCCCTTCGCTATCTAGATAGACAACTAACTTTATAGTTGGTTGCGATGGAGCGCGCCGCCGAGCCCCTTCTCTCCTTCGGGCCCCCCGCCGAGGGCGGCCCCCCTTGCCCCCACGGACCACGGACCACGGACCAGTCGCCAAAGCGCGCGTAGACGTCGCGCGTGAGCACGCCGTCGCCGCCGCCAGCTGCTGCAGCCTCCTCCTCCAGCCTTGCGATGGGCGATGGGCGTTTCTGAGCCGCTCGGGCCCTATCTATGCGAGACCGCGTCGTCCGCATGAGCACCTCCGCTGCCACCGCCATAAAGGCGAGTTCCCAGAAGTCATCTGTGGCGGCGTCCGGCCCGTCGCGAGCCCTCTTGCGCGCCCTGGCTCTCCGCTCCTCCAGCGCCAGAAACATGGCCAGTCTGCAGTCCTCCAGCTCTCGCGCCGTGAAGGGCCGGGTGGGCATCGCTGGCCAGCGCGCTCTGGCGGCGCGAGATTGGTTGAGAAGCCCTCTGTTGGGTCTCCGCCGTCTGATTTGGTCTTTTGCAAGAGCGACTCAACAGCGACTCAACGCGGGGAATCAACCCTGTTGACTCGGCCACTCTTGAGTCCCCGTTGAGTGTTGAGTCGCTGCAAAAACCCTCTAATGTATTTCCAGGTTCCAGGGTGAAAGGAACAAAAATGTATTTCCAGGGTGAAAGGAACAAAAATGTATTTCCAGGGTGAAAGGTGAAAGGAACAAAAATGTATTTCCAGGGTGAAAGGAACAAAAATGTATTTCCAGGGTGAAAGGAACAAAAATGTATTTCCAGGGTGAAAGGAACAAAAATGTATTTCCAGGGTGAAAGGAACAAAAATGTATTTCCAGGGTGAAAGGAACAAAAATGTATTTCCAGGGTGAAAGGAACAAAAATGTATTTCCAGGGTGAAAGGAACAAAAATGTATTTCCAGGGTGAAAGGAACAAAAATGTATTTCCAGGGTGAAAGGAACAAAAGTGTATTTCCACACGGGTTCGAACCGCGGACCTTCAGCATGTTAGGCTGACGTGATAACCAACTACACCATGGAAACATTAGTAGATGCTCAATGTGACCAAAAGTGGTAATAGTATCCATCTTAACTTAGCCAATTTTGGTGTGCGCACTTCCTTCTCTGATTCTGCGTTTGCTCCCTTATCTCTTAAGAGGCGGCTGGAAGCACCTGCAAAGGTGCTTCGAGACCCTTTTTGATTCCTAGCATATTGGCGGCCCCTTGAAGCCTGGAGGACACCAAGATTGAGCTTGAGCTTGGGGCTTGGGGTTGACGTAAGTTTTGTAATTTTTTTTTGTCAAATTTGGGTGGTCAATCGAAATCGAAATTTTTGACCAAAATTTGGGGCCTTTCACTTGGAAAGAAACAAAACTTGGGGGGCCGCGCGGAGATTGGAAGATGCGACACGCGAGGAGAGAGAGAGGCGCAGCAGGGCGCCGGCTCACGCCCCCGCCTTGTCCCCCAGCTCACGACCCATAACATCTTTCCTCCCTAGCCTGAAGGTTTGGCACGACGTGGTCCACGACGCAGTCGTCGTCGAAGGTGCGAGGGAGAGTGTTATAGGGTTATAATAGGACAAAATATTCGAAAGCGTCAAAATTTTGATCAAAATTTAGGTGCCCAACCCTCAAATTTTGACAACAAAATTTGGGCCCTTAGAAAACAAAACTTACGTCAAAGCCAAGCTGGAGCCTTGTCATCAATATGTATTCAATATGGAGGACCAGTCTTATGCTTATGCATAAGATGGAGCCGTATCGCCCGAAATTTGCTCCGATGACCTGATTGGTGGCGATGATGCCGACGAGCTGGCGCAAAAGGTCATTCACGACGCATGCTACAGTACAGGAGATGGAGTTGCGATTTACAACTCTCATCAAGATAAGACGTTTTGGGGGCATTTATTGATGCTGAGTAATCTAAGCCTTACAAAGGAGTTTCATGCACAAGATGAACTGCTCACACACCCTTTGGACCACATGATTTGATGGGCAAAGCGTTCCCTGTGGTTGTGCTGAGTGATGGGAGGTTGTGGCTGCTGTGTGTGCTGATGTGGAGGGGCTGTATGTGGTAGTAACATGTGAAGTATGAACAGAAGGAAGCACAGGGGATGGGATGACACGGACGGGGGAGGCACGCGCGGACGAGGGCGAGACCGAGGGTTCGGTCTCGGACGGCATGAGGACGAGCGAGACGGGAGCAGAGGACACAGGCAGGCGAGAGGGGCACGAGAGCGGTCGAGCGGTGACGCTGATCGCGGGACGAAGAACAAGGGAGGGGACACTACTCGCGGGAAAAGTAAACGCCGGGAAGGGAAAAGACGCGGGAAGAGAGAGGGATGAAACGGGGCCGGAAACTCAAGGAGACACTCGGGGAGAGAACGGGGGGAGGAGAGAGAGAGGGGGTGGACCCAGTGGCCAGTGGGCCGACGCGGGGGAAGGGGGCGTCGGAGCGTGACAACAAAGAAAGAAGGGGGACGCGGGGGAACCCGATGGCGGGAAAGGGGAGGGCACAGTACATTATTGCAATGGCCATGGTGCTCAGTACCGTCCACGATGAGCAAGGACCCGAGGATATCTTCCAAACAGTTAAACGCATTATTGCAGCACGACGCACGCTGTCTGCCAAGGATGCGTAAATCATCTAAAAACCCGTCACGAAACACAAACACCCACAAAAGTGCCCACATAACGTGACAAAAAAAAACCTTTTAATATTCTCGCCTCGCTCGTGGCACTGGAAGACGCTCACGAAGCCTCGCCCTTTTTCTACCCACTCCCCCACTCCCTGCCTTGCGGCAACTCCCCTCGTGCTCTACTTAGGGGCCCGGGTCGTGCGGGGGTTTCGAGCTAGGCGGGGTGCACCTGTCCCCATCGGTAGGTTCTCTCCTTCCTCCTGTTTTGATGGGTGACCTGTCTATACAGTAGTTGTTGCCGGGCGTCTTCATATAAATGCGTACGAGCGTTCGCTCAGCGTGTCCGTGGTCATGGACGGTCGTCCATCCGAGCTGTCGGTCTGAGCGGGGTGACGCGTCGCTTCATGCGAGTCTCTCGGCTAAGCCGAGAGCTTTCGCTACGAGGCCGAATTCCTCGCTGAGGTGTAGCCTGCCTTTCTCGTCTTCGACAAATATAGGGGTGCTGAGTTCTGTCGTTTTTTTGATCTTCGGTTTTCTGCCCTGGGCGGCCTTATATGTACGCATGGAGTTGTGGGGGTCTGGTGAGGTCTTGCCTCGAACTAAGGTGGCAAACCTTATTAGAGTGGCTTCAAGGACTGGTATATAGTGGTAGTTGTACGCCTCGAAGTCAACTCTATAAAAGTCTTTTATTATGTATTTCCATGCTATTATATAGAGCGCTTTGAGGCTGTCGGGGGTGGTCATGCCGGGGTATGCGAAGAGTCTGTCTTTGATTTTTTGCGCTCTCGATCTCTTAGGAGGAGGCGTGTGCTTTGTCAGGGCGTCTATAGTTTCGAATATCTTTTTAGTCTCGGGGCACCATGCTAGATGACACGATCCCTCTCTGTGGTCGCGGCATAGTCTACATTTAGTCGTTAGGCTATTTGGGAATCTGTTCCTAGTGCCGATCCTCCTATGAGTAATATGCTTGAAGTGCAGGTGCTTGTCCGTGTGTTTTAGCAGCGGCATTGCATATAGTCTAGCTACATGTATCCATTCATCTTTCGTGATGTTTAGTCTCTTCTCCCATGCGGACCTCGCCGCTTGCGAGACGTTTTTTCGGGTCGTTTTCGTCGCTTCCCTGGCGATGTCGGAGACGGTGATCGCGTCAAGAGCGACCCTTCCTTTCCGTATGGCGTACTCGTCCGCCAACGGGTATTCCATGAATCTCGGGCCTTTGTACCCGTTTTCCCATTTCGCTGGTGGATGGTAGTATTGGATGTCTCCGGCTTCCGCTATTTTCCCGGTACCGGCTGTCTCTCCTAGGTAGTCGGTGTCGGTGTGTATCCAGATATTGTTAAATTTACTGATGTATCTGTCATCCTCTGTGACTCTAACTTCACTGGGTAGTGTCATATCACCTAACTCCTGAGGCTGGGTGCCGCCAGCATGCGACTCTTCTCTTTTAGTGTTTTTGGGGGGGCGTTCTTTCGCTCGCTCCAACAGCCGTGTCGCGTAGTTTACGACTTCGTCCCATGAGTCAAGAAATTCTTTTTTGTGTATCACGCGGCCTTCGTGCGCGAAGGTTTCGGGCAGATGCTCAACATACGCCGAGCACTCTTCCCTACTGTACGGCGTCGTGAGGGCGCCGTCTTTAAAAACGTTGTGGACCACGGTTGTGTGTAGTGATTCCCACAGGCGTGCCCACGGGGCCCGTACCGCAGGGGGGGGGATATGTATGTTGTGCCATATCGGTTGTGAGAGCGCGCCTTCTCGCGTGAGGAAAGAGGGCTTGATGTCGAGTTCTCGGAAATTCGCAAGGGCCTCTTTCCAGAAGGTTGGAAGCGCCGGGTTCCCTCTGAGGCTGCCCGTCAACGTATTTGTGGGGACCGTTGAGAGGACCGCGCCTCTTCCTAGACCGGTCCTACAGAACCAGGCGTCGAGTCCATGTTTCCATATTGCCTTTCTCGCATTTAGGTAGTTTAGAATCCATTTGGCTTGCAGTGCTTTTACGTGAGCCGACCAATCCAGGAGCCCTAGCCCCAGCGTCCTAGTCGCGCTTTTTTTGTGCGATGTGGCGTAGCACGGGTGTTTTATCCATTTACTTTGTTTGTTTGTGTATGGGCTATTCCATAGGACGGCGTCTACCGCTTTTTGTACCCGTGAGTGGAACCACTTGGGGGCGGCCAAAGTTTGCAACCAATATCTGGGTATCCCGTAAATCATGAAGTTCGCCACTGTCGTTCGTCCGAAGATCGTCATATAGTTTGTGGCCGGCGTGAGTTTGGCGACTCTTCCGTCGATTTTATCTGCTAGTCTTGACCAAAATGGTTTGAGGGCCTCCGGCGCGCCCAGGGGGACGCCTAAAATGGTTAGATACTCTTCGTTGCTTATCCAGTTGTACTTTCGCATGTCCCATGGCGGTTTTCGCAGTCTTTGGGATCCCATTCTCAGACCTTGGAATTTGCTTGCATTGGTCTTGCCGCCCGTCGCTTTTTCATGTAGCTCCACCCATCCCAGGGATCTTTGGAGGCTTTTATAGTCTCTTGCTATTAGTGCCGTGTCGTCGGCGAATTGGCTTATTTTCAGGCTATAGCCGTTCAAGTTTACCCCGGTTATGTCTTCATCCCCGTTGATGGCCCGGGTGAGTGCCTCCGTTGTCAGGAGGAACGTGAGCGGGGAGAGCGGGCAGCCTTGCGGCATGCCGCTCCCTACGGTGAAGGGGTAGCTCCTCCCGCCGTTGGTTTTGATCGTGCGTATCGGACGAGCGTCCTGGCTCGTAAGCGCCTTCGCTAGCGTCTGAAAGTTTGGCCCGAAGTTGAGTAGCTTGAGAGCCAGATGATAAAACTCCCAGCTCACTCTGTCGAAAGCTTTCTCCCAGTCGAGGGCTAGTAACAGTCCCGGGTCACCGGTCTCGTCTAGGTAGGCCCTTGTGAGTTGCAGGAGGTGCGTAGCCTCGCTAATGAGTCTTCTAGGCACGAATCCTAGTTGGTTTTCTGATATTATTTTCCCTATCACTTTGCTAAGTCTGTTCGTTAGAATTTTGGCTAATATTTTGTAGTCGCTTTGTAGCAGCGTGATAGGCCTATAGTTACGCGGGTCTCGCGCGTCGCCTTTCTTGTATAGTAGTATTATGTCGCCTTCTCTCAAGGTTAGTGCTAGGGTCCCCGTGACCAGCGTCCGGTTGTATAGTTGTGTTAGCAGCGGCGCCGCTGTTTTTTCATGCGCCTTGTATATTTCCGCCGGCAGCCCATCCGGGCCCGCGCTCTTTCCCGAGCCGATGCTTCTTATAGCCTGCTTGGTTTCCTCTATATCAATGGCGCCTTCCAACCGGCGACGATCTAGGTCGCTTAGTGGTCTATCGGCTAGGGTCGCCTCTAGTTGGGGTATGCGCTGGGCGCTTTTGGGGGAATATAGCCAAACGTAGTATTTGCGGAATTCTCTCCGTATTTCGTTGTCTGTAGTAACCGTGTCGTGCTGTGAGTGCACGGGAGAGTCCCACGTTCTCGTGCGGTATAACTCCGCAACACTCGCCTTCCATTTGCGGGGTTTTAGTTTCGCAAAGAACTCCTTTGAGTGTAGCTCCTCTCGACGAAGCTGTCGGTATAGCGGAAGATTCTTGAGCGGGATTTTCCCCCTCTCCTCCGCTAGCTCTGCTTGTGTTTTCGCGAGCTCCGCCGTGAGTCTCTCGTTCGGTCCTTGATTCGCTAAGCGGATATTAAGCCTCACGGCTTTGAGCTCCAACTCGGATTGGATAGTAGGTTTGCGTCTCGCCGACGTCTCCTCCCTTAGGAATGTGGCTATGTTGGCTTTTGTGGCGGCCCATACGGTTTCTATGCCTTTCCCCTCGCCGATCATCCGGCTGGCGGTTTGCAGTAGTAATTCTACCGTCTTCAGTGCTCCCTTCTCGTGTATTATGCTTGTGTCGATTGGCTTGTCGAAGTTACGTCCCTGCCTGTAGCCCGGCGTTTCAAAAAGAGCGAGGACGGGGAGGTGGTCTGACGCGGCCTTGCCGGAGAATAGGTCCGGGCACGGTCCGTGCTGCTGCCATTGGAAGGCATCTGCGTTTTTACTGTGGTAGATGCGATCAATCCTCGTGTGAATGGTGGCGGCCATCCTCGTGTAGCCGATATTCGGCCCCAGTCGCATCGTATGGTGCGCGTCTTGGAGTCTATGTTTTCGAGCTAGCGCTTTCCATTTCTCGCCGTGTGCGTTGGAGTAGGGCGTGTCGCCCATCCTTCGAGAGTCGTGCGTGCTGTTCTCTACGCAGTTCAGGTCACCCCCGATTATGGTTGGGGTAGTATCGAGGGTGGCCAATTTTTTGTCAAGTTCGGCCATTTGCCTTCCGCGGGGACCGGGTTGCGCGCTTAGATATACGGTTACTATGCGATATTGGATGTCGTCTATGTTTAGTTTTATTGATACACATCTCCCTTTTAGCATTACTTCTAGGGTCTCCTCCCTAGCGGTTATCCGTTCGGATGCTTCTCTGATCGCCACTGCGACTCCGCTAGCAGGGTCCCCTAGCTCTCCTGGGGCGGCAAACCACAGCCATCCTAGCATGGCGGCTGTCCTATGGGCCCGGAGGTGCGAGCCGTCCTCGTATGCGTGGAGCTCTTGTAAGAGCAAGATGTCCACCTTCGCCTTACGCGCTTGTGATAGCACGGCGGCTAATTTGCCGCCCTTGGTGCCGTTGATGTTGTACGTCGCGACGCGAATGGGTCCTTCACCTGGGTATCCAAGGGTGGAATCAAATGTGAGCCTTGGGCGTCGGGGCATCGCTCTTGCTACCGTGAGTTTGTTGGCCGCAGCCGCGGTTGCGTACACGTACTCCGGATGGAGGAAGAGGCACGCCGGGCCGTTTAAGCAGACGCCCGGGATCTTCTTGTGAGGATGCAGGTGGCAGCGAAGCGTACACTTGTTTTCGATCCACGCACCCGGAACATCGTGCGAGAGGTTGCAACGGACTCCGCGTTTATTCCTGAGGCACAGCCCCTGAGTGAAGCGCGCACATTGTTTGGGGGGGCCCTTTCCCAGCGCCTCGTGCGCCGATTTCGGGCGGGGGTTGAGTCGTTGCGCTTCGTTCCTTGCGCGGCGCTTCGCCGCCTCTTCCTCGCATTCACAGATGCGGGCCGAGTTGGGGAGGCCTTTCGCCACCTCCGGCCGCCAGCCTTTGCAGCCTCGCAGGCTGCCGTGGATCATGAGCTTGTGAGGGGATTGGATGGTTGCTGGCATGCTGATCTCCCTGCACGCCCGAACGGCGTAGTTGACAGGGATGGTCTTTTCGTCGATACGAAGCAGCAGCTTCCGGGGGAAGCTCCCGTCGAGAAACGAGCCTTGGCCCGCTGAGACATAGAGATGCCAGCGAGTCGAGTAGGCTGCCTTGGATATGAACGTCCCGGCTCCTCCTTCGAGCTTCATACGCTCGCGGTTGCCCTTCAAGAAGGTGAGTCCTACCTTTTCGATCGCAAGGATGATCGCGCTGAGGTTGATTTGGGCCGCTTGTGCTAGGCCTTCGGCCTCGATGACCAGATGCGCCGCCACATCTTGGAGGGCGCTATATAGCGTTTTGCGCGACGAAGAGCCTTTCTTGTTTACTTTCTCGTCGATGGATTCCGTTTTGACTCGGACCGAGATGTCAGTTTGGCTGATGCGAAGCGTGGTGATGTCGCCGTACCGTTCTTTGAATTGTTGCGCGCAATCCTCGTTCACAGCAATATGCCATGGTCCGCGAATGGAGCGGGCCCAAAAGTCCGGCTCCGGGTCGACTCCTTCGAGCTCCAATAGGAGCTCTACGATTGCGGCGTAGACTGTGGCGTCCAAGAAGGCGTGGTCGCCCTCTTGGTGGAAGGATAGTTCAAAATTTGCGTCCGATTCCATGGCGCCTTGCTCCTCATCTGAGGGCGGCTCCTGAGAGGCAAGGGCGGTCGGAGGTGGTGGGATTGTGGGTGGGTCTATGTGTGCAGCTGGCGTGTCTGTGTGGCGTACGCCCCAAGGCGCATCCAAATAGTTCCTCGTCTGTGTGATCTTCTGTTGTGTTGCTGGAGGATCAAGGTCAATGAGCATGTTGTGATTGGTGTTGAGGTTGTGCCCATAGGGGCCACCCGGTCTCGGGCCGCGCCGCCGAGGCAGCGCGGCCGTCGCCAGGGCGAGAGAGGCCTCTGCCATAAGGCATGCCTTGTGGGTGAGTGTCTCTGCTGGTCTGGTGTTGGTGTGATGCTTGTCACAGCCTGTGGCCCACCATGGGGTGGGCCAGCATGGCTGCCTTCCTTGGTGTGGCCGGGGCCACGGGCCGTGCGGCGCGACCGGGGTCGCGCTCACCTGCTCGGCCTCTGCGGGCGGTCGCGGTCGCTTCGCCAGCGACAGTTCCATGGGTACTGGGGGGGCTCCCGCGGCGGGGGGCCCGAAGGAAAGGTGGGGGGCGGCGGCGCGCTCCATGGCAACCAACTATAAAGTTAGTTGCGCATAACGTGACAAGTCCTAAAGATCTTGCTATCCAGGCATGGAATGTTGAAGGGGTACGGTAACATTGGAGACTTGGTGTGTAAGACGGGTGTATTGGCACTTTATTTAGGAGTTGTTTGTTTCAAGTATAACGTTACATGCGAAAGACACAAAACACCATTTGACCATACACCCGGACACTTTAGCACAGACGGTGACACTCGCCTTGGCTATTTTGCGATGGCGACGTGGAGCATCATCGAATGTGCGTGAGCGTCCTGCAGTTTGGATTCCCGGCGGATCGCGCACGCCAGCACCGGCGACGTGCTCGCCTCGTTCGCCAGCCGCGACCCCCATCTGCCCATCTGCCATCTGAAGGCTGTAGACAGCATGAATATTCGTGTATAAGGTACGCGCTCACAATTACAATTGAACAGTTCCCCGTGTTGCCAATCACAGATTCGGATTCCCCATGGTCTCAAGTCCAGGTTTGCAGATTTTGGTCTCGAAATTTGCGATTCGAATTTTGTTTTTGCTGTTACTTTAATTGTTGGCTCGTTTAAGGTAATAAACAGGCATGACCTCCTCGACTTCTCGTTCTGCAGTCGCTCTGCGAGACTCTCTCTCTCTCTCTCTCTCCCCGTCCTCCTCTCCTCGGCCGACGGAAGGAAGATTCGTCCTAAACATTCTCCGGTCCCAGGATATCCGGTGGGGGGTCTCTAGCTCTCCGCGCTCCGCGAGGGAAAGGACGCGATCTCGCTCCGAGATCGGACACGCGCCCTCCCACGCTGCCCCGCCGTGCCCTCGGTCCCTCGCCCTCCCCCGGGGCAGGTTCTTTCCCTCGGCGTGCCGTCCGTCGCCTCCGGCCGTTATATTATTCCCCCCCCCTGAGAATATTTTTGTAATGACTGTGGACATTCGATGGCTCGATTGAGTGATGTCCCATATTTGACGGAACGCGGAACGCAACCTTGGTACGTATTTATTGCTCGCGCGTCGGGCTACTGTTCCCCCGCGCGTAGCCCCTTCGAACGCTACAACTCCAGCACGGATTCTATGCGCGCGTTCCACCTTGTTACTGTTACTGTCGCGCGCGCTGCTGTGAATGTGCGCGAGTGGGGATGTAGATGTAGAGAGAACTTTTATCTAGATCTGCTAGCGATAACGGGACCGCGGTGCGAGCGCTGCTGGCTAATTGCTAATAGCGCTCTGCCTCGCGCACGCCGCGGCGGTTGCCTCATGGGCACCACCGCGAGTTGCAGCTCGCACACTGAGATGCTTTAGCCTTGCTCGCGATGTTGATGCTGCCCATCACACAGGACACATGACACATGATTTATGAGTTGGCGCGCGCGCCACACACACGACGTACGCCCACAACCACAATTACATGATCATAATCAGCAATCAGTCTGTCTTCCCTCAGCTGTCATGAAATCACCGCTCTGGGTATAAAGCATCGCAAACCGATTCAAATCATTTGTTCTGATCAAAAACAAAAACTTTGATACTCCTGGCCTCCTTGTTCTTCCAAATAATACAAAGGTATATAAATCACAGTTGGACGTCCCTTTGCATCGTTTCCATGGTGTAGTTGGTTATCACGTCAGCCTAACATGCTGAAGGTCCGCGGTTCGAACCCGTGTGGAAATATTTTTCTCAGTGTCGTTTTGCATTGTTCCCTCACAGTGGCATCGACGTTTTGACGTTTTGGATGGCTCCCTCCCTCACCCTCCCTCACAGTTGACGTTTGCTCTCTCACAGTTGTGCCGCACTAGCGAATCGAACTTTGATCAATTTAACCCTTCCTCATTCTTACTAGGTTTGGGTAGCCCTGGAGAATCTAGTATCTAGTGGTTGGGCACTTGCTTTAGCCCGGTCACTCACTCTTTTTAACCACAATTTCCCACCTCCCCTGGGTGTCCAAGGATTCCGGAGAGTCCCCCCCTACCTGCCCCGCCAGCCGCCTCCCCCCTCCGAACAACCCTCTCCCGCCCCACGAATGGCAATGGCGTCGGTGAGGGACCCTCCTCCCTTCTCCAGCGCGTGGCGGTCTATTTTGGGAGATTGAGATAGAGGCGGGAGCTCACGGGGGGGAATCGGAGTGGTGAATGTGAATATAGGAATGTAGGGCGCATCACTCTTAGAAACGCGGAGCTTCCGCGACGTCCGATCGCGCGTGATCGGCCGAAGAATAGCTTGGAGGTGGTGGCCATGCAGAACCCAGAGCTCTCGCGAGCAGGGTGGGGGGTCACTAGTAGGTTGCGCGCTGGTTCTTAAGGGTCGCACACACTCGTACTAACCCATCCTGGCCCCTCGCACTGCAGGAATGGCTCGATTCGATCCGGCATGACGCCCATGGCCATGGCCCCAATCAATTGACGTCGACAAGCGCTCGCTCGGACGCCTGAAGGTGCTGGCCGTGCGGCGCGACGGGCTGGTTGTGGTTGCGACCGGGCCGTTCTGGGCCTGCCTCTAACCCCCAAAGCCTCCTGGCCCCTGGCCCGGCCCCACGCGTTCGCGCCCACCGTTGATCCGAAGTCTTGAGAGCTGGTGTGTGGCGTGTTCACCTCTCACCTCTGCCTTCACCGCAAAGGCAAAGGCGTGCGCCGAGGTCGCTAACTAATCCGATGAATTTTGCTCCTGGGGCGGAGCATTTTTATATGATGCGTCGTGGGTCGCCCTATGCAAGCTGGGGGCGAGAAAGCGCAGACGCTTTCGAAAGTTGAGCACTCCGGCCCGTTCGGCCCGTAGCCTGTAGCCTTGGTCTTGTTGTCGGTGTTGCGCAGGGCCAACTTCGACGCGATGCGCGCGGAACCTACTTTTATAAGTGGGGGTCAATGGGGGAATGGGGGCCTCGCGCCCCCCTCTCTCCATCGCGGACACCCCCCGGGGTGGGCCCGTACAATCAACCTCAGCCCCTGCCCTCTGGTAGGGGCTGGGCAATCACCATCCTGGCCCAGACCCTTCGTGGGCGCGTGGGCGCGGGCCGCGACTCGCACTCCCACGGCATACAGAGGCCGCTGGGTGGCTCCAATTGCCAGCGTGGCAAGCGTGGGAGAGGCAGGGGGGGCCAGGGGCTGAGCCCCAGCGCCTCCACTGCCCCCTGAGCTGCCCTTGCTGGCCCTCTGGGAGCCCCCAAAGCCAAAGGCCCTCTGAGAGCAGGCCGTGGCGCGCCGCATGGCGACGCGCCGCAGGGAGAGGGGTGGAGGAGAATGGAGAGAGGGAGAGGGGGGGCTTTGCACCCCCCCCCGATGGAGTGCGGTAAGAAACGGGCCCCGTTTGCGTTAGCAAACGGGCGAAGGGGGGCGGCTGGCGACAAGAGGAAGAGAGGAAGGGAGTGGCTCAAGACGTCCTTGTGGCAGGTATCGGGGGGCGCAGTCATTTATTTCTTCGAGGACTGCTCGCGGCGCGAGCTGTAAGGGCCGTTCTGCTTCTCGACGAGAGGTCCCTCCCCCCCCCTGGTGTTTTCCCCCGGTGAGTCGCCCGACGTAGGTCGGTCCGCCTCGCAAGAGCCCTAGCCCTAGTGTCCTATTTGCGCTTCTCTCGTGAGTTGTTGCGTAGTGTGGGTACTTAATCCATTTTTGTTGTTTGTCGGTGTGCGGGCTTGTCCAGAGAACCGTGTCCGCCGCTTTTTGCACGCGGGTGTGGAACCATTTTGGGGCGGCCAGCGTCTGTAGCCAATACCTAGGTATTCCATATATTATAAAGTTTACCACGTTCGCTTTTCCAAATATGGTCATACATTTAGTGGCCGGCGCTAGGTTGGATACTTTGTCGTCTATTTTGTCCGCCAGCTTTGTCCAAAAGGGTCTGAGAGCCTCTGGCGCGCCCAGCGGGACGCCTAAGATGGTTAGGTATTCGGTCTCTTGTATCCAATTGAAACGTCTCATATCCCACGGGGGCCTGCGAAGTCGCTGAGCGCGTGAATGTAGTAAGAATCTTATCCGGCGATATACGATTGGCGATGCGATCGGCGATGGCGCTCTGCCTCGCCCAAGCCGCGGTGGTTGCCTCATGGGCACCACCGCGATACCCTCCAACCTGGGCCCCTAAAGTAGAGCACGAGGGGAGTTGCGAGTTGCCGCAAGGCGGGAAGTGAGGAAGAGGCAGGGAAATGGGCGTGGCTACAATAGTTAATCTCATAGCCGCGCGCGAGGCGCGAGGCGAGAATATTAAAGTTTTTTTTCTCTTACCTGCTCCTCCTGCCCCCTAGGACCCCATGATCAGGACCTCCCAGCCAGCTCCTGTCGACCTGCAGGGGCGCGGAGCGTCAGGGAGGGGCCAGGGCCAGGGCCATGCCCCAGTCTCACTTGCCCCCTGAGCTGTGCTCCCAAGCCCCTGCAGGCCATTTGGGGACCTGAAGTGGGGCCGCAGGCGCGCGCCATGGGCCCCCGCCGCAGGGAAGAGAGGAGGAAGAGGGAAGAGAGAGGGGAGGGGGGAGCGGCAGCTCCCCCCTCCGGCGCTAACGTATCTTCTTGCCCCGTTTAGATAAAAGAAGATGGGGGACGCCAGAGCCAAGAGGGAAGGGCCGCGGCTCGTCGCGGCCACTCTTTCCGGCGAGGGAGATCAGTGCTCTGGACCCCTAAACTCACGAGTGCCCCCCCCCCCCCCCCGCGTTGTTTTATCCGAAAGGGGTTTTCGGTTTTCCCCTAGCGTGGCCTCGAGGAGAGGGTGTGCTGGGGCTGGGGTGCGCAGGGTCGGTGCGTGTCTTGGGGGAGGACGGGAGGACAAGTATCGAGGGGAGGAGGCACTGCCCCCTCCCCCCGGTACCACTCGGACACCCGGCTCGTCAGGCATGGCGGGATTCCGGGACTGGCAAAAGTTGCTGTCCAATTAGCTAGTGGGGTTGGCTAGGGCAATAGCGATAGGAACTGGAAATAACAATAATAATTTAATTAATGTACTACGAGTAGTTGCTACTCAGCACGATAAACATACGCATATGGCACCATGCATGGCATCCAGAGCTACGTGGCTCGTAGCTTGCAATAAGGTTGATGAGAAGGTAGGTTGTGACGGAACTCAATCAAGGATGGATAAATGGAAGCCAATCATCACATTCTGTAATCATCGAGCCCAAGCTTGCAGTCCGTACCGTGGAGAGGCCCGAAGGCTGTGGGGTAGAGAGCGAGATTGGGCGGCAGACCTTCTAGCGCGTCACGCAGGTATAAAACGTCCTCGTCGCAAAATCGCACCTACGCCAAAGTGGGAAGCGAGTGGGGTTGTGCCTCGCTCTCTTGCGACTCAGAGTGAACGCAGTGCGACTCAGAGTTAACGCAGGGTCACCTCATTGTGAGAGGCCCGAATGATGCCACAATGTGGGAATCTAGCTATCGCCAACACCATCCAAGTGCTCTCTCGCGATCCTCGAGAAATAGATGCCGGGAGGCACCTCTCACCTTGTTCTGGCCGGAGCTCAAAAAGCGAAATGTGTCGTCAAGATCCCCCGGTTTCATCGCGATTGGCGCGTCGAGATGCGCTGAGATTACTCGAGTGAATTGCCAGCGTTTGAGTTGGTCCACCCATCTGGAAGCGTCTGAAGGCGCACGAGACATGATTATCTGTGGAGGTGACAAGGACGCCTAGGTATTATCTGCCCATGTGTTGCAGAGTCTGTAGGGCAAGGGTTCCCATTATCCCTCACTAACGGGATGATGTCGCCTCCCTTGTCCTGGTAGTGCGCGCAGATTCGGCACAGCAGTGGGAAGCAGCTCGCCTGAATGATGGGCGCGACTGTTGGCTTGCCATCAGCTGAGAAGCGGTCGAAGGCCACGGCAACGGACTCCCGCCATGTGAATGGAAGCACTCCCGCCCATCCCAGCTCTGGCATAGGCGACTTGGGACCACGGCCCGAGCCAGGGAGGAAAGATGGAGGATAGTACTGCTCCGAGGTGAGTTTGACAAGCGAACCCGGCCTGGGGAAACAAGGTAGCGGGGGGTGGGCGGGAGGTTCGCTTCTATATCAAGCCGCTAGCTTGGCCTGACAACCAAGCGTACCCCCCATACTCATACTTTCTTGTTGTGCTTGTGATCAAGACCCCGTGAGCGTTCAAGGAGATGCATGAATCTGATTAAGCACAACAAGCCCATCGAGCAGACGAGTAGACCCGCGATTGGGACAAAGAGCATTCGCGACAGCAACCGAAGGTGGCATGCTCACATGAAGAAGTTCGCGAAGAGGGCAATACGTTGCCAGCCTTTTCGCCTCGTCTCCGGTGTGTCCGCCACCAGCTCGAGCGGACCGTCTCTGCAGCCAAGTGGTATCCGGTGGACGAATTCAGGAGAGGGTTGCAGATAGAGATATCTGGCTGAAGGCATACGTCCAAAGACGGCTCGTCCAGAGCTGCATCGCTCATAGGGCTTGTGCCAAAGGACGCCATAGCCAATAGGTGGAGCGCTTGCAGGAAAGCTGCCGAGGTTTGCAGGCTTGCCTGGCATGATATAGAAGAGCCCTCGTGTACTCCGGTTCGGCGGTGAGGATGGGGGGCGGATCAGCGGAGGTCGCGATGATGGCGTCACATACCAGAAGCGTGCCCGATGGCTTGTGAAAAAATGCAGCATCTTGGTAGACAGATGATACTGACGCCTTAGCTGTGAGCACCTAGAATGGACGATGGTGCGGCAGCAGTCGAGCAAAGCGCCGGGTTGGACTGACGCCTACGTCAGTCGGCACAAAGCGCACAACACCTGGGAGGCGCTGGGAACCAGAGGTTGACGAGGCGATGCGCACACGGACCTCGTGCTCAAACTCTCCGCCCCACATCCTTGGGCTCCCTTGGCTACTCGCAGGCAGCGTCTTGATGCGGCCAGCCGGAAATCCAAGGAAGGGCGCCGGCAGGTTCAGTGGAAAGGAGTATTGCTTGTCGGTGACGTAGAGATCGGCAGAGGGGAACTCGCGGGCGAATGGTCCTGCAAAGATTTTGTGTTCTAAAGCGACCGAGGGTAGGACAATGAATCTGCAAGAGGCCAATGAGTTCCGTCAGCAAGGAGCGGCAGCGACTTATGCAAGAGATTTGGGTGTGAGCGCGAGCGAGACCCCGGGCGTGCACAGGCCTCGTCTCGCTGCAAGAGCAAGGAGGGAACTCAGAAAGCTCCTTGACGCATCAGCTTCTCCTCTATGCAGTCTCTGCTGTGTGGCTGGGGCAGGTCCGTACCGCACAGTCCCGTACGAATCGATCAGAGGCTGGAGGAGGCTGAGGCACTCCACCGTTGGCGCGACGGGAGCGTACACGAAGAGGCCGCCCGACTCCATCTTTATGACGGTCATTCGGATGGGCACATGCACATAAAAGATGCCAAGCAGCTACCGGCACAGGAAGGGGTGCGGGAGTGAGTGCCTCTTGGAGCTGGTGGGTGTTGTTGCAAGCGTGTTACCTCGCTCTCCTCCCAATCGCGTTTGCTCGGGCGCGTGCGTGGCCTGTGAGTTGCACCTGCTCAAAGGCCCAGACACCGGGCCCGACCTCGCGCCTAATTGTCTTGCGATGCGCGTACGGCGCAAGTGGCAGGGCAGGCCAAAGCGGCCACCGTGCCCCTTCGAAGCTTGCACTCACGCACTGTGGAGCAGCAGCCGCGCCGACGGCGGCAGCGCCCGCGAGGCGGAGGGCGTCGCGGCGCGGGAGTGCCATCGCGGCATGCGCTCGCGTGGCCACGCCCGGCGGCGCGCGTGCGGGCGCGAGGCAGAGCGGGGCGAGAAGCGCGAGGGTGGCGGCCATCAGCGCGACGAGCGATGGGACTGGTGAAGGCGTGTTTTGTAGACTGTCGTTAGCAATTGTACTCTTGTAAAAGGCCTTGTTGGCTAGCAGCCCTAGCCACATACACCGGACACCGGACGAGCCATGCACCATCCGCGCACACCCCCATCGCGGGGGAGGGGCTCAGTTGCCGATGAGGCACGGTCCCTCAGCACTAGGAGTAAACTAGGACAACCAAGAAAACTCCGACTCTGACTCTGACACTCCCCCATCCCCCATCCCCCATCGCTGAAGGCGAATCATTCTTTCTCTTTCTCTTTCCCATCCGACGTCATTCCCATTCCTAATGATCAATGAAAGATACAAGCATACACCAATGCTGAATCGAGCTCAAGCGAGATTACGCACAGGCAGACGAAGGATTCTCATTAGGCCGATGATGGCGTAATGGTAATGGCTCCACTACGGCTACGGCATAAGACATGAGACCTGCCAAACCTTAAGCTGAAGAGAAAGAGAATTTGCAGATCGACCGGTGGGACATGCAGAGGCTCGACAAGTCGGGCTAGGAGAGATTCAATCATCAATCAGCAACCATGGGAAGAGATCGGCGCGAGTCAGATGTCCGTGGAGCTTGAACGCTAAAACGACCCGAGCGACTTGCGACTTGTTGCGGGACGAAATGAACTTCCCTTTCTTTCTCTATCTCTATAGCCTTAGTCATCATGTCAGCATCAGTAAAACTGATAGGGTCATGGGGGCCTCGCTCCCCCCTTCCTCCAATGCAGACACCCCCCGGGTGGGCCTGCACACTCAAACTCGGCCCCTGCCAAGCCCGTGCCTGCTGGCAGGGGCTGAGCTGACATCACTCCTTGCCAGATCCTCGCCAAGCGCGCGACGCGCGACGCGCGCCGCATGCATCCGCCTGTTCTGGCCCCACATTGCACTGACAACCCATTCACCACTGAGCCACAGACCACCTTTGCCGCCTGTCGGGTCGAGCGCTACCTGAGGGCTCTGAGCCACTCCGTCGCGAGCGGCACCGCATGATAATGTGTGAGAAATCGTCCGCGTATTCTTACTCTTCTTCGTGTGCATCCCCTCCTTGGGGGGTTGTCTGCGTGTTGCAGGGAGAGAGACACCGGGTCAGCTTCCCACAAGGTTGAGAGGGAGTTGCGCACAGTGGCTGCCTAGAGGTGGAGGTCCCAAGGGTCCCTTCAGCCTTGCTACCGAGCAAGGCCTCCGGTTCTTGGTGTAATGGCGCTCCTGGTTGGTTTGGTAGGAGTGCGAGTGTTCTGCTCGTTTGTGTGTGGGTCTCACGTGAGTTGCCCTGTCCTTGCTCGTCCCCCTTGTCTGGGGCGTGGCAGGTGTGTGGTTCTCCATACGGTGCGCGTGATCCGTGCGCACACGTCTGAGCGAGCAGTTGCTGTGCTCTGTAGCGAATGCTGCATGTCAGCAGAGAGATTTTGGTGGTGGTCTGGTCGACCGGCCGGGTCTGCGCCACATGCTTGCCCTGTCCTTGCTCGTCCCCCTTGTCTGGGGCGTGGCAGGTGTGTGGTTCTCCATACGGTGCGCGTGATCCGTGCGCACACGTCTGAGCGAGCAGTTGCTGTGCTCTGTAGCGAATGCTGCATGTCAGCAGAGAGATTTTGGTGGTGGTCTGGTCGACCGGCCGGGTCTGCGCCACATGCTTGCGTGGTCAGTGCCGCGGCAGTGTAGGGGCCCAGCCCGGAGGCTTTCTCTATGGGAGATCCGGCGCTGTGGCCGCGGGTGTGTGAGGGATCGACTGTGTTGGATGCCATGTGGTGGTGTGCTGTGTGGTGTTGATGTGTGCATCGTCCGTGTGGCTCTGCGGGCTCGGTCTGCGACGCGGCTCGCGTGTACCTGGGCCGGCGTGTCCCTGGGAGGTGGTTGGTCCAGCAGCGCGTCGTCCCGCATGTCTTGGTCGGCCGGCGCGGTGGGGTGGGCGGAGAGCGAGGAGAGGAGCGTGGCGCGCTCCATGACCCTATCCTTTTAAAGATAGTTGAGGCACAGAGGGGGAAGACGGGAACAGACCACTAGGGGCCGGTGCACCCCGCCCAACCCAGCCCCCCCCCGCAACCGGGCCCCTAAGTAGAGCACGAGGGGAATTGCCGCAAGGCGGGAAGTGAGGGAGAGGAAGGGCAATGGGCGTGGCTACAGTAGTTAACCCCACAGCCACGCGCGAGGCGAGGATATTAATAGGTTTTTTTTTACTGGAGGGGGGGGAGCTAAGTTTATACTTGGTTGACCCATGGGGGGGCACGAGCCCCCCCCTCTCTCCACTCCTCCCCTGCCATGGGGGAGGAACCACCCATCCTCCTGGCACGCCTGATGGCTTGCCAGGAGGCCACTGCCCTACTGACTCACTCCCTTCCCCACAGGCTCGCCCCATTCGCCCATCCTGGCCCCTCGTGACCAGCCCATTGCTCCAACCTCCCCTCCCCCCTGGTCGACAGGCAGACAGGTGCAGCGTGGGGGCCCCAGAGGCTCAGGAGCGCCAGCGAGGGAGAGGCAAGGGAGGCCAGGGCCCAGCCCCAGCCTCCTCTGCCCCCTGAGCTGGCCTCCAGGAGCCTCCAGGGGCCGCCAGACGGCAGCTGGAGGCCTGCCGCAGGCGCGCCATCGCGCGTGCCGCAGGAGAGGGGAGAGAGAGCGCGGAGAAGGGGGTGGGCGGAGCGAGAGCTCCGCCCACCGAAAAATCGGTAAGTCCCGCTCCTGTTTACAGGATAAGTCGGGACAGAGTCGGCCGCCCACTCGGAGACGCAGGAGGAAGGGGGGGAAAGATCACCGGGGGGAGGCGCGGGCCACCGGACCATATCTAAGCCCTTCACCCCTATCCCCCTAGTAGTGTACGGGGGGAGCCGCCTGATGGCGGGGGGAGAAGGGCCGGGGGAATGGGGGTGTAGAAAGTATGCTACGTACTACGTGTAGTAGGTATGTAGTGGTTCCATTCGCCGCGAGTGCGGTAAGAATATTAAAAGGTTTTTTTTTACTGGAGGGGGGGGGGAAGAGACTGCAAATGCCACTACTACGAGGCCACCAGGTTCACATAGTCGCACGCGTAGCTTGAGGTTGAGGCCCTTCCCATCTTCCTTTTCGATCTTCCAGCTTGCATGCACCGTAGATCACGCGGTTGCGGTAAGCCAGCTGTACGCAAGAGGCCACAGCAGGGACCTTCTACCGTGGGTCGTAGGGACACAACTGTCATTGGTAGAAAAGCTTGAATGTTTGAGGTGTCGTTGACCGCCCCGCTCGTGATTGCCGGCCTGTGCAGTTACGATTCGGCCATTACGATTCGGCCACGTGAATGACAATCTTGCCGTGACCTTGACGATTCCTCAGCAACTCGAAGGCCTCCTGCACCCCTTCAGTGGTGAAGGGATGTGGGGAGCGCTTGTCCACCACAGGTTTGACCTTGCCTTGGGAGACGAGCTCCAGTGCCCTGGCAATGGCGGCGGAGGATTCGGGTCCTCCGAGATGCATCATGTAGGTGGGTGCCGACCTGCCGCCGCTAAAGGTGCGGCCGAGCTTGTTCTTAAGCATCCTGCCTAATACCGGTCCGAAGAAGGTGAAAATGTGGTACCACTTGGTGATGTAGATGTCCCATTCAGTGAGGACCACACAAAGCCAGCGGCCGCCCTCACTCGCTGGCTTGAGCAGGCCGTTTGCGCAGCACGCCCGCCACGCGCCGACGCCCTCCGCGCAGTCGATGATCAGGTCAAAGGGGTTGGCCTTCCACTCGGCCAGCTCGCTCCACTGCTCCTTGGTGTGGTCGACGCACTTGTCCACGCCTAGGGAGGCCATAAGGTCGACGTCAGTGCTCGTGGTAGCCACGTACGATGCACCTGCCGAGCGTACAAGCTGGACAAGCAGGGTACCCATCCCGCCGCTGCCGCCCAGGACTAGAACGCGGTCGCCGGTCTTCACTGCCGCCTGCTCTACCGTCTGCTGCGCGTGGACGAGTGAGTTGGCCATCGCAGCGGCATCTAGCACGCTCATGCCGTCAGGCTTCTTGGTGGCCATCTTCGAGTCGAGCTTGTAGTACTCGGCGAGGCCGCCCTCGCCGAAGAGCGACCATGAGCCGACAACAAGGTCGCCGACCTTGAAATCCTCCTCAGCATCGGCCGCCACCTCCTCCACGCGAGCACACACATCGCCACCAGGTGTGTATGGGAAAGCCGATGGCTTCTTGATGAGCCGCCCGTCTCCCGAGAGCGTGCGCCAGTCCGAGGGAGAGAGCGAGCAGGCGAGGACGCGCACGAGGAGCGTGTGCTTGTCCGTTGGCAGCAGTGCCGGCCGCGCCGTCTCCTTCACCGAGAGTACGCTGCGCGGCGCGCCGAAAGAGGAGGCGAGCGCCGCCTTCATCGGTGCGGCCTTCTTCTCTCCCTGAGAGGCGGGGCGAGGAGACGAGGGGGATGGGCGAGGGAGGGGGGCAGGGTTCGATCAAGGTTTATGGTATCATGGGAGAGTGAAGAAGAGAGAAAGCGACGGAGGAGGGGGGAAGACGGAATTTGGAAAAAATGAGAGTGTTAGGAGTTTGATCAATCCTTATTGTGTACTTGACTCTGTCTCTATTACTGGATTCTTTACTGAGCGAGGAGCGAGGTGTTTTCTCTCCCCCGCAGCGTCTCTCTTCCTCCCGTTGAAAGGAATCCGTCATCAAGTGGATAGCCCGGTCACTCACTCCTTTTAACCACTATTTTCCACCTCCCCCTACCTGCCTTTAAGAGACTGAAACCCCAAGTTTGGTTTTTTTTTCGACTGATGCCCCACTTATTGGGCTCCAAAAAACGTTTGGGCGAGGAGTTTTTTTGTTGTTCACATTGTAAGATGTGGGTTTACGTCCGCAATTTCTTCGAAGAAGACTACGACGTCTTCCCATTGACTAGCCTGTTGGGTGGCCTCGCGTTCTGGTTACTGTTTCCAAGCGCACTCATCGCTATCTTGGAGTTGTCGTCGAAGGGCAACTTGAAGAAGGCCGGTATTGCGATCGGGGTGCTCTTTGTGCTTTGTATCCTTCTCCTGCTGACATTATGGAAGATGAAAATTTTCCGCTTTTACAGGACGAACAAGATGAACCTGTCCCGGCAGGGGAAGGAGACATTGCAACAGGCTGCACAAAGACGCAGCAAGAGGACATAGTTGGTGCACTGTGATATGCTGAGAGGGTGCAACCTGAGGTCTCGATTTTTCCCCCCCCGCCCTCAGGTTGCATGCGCAGCTGCCAAATTAGCTTCGAATCGGAGTTGGCACGCCCGGTAAAACTTCCCCCCGGGCGCATAGCACGCGTGCTTCACCGCCTCCTGGATCCTTCGGACGGCCTCTTGGTGCGTCACGGGGAGGACGCACACCCCCGCCGCGACACGGGCGGCCACGGGTGGTCGTTCATTGCCCCCGAACAGGTGCAGTGTGAGCCGCGGGTGCATGTAGGTGGCCATCCGAGACATCCACTTCCAGTCTGTGTCCGGCGCGCTCGACATGTGCACGGCCATCTCACGGAGCGCACCGCAGCCGAGCATTGCCGTCGCGACGATGTAGACGCTGGGTCCCAACGTGAGCGTGCGCAGCTCCGTGCAGCCTTCGAAGGCGCAGTGTTTGACGCAGGTGGCTCCGCTCGCGCAGACCCGCCGCAGCGACGAGCAGTGGAAGAAGGCGTGCTCGTGGATGCAATCCACCCCCGGAGGCATGTGGACCGCCTCGAGCGCGGTGCAGTGGGAAAACGCGTGCGAGTGCACCACATCCACGGAGGGGGGAAGGTGGACGCGGCGGAGTCCTGTGTTGCTGAAGCACATGGACCGGATCTTGCGCGTCGAGGGGTGCAGCCTCACGTCGGTCAGTTGGTGGCACCCTTCGAACGCGGAGATGCCGACCGAGCCGTCGGTGAGCGCTTCGGTGTCTTCGGTCGTCAGCACGCACGCCGACTGCAGGCGGATGCAGTTCATGAAGGCAAACTCTCCGATGACGGTGACCTGGCTGGGGAGCTCGATGGCGCGCAGGGACGAGCATCCGAGGAAGGTGTTCTGTGGGACGATGGTCGCGCCCGCCGGCAGCTGCACGCTTTGGAGCCTCCAGCAGTGTTTGAAGACGGACACGCCGATGGTGTCGACCGCCGGGGGCAGGTGCACCTCCACGAGCCCGCTCCCCTCGAAGGCGCAGTCGCCCACCCTCTTCAGAGCGGGGGGGAGCGCGAGCGAGTGCAGCGACATGCAATTCTCGAAGGCTCCCTGCCTTATTTCCAAGAGGGCGGATGGGAAGGTCACGCGGCAGAGTTTGCTGCAGTTGCGGAAGGTGGCGATGTCGAGCACGGCTAGCTGACTGGGCAACTCGACCGACTCGATGTTCCTGCACCCGCCGAAGGCTTTTTTTTGGATGAAGGTCGTCGCGCTTAGGAAGCGCACCTCACTCAGACTGGAGCAGCCCCAGAAGGCGGCCTGTCCGACGCTCTTGGTACCTTTGGGGAGTTCGAGCGAGCCGCACAGACTGTGGCAATCGAAGAATGCGGCCTCTCCGATGTCTTCGGCGCATCAGCGCTGGGTTTCTGCCAGGATGACGGGGCGCGTGGGCATGTGCAGGCGACCCATGTCGCTCAAGGGGCACCAGGCGCCGTCGTGCATGCGCGCGAGGGCGACTGCGCACACCGCCTCGAGCTCCTGCGAGCTGTCCATGCGGAGGGAGAGGAGGGCGTGGGGCGTGGGGGGGGGCGTGGGGCGCGAGGGGCGCGCGCGAGGGAGACCGAGAAAGAGCCACTAGATTGAAAACCCGTCCTGACGAGCGCCGGACTAACGTATACAATTTAACCTTCTCTCCGACTTAATATATGCACTGCCGCAATGAGCAAAGGTGCGATGAATGCAGCCCCGATGGTCATGCGTGAGGTCCACTTCAACGTGTACTGCTTGTTGGGAGCCTTTTTTCTCTGCTGCCTTACAATCTCGAGAATGAGCATGGCGGTGCCGACAATGAAGAACGAAATGATCAAAATAGAGCTGATGATTCGAATGACATGTACCCTTCATGCCAACGCGGCCATCCTGATGCTTCCTGACGAGCAGATTGGCGGGACGGAGTTTGCGGCGAATCCTTCTTTTAAGAGTGCCGTAGACGGCGGCAAGTACTCGTGGCCGACGCGCTGCCCGGAGGGCATGCAAAAAAAAAAACATCTGAAGATTCAGGGCTACACACCTACCGTCTACCGGGCTTTCCAGCTCTATTCCCATCGCCCTTATCTCCCCTCCCTCCACCTCCTCGCCTGCCCCCCTTCTATCCTTTTTCTTTGGTTTCCGGGGTCCGACCTCTGTGCACTACATGAGGTCTGGTTTGGATTGTGGGGTTTGGGCGGGCCTTTTGGTCTTGCTCTCGCGTGTGTCTTGTCTTCCCGGCCGTGTTTCGGTGGTTGGGTCCCGTCTGGGCTGCGTTGCCTCTAGTGGTGTCCTCTCTTATCGGTTGCCTATGTGATTCATTCGTCCTCCTCACCTTGCACGGTCACTTGGACAGCGTGCTCGATTCCCAGTTTGGCGGCTAGCTTGGCTAGCTCCTCGCTGGGTTTGAGCCTGCCTTTGTCGCTTATGTGAAATGCGGGTCTTAGCTCGCCTAAATCTATCCTTTTCTTGGGTTGCCTACCCCGCAGCTTTATAGTTGGTCGCCATGGAGCGCGCCGCCGCTCCCCACCTCTCCTTCGGGTCCCCCGCCGCGGGAGCCCCCCCAGTACCCATGGAGCTGTCGCTGGCGAAGCGACCGCGTCCGCCAGCAGAGGCCGAGCAGGTGAGCGTGACTCAGGTCGCGCCGCACGGCCCGTGGCCCCGGCCACAACAAGGAAGACAGCCATGCTGGCCCACCCCATGGTGGGTCACAGGCTGGAACAAGCATCACACCAACACCAGCCCAAGAGAGACAGACACCCATCAGGCATGCCTTATGGCAGAGGCCTCTCTCACCCTGGCGACGGCCGCGCTGCCTCGGCGGCGCGGCCCGAGACCGGGTGGCCCTTATGGGCACAACCCCAACACCACCAACAAAGCGCACATGGACATTGACCCACCAATTGCTCAGCACAAGACCTCACAAATGAGAGACTGCTTGAATGCGCCTTGGGGCGCACACTGCACCGACATGCCCACCACCCACACTGACCCACTCACCGCCCCACCACTCCCGTCCGCCCCTGCCACTCAGGAGCCGCCCTCAGATGAGGAGCAAGGCGCCATGGACTCAGACGCAAACTTCGAACTGTCCTTCCACCAAGAGGGCGACTACACCTTCCTAGACGCCACGGTCTACGCCGCAATTGTAGAGCTCCTATTGGAGCTCGAAGGAGTCGACCCGGAGCCGGACTTTTGGGCCCGCTCCATTCGCGGCCCATGGCATATCGCTGTAAACGAAGACTGCGCGCAACAATTTAAGGAACGCTATGGCGACATCACCACACTCCGCATCAACCAAACCGACATCTCGGTCCGCGTCCAAGTGGACTCCATCGACGAAAAGATCAACAAGAAAGGCTCCACGTCACGCAAGGCGCTATATAACGCCCTCCAAGACGTTGCGGCGCACTTGGTCATCGAGGCCGAAGGCCTGGCACAAGCAGCCCAAATTAACTTGAGCGCGATCATCCTGGCAATCGAAAAAGTAGGGCTCACCTTCTTGAAGGGCAACCGAGAACGCATGAAGCTCGAAGGCGAAGCAGGCACATTCGTGTCCAAGGCGGCCTATTCGACCCGCTGGCATCTTTATGTTTCAGCGGGCCAAGGCTCGTTTCTCGACGGAAGCTTTCCTCGGAAGCTGCGGGAGCTGTTCTCTCCACGATCCCCACGAAAATGTTGACGGGAAGTATCAGGGGCAACCCGGCACTTCCAGTCTTCTGGAAAGAAGCTATTGCGAACTTCAGAAAACTCGATATACAACCCTCCTTCCTTACACGGGAGGGCGCATTATCCCAACCGATATGGCACAACCCGCACATCCCACCCCCAGGAGTGCGCGCCCCATGGGCGCGTCTATGGGAAGCCCTGCACACTAACGTAATTCACAACGTGTTCAAAGACGGCGCCTTTCAGACGCCATATAGCAAGGATGAATGCTCGGCGTATCTCGAACATCTACCCAACACCTTTGTTCACGAGGGCCGCCCAATACACAAAAAGGAGTTTCTCGACTCATGGGACGAAATCGTTAGCCACGCAACGTCCAGTATTCCGGTTATCCCTGTGCATTCACCTAGGTGCGTCGAGGATTCGTTCGCCGCTCCGCATATACGACACGTGCTTGCTCTATCGGGGAATCGGTTGTACGTGCCCACTCGCCTATGTGTTATGTGTTTGAAGTGTAGGTGTGTGTCTCGCGCCGTCACCATAGGGGACGTGTAAAGCTTTGCTAGGTGCGCCCATGTGTTCTCTGGTATTTGGAGTTTTTCTTCCCATTTGGTTGGCCCCGCGAGGCGTTTGCGCTTGCGGCTTGTCTTCTGGAGGGCTGCGGTAAGATGTGCTACTCCCGTGCCGTCGAGTGGCGTCTTGCCGTCCAGAGTGTTTTCATCGGCGAGTGGGTACTCAAGTCTCTTGTTAGATTTGTATCCTTCTCCCCATCGCGCTGGCGGGGATGGGTCGAGGTTCGGTGGGGCATTAGTTCTCTTTCCGATAATTGGCGTGCCGGTGTACGAGAGTTCCGCCTCGTACCATATGCCTTTGATTTTTATGTAGTATTCGCCATCTTGTGTTATGTGTAGTTCTGGAGGCGGTTCCTTCGGGTCTATTTGTTCTCCCTCGGCCCGTCCAGGTGGCGCACGCCCAGCCTGACCTTCCCTCGTGCCAGGTGCTCCGTCGTCAGCTACGCTCGCCACTCTTTGGCGCGATTCCACCTCTAGGCGGCAGTGGCTTTGTCGACCCATCATTCGAAGCGGCTTGCGGCAGCTTCGCCGGAAGCTACAAATCAGTGAGTCTTGCTAACATGTGCACTCTTTCCGATGACGATGAGATGCGTTGCTGGGAAAGGGTGGACAAAGCTCTCTGGCCCAATGACGGCGTTTCGGCCCAGGACTGGGAAAAGAACTCGCTCAGCGTCATTGTAGCAGGCCTCAAGTCGTACTTGAAGGAAGGGTGTCCGAAGGGTCCCTATAACATTGCGTGCAAAGTCGGCTTTGATGTCGGTGAGAAGCTCATCACCTCGACCAATGACATGATCGTGAAAGCGAGGACGAAAGATCCGGCCAAGATTGCGGCCAAAGCGCATATGGCGTCCTCATGCGCCAAGCTTGGGCAGCAAACGCGCGGCTGCCACGACTGTGCGCTTTACTTCGCAATTCAGAAGGCCTTTGGAGAGCTCGACCGCAAATTTAGCGATGCAATCCGCGAGCTCAAGCTCGAGGTGCAGCTGCGCGGGAGTGCTGTCCCTCTGCTCGACGTGCAGGATTTGTGGTCCAACGCCAACTGCCGCTCATATGCGCTCGCGCCATACGTGAATGTGAGCTCGTATGTGGGCACATGCGTGCCGAACGTGGAGTACTGGTCCGTGAACCCGGACGGCGTGCTTGATATCGATGGACTCGTTTACCTGCGAAAACGGCCGATGTGCTATCGGCGGTCAGCGTGGGGGCAAGAGTGGGGCGAGCTCAACAACCGCAACCTCCGCGTCATGTGGGGGGCGCGGTTGGAGGCAACGCGCCGGCTGCTCGTTGAGCCCGAGAACCAGGCGCAGTGGTCGGCCGTGCGTGCCGCTGCCTTCTATCCTCTCACACAGGTCAACCTGCCCAAGTACACGGTGCCGTTGCTGATGGATGCCATCATTTTCACACGCACAGCGCTCAACGCCGCCGCCGCACACGCGATGCAGCTCGTCAATTGGGTGCTGCACAAGGGGCACGCCATGTGCGCGCGCGCCAATACACGGTTCACTGGCCCTGACGGCTTCAGTTACGTGGCGCCCACCGCCAGACCCAAGAAAGGGGGCCTCCCGAGAAAAAGGCGACGACTCGCAAGGAGCGGGGGACACGGAACAAGTGGAAATTAGAGTCTCAGACGACGAAAGATACCTTCCCTTGTGCTCTTGTGGCCTTGTCACACATGCGAAGGTGTTTGTGGATAGCTTGACAGAACCTGGCATGCTATGAGCCTCTGCCTGGGTCTATGGATGATGGCTTGAAACACACACTTGATGCAGAGATGTGCCAACAGCACATGAGCCCCCGCCCTAGCCGCTGACAACCTCTACTCTTTGCTTGCCTCCCTCAGACCCACTTTTCAAAATGAATGGTGCAGTCTATTCCACCATCAAAAACTCTCTTGGGGCTGATGTTCCTATTACTTCATGGGCAGTGGTGGCTTCACACAACCTCACCAACTATCGGCACTTGGATAATTTTGATGCATCCCCATGCGTGGCTGTGTGGGGTACTGCGACAGGGGAGAAGGGGCCTGGGGATTGGTGGCTCTTATTCCCCGCCCATGGTGTTGCAATCCAACTTGAGCATGGTGTTCGCGTGTCGTGGGATGGAAGGTACGTGTCACACTGCTCATGTTCCTCACCGTGCAAGAAGGTGCAACCTGAGGTCTGGTTTTTTTTTCCCACTGCCCCCTCATTTTAGTATAAAAGTACAGGATCACCCACACTTTCAAGGCTGCGCCTTCTTGGTGTGGTGGGGTCTGCAGATTCAGTCTCTTATATAATTTCTACTGACCCCTAACTTGGCCTCTAATTTGGCGGCCCATCGAATCACTTTTTTATTGGCCATAGAATTAAAGGAACGTCATGTTGGTATACTTGTACTATAAGCATGGTGAATATGAGGTGGAGGAACTAAAGAAATTGAAGACTCCCATCTTTGGCTGGTCCTTCTTAATTATCTTGGTATCAACCCTACTTGCATTCGCGGCGATGGGTGTTACAGGAATCGGAGTTGGAGCTGGAGTGGGAGTCGCACTGACCCTGCTGCTTTTCTTTCTATTGTGGAAATTTAAGGTGTGGCGCCTTTCCAAAACAGACAAGATGCTGCTCACCGACGAAGCGAAGGCAATGTTGGCCGCGCGCAAAAAGAAATAAACATGAAACATACAACTGATTCCCCGACCGAAACCCGAGATTCAGAATATGGCTGGTCTCTTATGATATGCCGAATACCCAAAGGTGCCATTTAAACAAGAGGTCTCATTTTCATTGATGCGTTGGTTTGCCGCCCGTGTTGCGCGCGAGTACACTCGGCAGGCACCGATCAGCGCTCACGACCCCTCTAGGTTTTATAATCGCTCGACCGCACCGTGTATGAAGAAGGTGCAACCTGAGGTCTGGTTTTTTTTTACCACCGCCCCCTCGTTTTAGTATAAAAGTACAGGATCACCCACACTTTCGAGGGTGGAGGGGCAACTTGCCCCCCGTGTGGATACAAAAGTGCAGGTTTCAGATGGTAATCTGACGAGCGAGCAGTGGAGTTATCACCGTTTTAGCTGGTTTTTTTGAACAATTCCTCCAACGACTATTATTACTGCGAAGATGAGTGCAAAGCTAATCATGATACCCAGGGGTACAATGCCGAATACCCAAAGGTGCCACGGCATGTCGCGTCTTCAAACAAGAGGTCTCATTTTTAGAAGGTGCAACCTGAGGTCTGGTTTTTTTTTCACCACCGCCCCCTCGTTTTAGTATAAAAGTACAGGATCACCCACACTTTCGAGGGTGGAGGGGCAACTTGCCCCCCCCCCATTATTTGAGTGCAAAGCTAATCATGATATGCCGAATACCCAAAGGTGCCATTTAAACAAGAGGTCTCATTTTCATTGATGCGTTGGTTTGCCGCCCCCCCGCGGGTGATTGCAGCTCATCACACCTGTCCCGCGAGAGATCTAACGTACGCCGCCTCGTTTACGTATAATGTGCGACCCGGGCGTGCACCTCGGAACAAATGCGCACGCACGGCGCCCCCGCGGGGGAACCGGTGCACATCGCGTCATATGCACGGCGGCGGCAGGTTAGCGAGTGCGATGTCTTGCTGTACTTGGAAAGATGAACCGGAGGATGAGGACCAAAACTACGGCGACGAAGAGTGGAATCACGCTCTTTGTGTACGCGATTGCGAAAACCGCAAGAAGGGCAATGCCCACTGCCATAAAAATACGCCACTTGCCGTGTCTGGTCTTCCATTCATTGGCAAGCTGCGCGTCGTCAATGAAAACCGGGTACGCCATTTCTGTAACATCACGGGTAAAAAAACTTTTCGCACACACCGTATCAGGGCTGGCGTTCAGATCCATCAATCAGAATTCACACCCAACTTCTTCATTCTTCTTTTCCACGACTAGTTTCAGTCACTGGAGGGAGTTCACCCCTCCGAGTTTCGTGACGCTCCTCTGGGTGCCGGAGAAGGTGCGCCTCACCGCGCCCACTGCAGCCTGGTCCTCTTTTGACGGAAAGTGACTTTATTTTTCGAAAATTTTCGCCGGACAACCCCCCCTTTTTTTGCTGATCCATCCTACCGGAACTTATAGGGAGCTTATTTAGCCCGTGATTCACCCATTGCAGCTGGTGCCCTCCGCACCCCCATAGTGAGTGACCGGGCTATTCGTGGGGGGGGGGGGAAGATGGTTGCCTGCCGGGGCAGGTATTAGGGGGGGACCCTGCGGAATCCTTGGACACCCAGGGGAGGTGGAAAATAATGGTTAAAAAAGTGAACGACCGGGCTAGGGGGAGTGTTCCATGCCTTGTTCAATAAAAGGCAGCATCAGTGTCATGCGTCATGCGGCATGCTGTGTGCTGTGGGGGGGGGGTCTGGAGTTTCGTTGTTTCGTAGTAGAAGGGACTCATAGTCCCCATGTGCCTTGGTGTTGGTGTACGTCAAAGTAGGTGTCCTCTGATCTCGCCCCCTCGTTGCGTCGCTAAGACCATGCTACACCTAGCCCTCGTCTCGCTGCTCGGTATGGGCCTGCCCACGGCTGCCCCACGCCCTCTACCTCTACCTCTACTCGAGCAGATCTACAACCAGCATAAAGTACATGGTTATAATTCCCGGCCTCACGCGTCGAGGAGAGTCTCGAGAAGAGCGAGCGAGTAGGGGGGAAGGGGGAGCTGGTGATGACGCAGTGGGGGGGGAGGCGGGGGGGGAGAGGGGGCGGGGGCGGGGGGGGGCGGGCCACACGCGCAGCAGATAATTACGCGACCCCCGCCTCCGCGCGCCGAGCTCGAACTCTCCCTCGCCCTTCCCCCCCCCTTCCCCCCGCCCCGCGCGCGCGCAGCCCGCCTAACCCCGCCCTCCCCCGAGGACCCCCCTTCAGGCCGCGCGCGCGCCGTGCTCACTGCGCTCCCATGGGAAATCTAGCGTAGAGACTGTGAGAAACTCACTATGCGGCGCCCTCGCCGCCCCCTCGTTCCCTGCTGCTGCCGGATGAGGGGGGGGGGGGGGGGGGGGCCTGCGCGCCTCGGGGGGCGCGGGACGGGCCGGTCGCACCCGGGGGGGGGCCACAGCCGAGGGAGAAGAAAAGGCGCCCGAGGGAGAAAGAAATCGCCGGTGGCGCGCGGCGGCGAGTGTGTGTTGGGCGGGGGCGGGGGAGGGCATGCGATGGCGGGCAGCTCGAGCGCGTCGGACTATCTGACGCCCGATGGTGAGCGTGTGGCCCGTTGCGAGGGGGCAGGCGGTGAGGGAAGGGTGGTGGCGCTGCCACGCTCACACCCGCCCGACGCGCGCGACAGCGTCGCAGCGTACGTGGGAGGGAAGCAGAGAGGGAGAGGGGGAGGGGGGTAGAGAGGGGAAGAGGGAGCGAGGCACTCTCTGGAGCTAAGGAAGAGAGGGGAATTGCACGGGGCAAAGACTGAAGCCGAGGGAGACGTATGACACCACGCCGTTGAGCTGGCCGCGTTCGGGCCAATGATCCCTGCCCGCTGCGACTTGGGCAAAGTGTTGACCTTGCGCCGCCTGGGCTTTGCCCGCAGGCCAATACCGGGTGGATGGTTCGGAGATGGGGCTGCTGGGCTCCGGCGCGCACGGCGTAGTCAGGGTGGCACAGCACGTACAAACCATGGAATGTGAGTCCGCTAGGCCCCACCCTCTTCCCTCTGCGCTCCGCTATCTGATTGCGCTGACCTCACTCCGCAGATGTCGCTGTGAAGATCACTCCGACGTCGGTCGTCACGTCATCATGCAAGGAAATGATGGCACTGTCGCGGCTGAACAGCCCGCACATTGTGCAGCTCATTGGGGTGCAGGTGTGACAAGGCTGAGAGGCTGCCGCTTCCTAATCTGCGCCCTGTGGCGCCGCCTCCGTTGATGGTCTGCGGCAGGGACCGCAGCGTTTGGTCCAAACGTCGCCAACCTATGCGGTGCAGGTCGATATGCATGAGCAGAAGGTCTACGTGATCATGGAGCTGTGCCAAGGCGGCGAGCTTTTCGATCGCATAGCCGAGTGCGGAGGGCTCGAGGAAGCCGATGCGCGCAGATACTTCGTGCAAATCCTCCTGGTGAGTGCGCTCTGACAACACCTGTGTGGGATGGCTTCTAGTGCCATCCCACCTCGGCCAGCTCGGGCAAGTTGCCGAGTCGAGCACCGGCGCGAGCCGTGCACCGCCTTGTCGACTCTCCTCTTCCGCTGATGCCGTGATCTCCCGGCTTCAGGCACTCCGCCACTGCCACCAGAATCGCATTTACCACCGTGATCTCAAGCCCGAAAATATTCTTCTTGATGAAGAGGACAACGCGAAGGTGCGCAGAAAGCCAGCCATGTGGGCCTACGCGCAGCGCGATCACGTGGGCTGGATGAGAGTCTGCGTAGGGCAAGGGCAGCAGACTGGCGAGCTGAGACACCCGCGCACGCATTTTCGTAGGTGGCTGACTTCGGGCTCGCGGCCGTCTTCAAGGATGTCCGTTCTGACGCGAGCTTCTTGCAGCACACCAAGGTATGATGCTCGCTGGCCAGCCATGCGGATGCCAAGATGCTGTCATGCGATCAGTATGTTCGCATCGCGCAGCGAAATGATTCTCGTGGAATTGTTGCCTATTTACCACTCCTCTGCCTTGCTGCAGGTTGGCTCCGTCATGTATGCGGCTCCGGAGGTGCTCACCTCGACCGCGTCGACAGGATATGACGCGTCATGTGCAGACATGTGAGTAGTTTCCCCCCGCTGGCACAAAATCCTTGTGCTCTAGCACCCGGTGCCTTGTCAGCGTTGAGCAAGCGCTTGCCACCGGCTCAGTGCCACCGGCTCGGAGCGCCTCCCACTCGCCCGGGGCGATTCTGCCTGCGCTGCTCACTATCCACCTTGCCGCTTGCGCAGGTGGTCGCTGGGCATCATCCTTTTCTCGATGCTCTCGGGGACGCTACCGTTTGAATGTGCGGCTGCTTCTCGGTGCAAGCGATACGCGGCGGTACTGCAGCAGGGTATACAGGTAAGCAGAGCCGCCTCTCAGCCAGCGCGGCTCATTGTCCTTTCCAGCGCCTTACTCTGGTCGACTGGAGCCACCCGGTCATTGCCCGCCCGAATGTGCCGTTAGGTCATGTGCCCTGAGCACCTATCGGAACACGTGAGCCTGCTACTCTCTCGCTTGCTGCATCCGGACCCGCGGCAGAGGTTTACGCCTGAGCAGGCACTGAACTGCGACTGGGTGCGCGAGTCGGAGCAGAATCTTCTGGCCAACACAGCGGTGGCACTGAGAGACCATGAGGAGGTTAACGCGGCCACGGTGGAGTCTCGACGAAGCTGGAAGATCATCTTCCATCTTGCACATGATCAACTGCAGCCGCAAGGGCAGCAGCAGGGAGAGGGGCAGCAGCAGCAGCTACCGGCACGGCCGCAGCAGCAGAGGGAGATACATCCGCCGTCACAGCAGCCGCAGCTGTTGACGCCAGAGGAGCGACAACAGCAAGCATCGCAGCAGCACAAACAGCAAGTGGCACAGGAGGAGCGGCCCTTGCTGCAAGCAAGACTAGGGCAAGAGATAGCACCTCCGCCAAAGCCTGACACGCCCCCCCAAGCACATCTTCGAGTGAAGATTGCCTCGCCTGCGAGAGACTCTGCAGCGGGCGCACCCTCATCCAATCCGGCCGACGCCCCCAGCGCCCTTACCGACGCCGACACTCGCGCCCGCGCATTGCTTAAACGGGCAGCCGACGGCGGTGATGCCGACACGACACAGCAGCTGCGGCAGCGCACCAACGATGGGACAGCTCTGCCACAACTGACGCCGGAGAGGGCGCCCAGCCCTGCCGCGCCATCGCTGCAACCCCTACTGGTCGGTAGCAGTAGCGATGAGGACATCATTCCCACCCGAGGAACTCTCTTCGACCACGTGACGAGATGGGGCTGGGGCTCACTCCCCAAAGGAACTGAGGCGCTGCTTCGCGATATCCTCTCTACACTGTGCGCTGCCCAGCCTTTGCACTCATCCGGCGTCCTCCTAGCGGCTGTGATGCGCCCTCGTCCCAGCGCCTAGCAGCGTGTTAAGCTTTGCCTGATTGTGTGTTTAGCTCAGCCTACCCTTCTTCCATGCGCTCAGACGAGGACTAGGGTTGCAGTATTCGTTGACGGAACAGAGCGGCCTCACGTTGGATAAGCTCCAATTGTCTATCAACTTCTCGGCGGGGCTACGCAGGGACGCGAGCGCGCCATTATAACATGTGCGCTGGCCGTCCGCGCGGCGCCCTACGGCAAGCCGATGTGCTGCCCATCCATGCCGACTGTGCAGGCCGCCCCCGCGCCGCATGTGGCATCAGGTAGAAAAATCCCATTTAGCTTGTTCGATCCTGGCATGCAGCTTTCTCTATCTCTACTTCTCTCTGCACATCTTCCATGGCTTCGACATAAATATGGTGCTGGTCGGGCCGGTACTCCTATTTGGCAACACACAACCGAGGGCACAGAGTCGCTCGCCTCCTCGGGGAGTGGAATGTTACCGAAGAATGCTAAGAGATGAGCCCGTGAGATGGCCGCATTGTCGGAGTGGACTGGATCCAAAGCGTTGTTGACACTGATGGGTCCGTGATATTCCTCTTCTTCCTCTCCGCAGCTCCTCCAACAGTTGGCGACGGCCGCCATCGCCACCCTATTATCGACTCCCCTGTCGATCTTACCGATGCACTGCGGAGAAACCACCGCTCCTCCATTATCGATCCGTCCCTGCATACTTTATCTAGTGACTTCTTAAGTGTGTGAGTGTGAGGCTTTCAATCAACAAGCATCGTTAATTTTTTTCGGTGTTGTGGTCTGCGCCGTGTGGTTTTGTCTTGGTTTGGCCGACCGATTCGTGGAGCAGCGTTGTGCAGCTTGTGGGCTTTTATCCCGTGCTCACGTGCGCTTGAGCGTCTTTGCTATGTGTCGCGTCTTTTTAGTACTAGTGGCCACTGCCAGTGGTGCTTTTTCGTATCTAAAAAAATATTCTTGAAGGTGCCCGCTATGCTGATGCTGCTATTGACTCACACCCCTCCGGTATCGCACTCGCCATCGCCTAAACCCCACACTCTCACCCCCGCTCCCGCTACCCCCCTACGGGGGGTGGGCCCGCGTGCACTACGACGGGCCAGGCGGGTGGGGGGCGGGCTGGGGCAGGCCTGTCAGCTAAATTCCGTAAACAAACGTAAACGCACGCGTCGCTTACCTATTTCGTCTTTTTGCTTTCTGGCCCCCGCCTCTTGAGTCGTTTTCGTCTAGCGCCGCGCTTTCGCGGTGCCCGCCTGTTTGATTTATAGCTATCTGGATATCTGGTTGGAGTTCAGATTTGGTGAATCCAGATAGTATCCGGATACCTCTGGACTCTGGAGCTCGTTAAGAATATCTAGATAGATACTGATAGTCGGGCAGACGTGCCAGTTATCCAGATATTCGGAATTTCCGGGTATCAGGCACTTATTCCCCCGGCCACCGTAATTAGATCGGCGTGCCGCTGCTCCGTGCGATGGCGTGGCCGCGTCCCGCACTCCCTCGCCGTCGGGCTGTGGTGCGCGCCAACCACGTATTCAACTCCCACGCGAGTCGCTATTGAGCCAGCACCGGCCGTAATCCGGTTTAGAATCCACCCTAACTGCCTCCTCCCGCTATACAGATGCTTCGTCAGGTACCGCACAGCTCAGGTGAGCGCCCGCGCGGCCCGCATGAATGAATGAGCCTTCCATGCACGCTGGGCTGTTCGTGCGCGCTTGATCCCTGCAACCTGCCCGCGCGCGCGCGTGGTGAAAGCGAGAGCATGTCCATCCTCACTCATCAACTTCCCTTCCCCTACTTAAGCACACGGACAAACACCCCCACTTCAAACACATCGCCCACAGAAGACTAGGCACAGGCACGCGCAACCGCTTTATTTAGCTCGGTCGGCCACGCACCACGATATGCAGACTATGCGGGAAGCACCGTGAAAACTCGACACACCTGGCTAGATGTCTCTCCACAAGCCAGATATTTCAGACCATAGAAGCCTTGGTAGGATTCACCCCAAAGAGTCTTTCAAAGAGGGACAGAACGACGACACAAAAGATCAAAGACATGCTGTTTGTATACCCGAGCTCACCGACGCCCGATAGCCTTACTTGAAGCCCTATATGTGAAAGTCGCGTTCCGTCAAAAGAGGGCCGGGTGATTATTTTTTTTTTACCCAGAGGTGCATGTTTTCTTTTTCAACCAGTCTCCATGGTATTATTATCACAAAGATGAGTACAAAGCTAATCAAGGACGTGAGCATAGCAACTCCCCCCAAAACACACGGTAACCCCAAAGCTACTGAGTTTTCATCCTTTTCGTATTTTTCTCACACACCTCCTCTTCGATCCTATTGTCGATGTCGTTCTTCTGGCAGGCGACGATGTCGCTTGGCTGATCTTGGGTGGCGAGGTCCGTGACGCGTGCGAGGACGGCCTTCTTGTTCTCCATGTAGAGTTTGCCAGCTACTTGGTGCACTTGCACCATGGGATTCGTCTCAGCGTACGCGACCGCCGTGATGTATTCCATGCAGAGGTACGCGACGGCGGCCTCGTCTCCAATGTACTTGGTCTTGGGGATTCTGTCGTACTCGTCGGAGTAGTCGCCGACGAGCATGAGCTTTGCCTTGCACCAACGGCCCATGTATGGCTTGATCAGTGCCCACATCGACGGGTAGCGTTCCTTGCCCAGGTCCACGCGGAAGTCTCCACATCCACGGCCCATGCCAGAGGCTGTGACGAGCAGCATCGCCAGGATGGCGCCGCTCATGCTCTCATGCTCTCCTCCATGTGTCCGCAGAACTTGAGGGCTGGGCCGCGGATCTCCTCGTAGGTGCGGTGACCGAGTCGCTTGGCGAGGAAGACAAAGTACTGGCCCATGTCGAAGGAGCGAGGCTTGTGGAGGAGGGGAAGAGGAGAGCGGGGTGTGGAAAGATGTCTGGGAGGAAGAAGACTCTCTGGAGTTTCGCCAGATGCGTGCACGCCGTGCGCATGATGAGTGGCAATCACATGCGCGGGGATCCTGTACGTGGAAAGTTTCGTCAAGCGCACGCCGTGCGAATCCCCCCCGCGGAACTCCGTGCGTGCGCATGGAAGTTTCCGCACGCCGTCACCGATGCGCATAACAGGTTTTCGGTATGCGCATGATGAGATATCGGGCCCGCGCGGGGGTCCCGTGCGTGGAAAGTAGTTGTATTTGCGTATGGGTATGGTATTGGCTCGTATTTATATTTGCTCCCCTGAATCGCACGGACCGAAATGCGAAATGTCCATGAGCTACCACTGTCCACTGTGGCCCGCCCTCCTCAGAGGATCTTTGTGAGCAGGCCATGGCCATGGCGCGCGCATGGCGACGACGCGCCGCAGGGACAGCGATGGGTGAGAGCGGAGAGAGAGGGGGGGAGGGGGGGATTTGCAAACCCCACGATGGAGTGCGGTGAGAAACGGGCCCCGTTTGCGTTTGCAAACGGGCGGAGAGGGGCGGCTGGTGACAGGAGGGCTCAAGGCCGACGAGAGTACAGAGTACCCTAGTGGCGCAGGTTACTCGAATCGCAGTCATTTACATTTATTCTTCGAGGACCGCTCGCGGCGCGAGCTATTAATTAAGAGCCGTTCTTCTTCTCTGACGCGAGGATCCCCTCCCCCTCCTAGGCCGGTCACTCACGCTTTTTAACAACTATTTTCCATCCCTCCTGGGTGTCCAAGGATTCCCCAGGGACCCCCCTTACCTGCCCCCCCTCCCCCCCCCCCCCCCCGCGAACCCCCTCTACCCCACGAAAATCCATGGCGTCGGTGAGTGACTCCCCCGCCTTGTCCGGCCCATGGAGGTCTATTTTGGGAGAATGGGAGGATTGCGCGCGTGAGGGAATCAAAGCAGTGAATGTCGGGCGAATCCCCATAAGAAACGCGGAGGTTCCGCGTCGGCCGATCGCCGGCTGTCGGCCTCGCAATGGCTGCCAGCTGGTGAGGAGCCCAAGCTCAAGCGCCTCGCGAGGGATGTGGGAGGTCCCTGGTGGGTCGCACGCTCGATCTCGAGGGTCGCACAGTCCGGTAGTGACATATCCCCGCCCATCGCGCCGCAGGCATACGATAATTCGACACGGCCCGACCTCCATGAGGCCGGCCCCTGGGACGCTGGCGAGCGCTGGCGAGCGCTGCCAGAAGTTCAGGCCCTCATGGAGGCCGTTCGCCGAGGCGAGCGCATTGAGCCCAGGGCTCATGTGCAAGCTCGGCCCGATGGTGGCCTGCGCTGGACTCATGCATACGCGCTTCATGCGTACGCCAAGTCCAGCGCAGCAGAGGCCAAGGCACAGGGTCGCACAGGAGAGTTCACTAATGCGGCAGTGATACTCTGCCGTGCGATCCTGTGCCTGTCTACCGACTCAGTGGTGGCCCCGCGAGGCCTCACTGAAGTGGCCTCACCCGCGGAGAAGGCGTGCGCAATGCACATTGAGCGTTCGCGCAAGGCGAGCGCACACGCCTTGGAGGTTGCTCAGCGGCGCGTGCGAAAGTGTGTGGGCGCCGATCCGGCAAGGCTGGCGGCAGCGAAGGCAGCGTTGGCAGCTGTCGTGCAGGATCAGCATGAGCTGTATCAAATGGCCATCACCGGCGGCGGCAGCGGCAGTAGCGACGGCAGCTGTGGCGGAGGCAGGGGCGGCGGCGGTGACAGCAGCGGTGGCGGTGGTGGTGGTGGTAGCGGCGGCGGTGACCCTCCGCTTAATGGCGATGTGGAGTCGAGCGCATCTAATGATGAGGCTCGGCTCCGTGCCTTTGCGGCTGGCCTGCACCCACGGCTAGGCGCATATAGCGCCGTGCAGCTGCTGGCTGCTGAGAGCCATTTGCTGCAAATTATTGCCGCGTACGTGCGAGGCAGGCCGCCGCACTCGCCAAAGCAGCTAGGCGAACTTCGCCGCCTGCGTACTGTGGTGTGGCAACAAGATCTTCAGCTGCGCCAGCTGCGAGCGGCAGCTCAGGCGGCGAGGCAAGCAATGGCCGAGGCTCAGCGAAGCGTGGTGCAGGTGGAAAGGCGCGCACAGCACGAGGCTCAGACGGCGCTACGGCTGCAGCTCGAGCACGATCGGAGCCATGCCACCATGGCGAGCTTGCTTGCGCGCAATGAAATGGCTTTGGCAAACGAGCGGGAGCAGCGCGAGGAGACGTGCCGCGCTCTAGCTGCGTCGGAGTCGGCACTGAAGGCGGCGAGGGCGGCCACTCGAAAGGCAAAGGCGGACGCAAAGGAGGCGGGCGTGGAAGCTGAGCTCCGGCGTCGTCGTGTGGAGAATGAAGCGGCTGCCGCCATGGGCGCGATGCGTGATGAGCATCGGCGCGAGCGCAGAGAAGATAAGCGGCGATATCTCGAGATCGAGGAGGAGGCGCTGCAGCTTCACGAGAATGTGGCCAGGCTAGAGGATCAGATCGCTTTGCTGCGCAGCTCGCGTCTCGGCGGCCTGAAAAAGGAGTTGGAGGAAAAGGATGCTCTCGTCAAAGAGCTCCGGCAGCGGCGCGGAGCAGGTCAACGCACCCTTGCCGAGGCCAACCTAGACAAGCGGCGCGCAAAGCTCGCGCAAGAGAAGGCGAAAAAATTCGAAGAGGCCTTTCAGCAACTTGCCGCTGGCGAGGCGGCGCGGCACGCAAACGAGCCGAGCCTTCAAGAGGCCCAAGCTCACGTTGAGGCATTGCAGGAACAGTTGGATCGTGAGAGGGCGCTGCGCATCAAGTACGAAGCGATCATCAAGCCGCCGAAGGAGTACTTCTTCGTGAACGGCCACTTCTCGACGGAGGTGGATCTCACCGCACTAGAGGTGAGCGCGGGCACCGCCCAGAATGCCCTGAGAAGCACTTTGATCATGCCCGCCTGCGATGAGGTTGACCCACCCCACCTCTACCCTTGTTGTAGCTGATTGCTGATTGCGGCGTCTCGCGGAACGTGGTGCCCAAGCTTTTCCTTATTTTTGCGCGTTTCTACAAGATCACGCTGCCGCACCGCGAGAAGAAGGTGCTAGTTAAGACTGAGGGCGGCCAGCGTTGCTATGAGCCTCGCCAAGTATACTGGATACCTGGCGTCTCTCATTGCAAGCAGCTGCCGGCCATTGGTGGCGAGCTTCATAACATCCAGGTAGGATGAGCCCGCCTTCTCCTGTGCAACCGCGGCTAATGCAATGCCCTCACCCTTAGCCCACGTCACCGGCGCTATTGCGGCGCCCATCGGAGCAGCAGAGTAAGACCTGAAACATTTTATTGCATCTACTGACCATACTCTCTCTCACGCTCAGACTGCTGAGTGGCTAATGGAGGACATCGACGGAAGCTATTGCTACGTAGCGGATGGCGCCAATTCGCAGCAACGCGAGCTCCTGGGCCAAATACTCTCTCGGCGCGACAAAAATACAGGCAAACTTGACTCGCGCATCCTCTCAATCTCGGCTATTGCCGATAAGACAGCGGTGGGCCAGCGCAACACTTACAACGCCGCGTTGAAGGCGATCACCGATGCGGGGGAAGCCGCCGGTCTCTTCCACGACCTTGCGCTTGCGGAGGCGCTCGAGGCCAACTCAGTTCCGCTCGACGATGACTGCACGTTCGCAGACGACGGCCTCTCGTTCTTCGAGCGCCGGCGCAAGAAGCAGTCGCAGATCACAAGTCTCGTGCCAAGCTCGAGCCAAAACGACCGGGCCGCCAACGGGCGCTGCGCGGCGAGCCTTATCCTCACGGGGCGTACGGGCAGCATTATGCCGACGTGCGCAGAGCATGCCACAGTCAACATTGGTGAGAAGGCGCGCGAGGCTCTCGATGTTGTGGTCCGTCGAGAGCTAAATATTTCGGACGAGGACGCTGAGAAGGACAAAGCAAAGCTCAAAGCTATGCGCACGTGCGTAGGCTGGTTCAGCTCGCCGGCTTGCGCACTTACCTACGAGGTCTCCAAGTACGTCGCGCTCTTCAGCTCAAAGGGCTACGCGATTGGCGAGAATTTTGCGCAGTGGCTCGCGCACAAGGAGAAGGCGCATCCGGAGAGAGCGGGCAAGCTCTACGGCAACGTCGAAGACCTGCTGGCGATCTGTGGTGGGCGCAGCTACATATTCTTCCTGGATGCGGCCGTGGTCGACCGATTCGCCCAGGACAGCTCACTCCTCGGCTACCTTCGCGAAGAGGCGGACTTGGCAACAGCGGCTGGTGGCAAGCTACGGAGCGCGATCTTGGCCGGCTTTAGCTCCCCGCACATAATGGCCGCGGTGCGCGCTCTTGCCATTATCTCTGACGCCTGGGTGTGGCCTACTCTCACTGCCGTGAAGCCGGGGGATGACAAGCACATCCTCGACGTGCTGCCCATCGTCTGGCCCGAGTCGCTTCGATGGCTCCGAGAGGCGGCCACCGATCCGTCCGCGGTGATTGAGGGAACGATGCGCCTCGACACTTTCCTCGAGGCCAAGGGCCAGCGCGTGCTCCCGCGCTCGGCGCCGTCAATGAAGACTCGAGGCGGTCGGGCGGCCATAGACATGCAGAGAATCCGGTCGTCGCTCGCCGCCGATCCGGAGTCTCGACGGTTGGTTTGCGAGATGCTTACGGCCGCCTTCACCGCGATGATCCCTGCGTTGGAGAACCACGCCGCTGAGTTCGTGTTTGGCGGCAAGTTCTCGGCCGAAAAGGTGACGCCAGCGATGCGGAAGCTCTTGGACGGCTGTCCCACGACGAGTACTGGCGTCGAGACTCTCTTTGCGGCAGTCAAGCGACGCGCACAGCGCGAAGGTGTGTCTCGCCACGACACGCGTGTGGGCGCGGTCGCCTGCAAAAGAGATCGCACGGTCATGTGGGCCTATGACCATGCGCATCGCGACCGCTACTGGGGCGCTGCTCGCACGATCGCGCGCAAGAAGATGCGTGTGACTATGAGAGCGGAGCGCGCGACTCATGGCGAGGCGAAAGCTCCCGAGCGGCAGGCGAAACTCGCACGCATCAGCTCCTTGCGCAAGAAGAAGGCGGATGAGCTCGATCGTCTACGGCAAGTACGTCGGGCGATGAAGTACTCCGAGCTCAAGACGATGTCCAACGAGGACTTGAAAGACCAGCTCAAGATCCTCAAACTGCTGCACCAGCGCGACATCAAAGCGACGAATCTCGCGAACCGGAAGGCTTACGTCGTCCGCTTGCAGGCCCTCTTGTTCAGCGAGTTCGGTGTAGCCGCCAATGACTTGGCTGACGGCGACGACGGCTACGAGGGTCGAGGAGTCCGCCGGCGCCAAGCAACGCGACGCAAGGGCATGGGCAAACTCATCAAGTACCTCGGCTACGAGTGGTACCAGAACGAGGAGTTCGAAATCGATTGCCTCCTGGATGAGATGGTAGCTGACGGCGGCGAGGTGCCCGGGCGGAGTGATATTCCGGCTGGAACCAAGTTGTATTTGGTTTTATGGAAAGGCTTTCCACCGGATATTGCTACATGGGAGGTGAGCTGCGCCCATCCGCAAGCCCAAGTCGACCAAGCGTGCGCTCATCGGCCTTGCTCCCTTTGTTTTATCAGGATGCGGATGGCCTGCCGGTCACAGCCATCGCCGAGTATCAAGGCGCCGTCCTCCCTGACCCCGAGGAGTTTGACGAGTCGGATGTGAGCGATGACGATGAGTCCATGGAGTACTCGCCGGGGCCATAAGATGGCCGATTTCGACGCAGTGCGCGGGGTCGGCGGGCGCGATTGGCGTGGCTGTGAGGGCGGCATACCGCACTTTGATGCTGGTAGCGGCATCCATTTGGTGAGCGGTGACTTGAACGGCCTCGTGGCGCCCCCGGTCGCGGGTCGAAGTTGGGCACTCATGGCGCGTCTTGGGGCGTGACGACGTCATCACCGGGGGCCTCAAGCGGCCGATTTCGACGCAGTGCGCGGGGGCGGCGGGCGCGATTGGCGTAGCTGTGAGGGCGGCATACCGCACTTTGGTGCTGGTAGCGGCATCCATATGGTGAGCGGTGACTTGAACGGCCTCGTGGCGCCCCCGGTCGCGGGTCGAAGTTGGGCACTCATGGCGCGTCTTGAGGCGTGATGACGTCATCACCGGGGGCCGCAAGCGGCCGATTTCGACGCAGTGCGCGGGGGCGGCGGGCGCGATGGGCGTGGCTGTGAGGGCGGCATACCGCACTTTGGTGCTGGTAGCGGCATCCATTTGGCGAGCGGTGACTCGAACGGCCTCGTGGCGCCCCCGGTCGCGGGTCGAAGTTGGGCACTCAGGGCGCGTCTTGGGGCGTGACGACGTCATCACCGGGGGCCTCAAGCGGCCGACTTCGACGCAGTGCGCGGGGGCGGCGGGCGCGATTGGCGTAGCTGTGAGGGCGGCATACCGCACTTTGGTGCTGGTAGCGGCATCCATATGGTGAGCGGTGACTCGAACGGCCTCGTGGCGCCCCCGGTCGCGGGTCGAAGTTGGGCACTCATGGCGCGTCTTGGGGCGTGACGACGTCATCACCGGGGGCCTCAAGCGGCCGACTTCGACGCAGTGCGCGGGGGCGGCGGGCGCGATTGGCGTAGCTGTGAGGGCGGCATACCGCACTTTGGTGCTGGTAGCGGCATCCATATGGTGAGCGGTGACTCGAACGGCCTCGTGGCGCCCCCGGTCGCGGGTCGAAGTTGGGCACTCATGGCGCGTCTTGGGGCGTGACGACGTCATCACCGGGGGCCTCAAGCGGCCGATTTCGACGCAGTGCGCGGGGGCGGCGGGCGCGATTGGCGTGGCTGTGAGGGCGGCATACCGCACTTTGGTGCTGGTAGCGGCATCCATTTGGCGAGCGGTGACTCGAACGGCCTCGTGGCGCCCCCGGTCGCGGGTCGAAGTTGGGCACTCAGGGCGCGTCTTGAGGCGTGACGACGTCATCACCGGGGGCCGCAGGCGGCCGATTTCGACGCAGTGCGCGGGGGCGGCGGGCGCGATTGGCGTGGCTGTGAGGGCGGCATACCGCACTTTGGTGCTGGTAGCGGCATCCATATGGTGAGCGGTGACTCGAACGGCCTCGTGGCGCCCCCGGTCGCGGGTCGAAGTTGGGTTCTCGAGCCCTTGGTGTTTTTAGCGGTTAGCGTCTTTAGTTTTTGCGATACTTACGTACGCGTTCAAGTCCATAAAAACATAGTGAAAATATATTGCTGTGTGTATAGAACCAGGATCTTTGGTCCGGGTCAGCTGCCGATGCCCATGGTTTCGTGTTTCGCTGCGAGAGGCGCGCATGAAGGCCATCGGTAAAATAATACCGGAGGGGGGCCTGACATATATTTCCGCACGGCCGTCAGAGGCCTGAAATCGGGTATTTTTCGAAAATTTTGCCGGAAGACCCCCGGTTTTTTTTGCTGATCTCCCATACCGGAACCTATAGGGAGCTTATTTAGGCCTTCGTTTGCCCATTACAGATGGTGCCCTTCGCACCCCCCTAGTGAGTGACCGGGCTACCCCTCCCCCCCCCCCCGTGCTTTTCCAAGGTGAGTCAACTAAGTTTATATACTTGGTTGACGACCCATGGGGGGGCACGAGCCCCCCTCTCTCTCCACTCCTCCCCTGCCATGGGGCAGGAACCACCCATCCTCCTGGCATGCCTGATGGCTTGCCAGGAGCACACTGCCCTGCTGACCCACTCTCCCACTGGCAGGCACGCCTGGCTCGTTCGTCCTGGCCCCTCGTGGTCAGCCCATCGCTCCAAACCCCCCTCCCCCCCTGGTCGACAGGCAGACAGGTGCAGATTGGGGGCCCCAAAGGCTCAGGAGCGCCAGCGAGGGAGAGGCAGGGGAGGCCAGGGCCCAGCCCCAGCCTCCTCTGCCCCTAGAGCTGGCCTCCAGGAGCCTCCAAGGGTCGCCAGGAGCAGCTGCAGGCCTGCCGCACACGCGCCATCGCGCGTGCCGCAGGAGAGGGGAGAGAGAGCGCGGAGAAGGGGGTGGGCGGAGCGAGAGCTTCGCTCACCGAAAAATAGGTAAGTCCCGCACCTGTTTACAGGATTAGTCGGGGCTGAGGCCGCCGCCCACTCGGAGACTCAGGAGGAAGGGGGGGAATGATCACCGGGGGGAGGCGCGGGCCACCGGACCATATCTAAGCCCTTCACCCCTATCCCCCTTGTAGTGCACGGGGGGAGTCGCCTTATGGCGGGGGGAGAAGGGCCGGGGGAGTGGGGGTGTAGAACGATTTCCTACGTGAGTAGAAAGTAGAGGGTCCACGGCCGCGTGTGCGGTGAGACTATTAAAAGATTTAATTAATTTTCCATGGTGAGTCGCCCGACATAGGTCGGCCGCCTCACTAGTCACTAGGGCATTCCCGGTTTTCCCGCTCATTGATTGGCTCATTGTAATTTGTAGGGAGTTATAATGGGAGAGCCGGGGGTCTGCGAGCTGCGAAGGGGGAGATAAGAAGTGATACATCTTTTTGTGTGTATGAGGCACCAACACCAACACCACGACAACAAAAACGTGCAGGCTCTGCGGAAAAAACCGAGAGCACTCCACCCACTTAGCAAGGTGCACCGGGGAGCGTGGCGCGCTCCATGACCCTATCGTTATAACGATAGTTCGGCCCCCCGGAGGGGAATTGGATCCCGGGGGGGCGGGGGGGAGGGCACGAGGCGCCTCCCCCATGTGAACTAAGTATAAACTTAGTTCGCGGGGCACACGCGGGGGCGATGTGCGATATAATGCAGAAAAGTACCCTTGAACGGGATATTACACCTCGACACGGAGCATCCGTAGTACACGGTTAGCATTCGTTACTTCCATAGCATGTGTGTGGTTCAAATAGGCAACATAACACGTCGCAGCTGCGCAGCATGATACGTCAACACTTGTTAATTCTGCTGTGCAAGATGGGGCCAAGCGGCATGCTGGCTAGTGCATTGTAGCACAGATGTGCAATGAATAAGGAGTCCGCGCGTGATGGCATTGATGGTGTTCTGTCGTGGCGGGTGGGCCGAGTTGGGTCTCCCACGCGCCGATGGCCATTGTGAGGATGGACGTCTTGAGATAGGTAAGTTCTCATGAGGTTGCAAATGACGTGCGCACAAGTAAGCGTCACCCTGTGGTTGCCGAGATGGTCTAGTCCACACACACCCGATCGAATGGTCACGCTCTGAGTATGCCGAACGAGGTGTATATGCCTGATGGTAAAAAAGCGAAGGCTCACGACGTTCGGACTCCACATACCGGTGCCACAGCCCGCCTCCGAACACGCCGAATGAATCCTAATGCGGAGAAGATGAACAGGAGCCGAACAAATACACGCCACCAATTATGCTACCTTTCTCTTGAAGATAGCGTCTTCACTGAGTCCACATCGCATCATCTGGGGATGTGGTGACATTGCAGTGTCTCCGACCATCAATGATCTCGCCTCGCACTGTTGATGGTGCAATTATCTTGTACAAAAAAGGCTCTCATGAGAGAGAAAGGCAGTGAGAGCAACGGTTGTGCACGGTGTATGTAGCATTGAGCATCCCGTGGTCCAAACGCGAAGGCCACATTGCTCCTCCGGAGCATTTGCACGAAATTGCTACTCGTAGGAACGTCTGCCTCACCTCGATGGGCTCGGGCCAAGAAGTGATAGCCTTGGACTACACCGTGGAGGTGTGAGGCGTAATGAGCGAGGCGATGAGCGCAAAATCATGGATCTGCCGTTTGGACCGCTGGACTCGATCCCTCGTGTTCTTTGTCGGTGGCGCAGTGAAGGAGTGAGGAGCGGTGACAGCGAGACGTCTAGGTCGGCATCGAACCAATTCGATCTGGCGGTGTCGACGCGTGCTGGGCTAGGAATGGACTTCAGTGACGGAGAACAGCTTTTCATTGGGCTGCATAGCAGGGACGGCGTCGATTTTGGGATTTTGGATGTAGAGGAGACTAGCAAACAAGCATCCACCTGAAGGCAAGAGAGTCCGCGATGATGAGCCAGGAGCAACAACTGCGTGGTGCTGGAACAAGTGCAGATGAGTCGCCCCCTCCATACAAGCGCACCTCATTGTCCAGAGCGTCCGGTTCTTGTCGCCTCACAAGTCCTCCAAGGAGTGCAGACCTTTCCTCGGTCGAGCCCTCGTATTCATCATCTACTTGTGCAAAAGGAGAGGAGCTTGTTCCTGCCTTTGGTGTTCGATTGGCGGAGGGAGTTGAGATGGCAGGTGGTACAAGTGGTTCGACCACGCTGTTGCTCTTCTTCCCTGGGGGGGGAGGTGAGCCGAAGAGCTTTCGCAGCGGCATCGGCGACTCCGTCTCAACCAAATTGGAAGCGAAATCTCCATCTCCAACCTGAGAGGCCAGGTGATGTGGACGAGTCGCCATGTACGGATGGGACGCGCACCACGAGAACAGCGAAATGGCAAGAGAACAAGATTCAGGCAGGATTTGCAAACGGCACCCTTACATCGAAATCGTGGGGACCCGCCTCATTAGGCTCAGCATCGCCCTCCAACTCCTCATCGCTGACTCCAATTTCGCCTGTCCCCTCCAGCCGACAAATTCGCTCGCGTTTACGGACTCGCAGTGCTGATGGGTCGTGTCTCTGGTTCTGTGCCACGCGAGCAGCCGTCAAAACCTGTTCGCGTACTGCATTCTCGGAGGGTTTCCACGGGCGGCCGCTAGGATGTGTCGATTTGCGGATAATCGAGTTCCATCTATCCATTAGGGGCAGACGCCAAAAAAAGAGGTTGGTCGCTACCACGAGCATGCAGACAGTACCTAGGGGCAAGACGCTTGCAAGACGTTGCCTTAGGCCGCTACACTTGACAGTAGAGTACGGACCTGTTCTTGATGTCATTGTCGGTACGCAAAGGCATGTACTGCTCTGAAATTTGAGCCCATCTGTAATGTGGAAGCATGTTGATCGATTCTAATCTTGGCACGCTAACCTCGCTTCATGCTTGTTGGAATTTGGGCGAGGCAGATTGACACGCGTCCTCAGCGTGCTCGCTAGCGCATCACTAAAAATACCGTAGGGGGCAATTGCAAGTGCGAGGAGACGCACTTTGTGCCAAGTTGATGGACCCGATTCCAGATCTCAACGTCTTCTTTTACAGTCCAGTCGCCCTTATTGAGTTCTGGTCGTAGGTGATTGCGCCACCTCTCACGGCACTGCACGGCAGGAAGGTGAAACTGGGCGTCATGATTTCACTATATCCTCTCCTCTTGTGCCTTGTTCTCTTGTGCCTTGTCGGCCGACAAGAGGTCACGCAGGCTAATTCACACTGAGTGCTCGTCTGCTCACGCCTCCGCTGCCAACACGGAAGCTGCGCCGACAGCGCGGCACACACGACCCTACCTGCTTGCCATTGCGCATATGCAGCTCCGTCGCAATGAGCGCCCAATTTTTTACACCATGCAGTCCTACCAACTCCTTGAGTTTCTCGTCTTCAATTGCCGCCCATGGCCGCCGCTTGGCACCCACATCCGTGAGCCCTTCCGGCTGTGTGGGAGGAGTTTCAATCCCCTCACTCAGGGATTCCGCGGTGGTCTTCCTCTTCTTGCTCTTCGAGCCTCCCATCGCCTCTCTCCCGCCCACCCTCTCCCTTTGTACCCGCTCGATGGCTGTCCCCACACTTGGCTCTCTTTGCCCCTCGGAGGGCGGATGGGTCGCGCCCACACAGGGATGCAGCGGTGGGAGAGGGAGGGGAGATGGGGGGGGGGGGGGGGGGGGGGGGAGGGCGGGAGGGGGAGGGGGGGGGGGGGGACAGAGAGCGCCGCAGGAGAGCCAAACTGTCGGTTGGGCCGCCCGAGACGAAATGGCGCGAAAAGCCCCCTCCCCCCTCTTCCCTCTCCCGCGCCCCTCGGCGGGAGACCCTCTCGCCTTGAGGAGGTGGAGCGAGCGCCAAGGCAGAGAGAAGAGGCAAACGAATCGAGCGAGAGGGCTCGACCCGACTCAATACTTTATTACTTTGCTTCCACTTCAGAGGGCCATGAGGCTCCCCTCGCTCGTTCTCCCATCCCTCCACCATTTCTTTGCGAAGGTCGAAGCTCGTCGAAGCCGTCGGGGGAGGGGAAATACTCGGACGCGAGCTCCATTCAAACTGTTTGACCGTTTGAACCAAGTCAACGAACTGAAACCTTTAAATGATCAAAACACAAAAAACCAGCCAATTCAACTACCTACTACTCCCTTGACCCCCAACCCCAAAGTATAAAGTGTACACAGTCAAATACCCACTGTTGGCCCTCCCCCCAAAGTGCTGCAAAATGAACACAGCCGAGACGTCGAGACGTCGAGACGGGAGGCAAGCGCGCCTCTCACGGCTCACGGGGTCCCACGTCCATACACCATACACTAGACAATTGGGCTAGGGCCGTCCAACACTCATTCTAACTCGTGACAGTTACAGTTAGTCCGGTCACTCACTATGGATTATGGCTATGGGGGTGCGGAGGGCGGAGGGCACTAGCTACAATGGACAATGGACAATGAGTGAAGCTCAAGGGCTAAATACTAAATACTAAATGAGTAGTAAAAGTCGCGTTCCTGTCGAGTCGAGCGGAGCCGGAGGGCTCTGGGCCACTCCGTCGCGAGCGGCACCGGCGGTTAGCGCGGCGCCTTGGCCCTCCTCCCCGCCGGGAGTCGGGTGAATGAAATTCTGGATGGGGTCGGGCATCCCCATTTGGGTGTCTGGACTGGGAACGAACGGCGAACGAAGGGCTGTGGGGCGGTGAGGTGCTCCTAGCGGCCCTAGTGTGTTGGATAGTAAGAGATTGTTAGACCTACAAAGAACTCTTCCCTCTGGGAGGGAGCCTAGACTGCTTGAGTGCAGCGACGCAGCGAACAACGACGGACAACGGACCTGAGAACAACAGGATACACCGCCTCACGAACACACCGGAATCATTCACCCAAACCAAGCAAATTATCAAGCAACCGCGACCCCAAATCACCGATAACTCAAACACGTCGCGAGAGACGGAGAGAGAGAGCGAGAGAGAGAGAGAGACTCCGCAGCGACGGCCGGAGCGTGTCTCCGTTGTAACTTCCCACGTAGCGGAGAGTCCGAAGGGGAGCGTCATGTCGCGCGACCACGGCGATCACTTCTGATATAGATCGCAACGAGATGTCTTCACGACGGAGGAAATCTTGCCGTTGAGCGTGAACCTTCTAGACGCTTCTAACGAACAACCCTGAGTAGCAACCAAGGGGAAGAAACACCAAAGGGGCCAAGGCTTGCATGTAACTTGCATCAAGGGGAAAGATTCCCTCACCTAAGAAGCGAACCTACATTGATCTCCAAGGGGAGATGGCAAATTAAACCTCAAATCTCGAGCGGATAGAGCAACCGACTCGCTCGCCAAAAACTTTGACCGAGAAGAAAGAAGCAAGGACCTACAAGCCAAGGGTAGCGGACCTAGGGAATGTGAGAGGAAATTTCCGAACGCCAACGCGAACGCCAAACGCGGGAAGGCAACGAAACCCTAACCAAGCCAAGCAGATCCTACGAAGAACAGGCCTGGACGACAACGAAAGTCAGCAAGTCCCAAGAAAGAACCGGAACCCAACAAGAAAAAGAAACAACAAGCCTTGCAAGAAGCTAAACAACAAACTAAGTTTATACTTGGTTCACCCATGGAACTAAGTTTATACTTAGCTCGCCCATGGGGGGGCACGAGCCCCCCCCTCTCTCCACTCCTCCCCCGCCATGGGGGAGGAACCACCCATCCTCCTGGCACGCCTGATGGCTTGCCAGGAGGCCACTGCCCTGCTGACCCTCTCTCCCACTGACAGGCTCGCCTGATTCGCCCATCCTGGCCCGGCGTGGCCAGCCCATTGCTCCAACCCCTCCTCCCCCCCTGTTCGACAGGCAGACAGGTGCAGCGTGGGGGCCCCTGAGGCTCAGGAGCGCCAGCGAGGGAGAGGCAGGGGAGGCCAGGGCCCAGCCCCAGCCTCCTCTGCCCCCTGAGCTGGCCTCCATGAGCCTCCAGGGTCGCCAATGGGCAGCTGCAGGCCTGCCGCAGGCGCGCCATCGCGCGTGCCGCAGGAGAGGGGAGAGAGAGCGCGGAGAAGGGGGTGGGCGGAGCGGAGCTCCGCCCACCGAAAAATAGGTAAGTCCCGCACCTGTTTACAGGATAAGTCGGGACCGAGGTCGCCGCCCACTCGGAGACACAGGAGGAAGAGAGGGAACAGATCACCGGGGGGAGGCGCGGGCCACCGGACCATATCTAAGCCCTTCACCCCAATCCCCCTAGTAGTGCACGGGGGGAGCCGCCTGATGGCGGGGGGAGAAGGGCTGGGAGCGTGGGGGTGTAGAAAGTTTTCCTACGTGAGTAGAAAGTAGAGGGTCCACGGCTGCGTGCGCGGTGAGACTATTAAAAGGTTTAAAATTTACTTGGTTCACCCATGGCGGGGCACGAGCCCCCCCCTCTCTTCACTCCTCCCCTGCCATGGGGGAGGAACCACCCACTCTCCTGGCACGCCTGATGGCCTGCCAGGAGCACACTGACATGCTGACCCATCCCTCTCCGCACAGGCATGCCTGAATCGCACGCCCTGGCCTGTCGTGGCCAGCCAATCCCTCTGACCAACCCCTCCTCCCCCTGGGCCCCCCTGATCAGGACCCCCCAGCCAGCTCCAGTCGACTGGCAGAGGCTCGAGAGCCGGCGAGGGAGAGGCAGGAGGGGCCAGGGCCATGCCCTAGCCTCACCTGCCCCCTGAGCTGCGCTCCAAGGCCCCTGCCGGCCTCCTGGGGACCTGAAGAGGGGCCGCAGGCGCGCGCCATGGCCAGAGCCGCAGGGAAGAGAGGAGGAAGAGGGAAGAGGGAGGGGAGGGGGGAGTGGCAGCTCTCCCCTCCGGCGTTTACGTGTCTTCTCGCCCCGTTTGGGTAAGAGAAGACGGGGGCGCCAGAGCCAGGAGGGAAGGGCCGCGGCTCGCCGCGGCCACTCGCTTAGGCGAGGAGTGATAAGCGCTTCTGGGCTCCCTTTCACGAGTGCCCCCCCCCCCTGCGTTGTTTTTACCCGAAAGGGGTTTTCCCCCAGCGTGGACTCGAGGAGAGGACGTGCTGGGGTGCGCGGGGTCGGTGCGTGCACTGGGGGGAGGACAAATATCGAGGGGAGGGGGCAGTGCCCCCTGCCCCCGGTAGCACTCGGACACCTGGCTCGTCAGGCATGGCGGGATTCCGGGACGGAAAAGTTGTGTCCAATTAGCTAGTGGGGTTGGCTAGGATATAACATTAATTAGTTTATTATGCAAGAAGCTAAACAAGCCTTCACAAGGTAACCCGAGAGCCTGAGACAAGCGCGCAGCGAGCGACAGGCGACCTGGCTCCTTTGGGTCAAGGTTGCCCGAAAGGAGGAAACCTGGAATCTAGACCTGACAAACAGGCTAGAAGGAAAGAAACGAGAACTCGAATTCTAGGTCGCTAGGGACGAACCCTACCAACCTAGATGTACCTGAGCTTCACCGTGTGGCCGCACGGCGAAGGACCTGGAAATAAGAGCCTGGAAATCGCATCATCTAGGATGAATGCGGAATGCGACAGTTCCGTCAAAAGAGGGCCAGGTGATTGGTTTTTTTTTCACCCAGAGGTGCATCTTTCTTTTTCAACCAGTCTCCAGGGTATTATTATTACAAAGATGAGTACAAAGCTAATCACGACATACAAGGACGCGGCGCGTGAGCATAGCACCTCCCCCCCCCCTTCCCCAAAACACACGGTAACCCCAAAGCTACGCAGGCTGAGTTTTCATCCTTTTCGTCTTTTTCTCACACCCCTCCTCCTCGATCCTATTGTCGATGTCGTTCTTCTGGCAGGCGACGATGTCGCTTGGCTGATCTTGGGTGGCGAGGTCCGTGACGCGTGCGAAAACGGCCTTCTTGTTCTCCATGTAGAGTTTGCCAGCTGCTCGGTGCACTTGCACCATGCTAGAGTAGTATCCTTCGCAGATTTTTGTAGATCACCGTGCATTTTCCCTGCGGCCGAGAACACACGCTCCACCCCTGCGGTCAACGCCGGCGAAGCTAGGAATTGCTTGGCCATTTTCGCGCCTTGCGCTTCGATGGCGGTCCGCGCTTACCCATGAGCGCGTTGGCGTCGGGGGGGGGGAGGCGCAGGGCGCAGGGGGGGGGGGACAGCTCCCGGCGTCGGGGGGCGGTGGGAGGGGAGGGGGAAGGGAATCCCCCCCAAACATGTATTCCAACGTTGGGGTAACAGCTTGTAATGGGTTTAACCTGTTAATGGCCACTAACAGGGTATTAACACCCCTAAAACAACCTGTTAACACACAGAAAAAAACTCAACCTGTTAATGTGCTGACCTTGAAAAACTACTAATGGGTTTCCAAAAAACTTGCCTGTTAATGGTCAGCCCTAGCCTTGCTGCACACGCCGCGCACTTGACCGAGCTTGAGCAAGCGCTGCACACGCCGCGCACACTTGACCTCGCCCAAGCCGCGGTGGTTGCCTCATGGGCACCACCGCGATACTTCCCCACAGCTCCTCTCTGATCTCTGAGGAGTTGCTCCTCTCCCTCCCATTAGGCCCCCTTGCCTGCGAGACCAGAACAGGATCTTGGCGTGGGGGGCTGTTTGAGTGTGGAGGGAGGGGCGCTCCAGCTAGCGCAAATAGAAAGCTAGTGAAGAGCTGGGTGGCATAAGGGGGAAGGGTGCTTGCGCTTGCCGCGGCAGGGAGTCCTGTCTTGAGTTAGCGCTAGTTCCGTTCCTTTGCCGCGCCGCAACCCATAAAAATTTGTTTAAAATTTAAAATTCATACACCCTGCCGTTGCTAAAACACGCTGACAAACACCCACACTTTAAACAAATCACTCACAGAAGGATAGGAACCAGGAATAGATTCGAGACCAGCGCAACGGAAAAATGAAGGATGTGCAACCGATACCAAGAGGACTCATGCCACTTAGCGTGGTGCCCCGCGACGAGGACAATCTTCGACACCATAGATGCAATCGCCAACTATACCCCAAACCCGAATAGGTCCTGCAAGCAGAAAACGAGGGACGGGCCATTTGCATACCCAGACGCGACTACCCCCGACAGCTTGAAAACCCTCTACATAATAGCTTGGAGAGAATTCGAGTCACACGAATACCATTATGTACCAGTTTTAGAATCACGCTAATAAGGTTCACTACCCTGGTGAGAGGCGTTGCCCCGTTGAACAGCCACCAGCCACCGCCCAATGCGTACCCGCACGGCGGCCCAGGGCAAAAAACATGACCTCAAAAAACCGATGGAGCTCAGCACTCCCATCTTTACAGAGGACGACAAAGGCAAGCTAAAAATGAACGACAACCTCGGCCTCGTGGCGAAAGAAATCGGCCTCGCCGAAAGACTCGCCTGAGGTCGAGGCACATCCCCCCCCGTGAAGACAAAGACACCGCGAGCGTAAGACAACCCACCAACGACGAGACACCCACGCCACAACAATAAGAAACGAGCCACCCAGAGGCACAAGAGGAAGGAGGAAGGCGAGAACAGACCACTAGGAGCCAGTGCACCCCGCCCAACCCAGCCACCCAGCCCCCCCACAACCTGGGCCCCTAAGCCCCTAAGTAGAGCACGAGGGGAGTTGCCGCAAGGCGGGAAGTGAGGGAAAGGAAGGGAAATGGGCGTGGCTACAATAGGTAGTCAACCCCATAGCCGCGCGCGAGGCGAGGATATTAAAAGGTTTTTTTTATGCCGGGTGACTGACCTAGGGAGAGGGGGGGAGGGGGGAAGGGTGAGTACGAGTGCTAGCCTTCGTGGGCCTGGGAGTGGGTCTCTTGACTCGCGCCCACTGGGGGTCCGAGTAAGAGTGGTGAGTGGCCTTAGCTCGCGCTTGCCAAAAGGCAACGCAAGCATGGCATGTGGCATGAGGATGACCGACGGCCCCCCCGGAGGGAAGCTGGAGCCCGATGGGGGAAGGCACAAGGCGCCTCCCCCATATGTGAACTAAGTGTAATCTTAGTTTGGGTTGAGCTGGCAAACTTTCGCATGGAAAAATAGCATACTACTAATCATAATTGCATCAACATTACAGAGCGTGCACTAGGTGGTAGTACTACACGAGAGAATACACGAAAGTCGAGAAGACGTAAATAAAATGAAAGAAAATCAGCTGTGCACCATTTGTGGGGCGAGCAATCTATTGTACAATGTACAACGTAGTGTGTAGCGTGCGTGAGCCACTTCATGAATCAAGAGTTGTAGAGTAGATAGACTACTAACTGGTAAGTTGGTACCCAAGCTGTGGGAGGCCACCGATTAGAGCCCGTCGGATGTCATTGCTGCAATGCCGCTTGGTGCCGCGGGATCAAGACTAGGTGTAGCAGCATCACCGTGTGCCAAGTCCATCTGCGAGCTAGGCGAAAACGCCATCGAGGACGCAGCCACTGTAGCTCCTTCCAAAGCATTGGTCGGAGTCCCGCCGCTTCCGTTGGGCTGCCCTCCCAAGATGCCCTGCAAGAAAGAAACTTGCTGTTTCAATAGCTTGTTCTCAGCCGACAAAACCGCATTCTATCCATAGGACAGGGAGAGCGTTAGTGAGATGCCGGCAACACACGAAGCCGACACTTAGTCCACACGCTGCGGGCGCAATCGACTCACCTGTGAGCTCAACGCAACGAGTTGTTGACGCAGAGCAGAATTATCTTCCATGAGAGTTGAAAGTGTCGCTGTTTTCTTCGACCGGTATTTCGAGGACGCGTTGCGATTCGACTCTCGTCGGCGCGCTTTGCGAATTTCCTCAGGCAGTAGTGCAGGCGTGCTCGTCAAGCCACTACGCAGAGTGCTCTCATGGTTGCTTGAGCTGCTAGATGCCAATCCCACTGGAATACTTGCTGGGCTTTGTGTGATAGAGCCGCTGCTGCTCGCCTTCAGCAAAGCTGTTCTAGGACTCTCAGGAATGGTGAGCAGTCGCTCAGAGGGAACGGACGAATGGGTCGAGTCTGAGTGCATCGATTCCCCCGAGCAGATGGACGATGAGTCGAAAGCATCGAGCGCTTCGGTATCCGTCTGAGCATGAGAAGGAAAGGTGGAGTGGCACATCTTGCGTGACATGAGCTTTCAGGAAAATATCCTCCGATGGATGCCATGTGACGAGTAAATTATGACGGATTCGGGGTTGGGCACACAACAAGTCGTGATCAGCCCCACAATATCTGCATTCCTCAGGTAGATGGAAGGGACGCACCTCTGCAATTGCATCGAGTCCACGCGGCTGTTCACACACAGCGGCTGCCTTGGGAGTAACACATGTGTCGCAGTGATGGTTGAGCGAGGACATGTACTCTGACAAGCATTGCGCCGCACCGCGATAGAGAGCTGGCTCATTGGCCCAGTTCTCAAGCTTAGCCTGTCACAGGAGCCAGTGAAGACAATCAGCTCAAATTTCGGTCCATCTTGCGCGACAGGGGAGGTACTGCGTGAGCGTACCAGCAGCTTCTCGAGGATAGACCGCACGGTCGCCTGGTATACGGGCCCATGGACCTCACCCATTAGCACTCCTTGAAAGGCCTGGCACCTCGTCTGCTCCTCGATCTCAAGCAGGCGGATGAGCTCCTGGCAGCGCTCACCACCCTGCGTGCGCAGCCTTGATGTAGCGGCGGTGTGCGCCGCGCGCACCTCCGACTCAAACCGGATCCACATGGCCGGCCCAGCGGCACCATGGCCGGCGACGAGCGAGTCAAGACCGACCGAGATAGCCAGGGACTCGAGGTCGGCAAGCGAGACCTCCATCGCGCCACCGCCAACGTCAAGTGGGGGGGAAGGAAGAGCTCAACGACTCACACTCACACACACAGAGACGACACGTCTTGTACGCTCCCACTCTCCGATCTCTCCCTCTCTCCTCATCTCCTCAGAGGATGTCCAGCGTCGGAAACCCAAGCAGCCTTTGTCTACTTGTCTACTCTTCCTTTGTGTCGGAGTTTTCTTGTCTCTTGCTCGGCAGGTGGGCCCCTCTCATGCAGGTGGGTGGTCCGTGCAGGATAGGGCCCATGGGCCAACCCACCAGTGCTACGCGAATCGGCGGGTGGGGGCACACCCTCCGGCAGGGTCTGGCCGGCTGTGGGCCTCCCGGTGGCCTTGTATGCGAGGAGTGGGTATGACCCACGAGGCCTCGGCGAGACTGACAGCATCCCTCTCGACTCTCGACGAGGGACGAGGGACCGACGGGGAGTGTTGCCGTGTTGCCGTGTTGACCCGAGATGTTTCCTGCCGCGCAGGCCGAGCTATATATTGTGTGTGCGTCGATCGCGTGGTGAAATGTGAAATAGAAATAGACCCAAAGCCGCGTGCGAGGCGAAAAATTAAAAGGTTTTTTTATTCGATCGCGTGGGCGTGGCGGCTTCTATCGCGGCAGGCGAGGTACTGATGCCGGTGATTACACCGCCTATCTCGCCTCTGCTCAAAAGTCAAAAGAGCCTCATCGACCCTCGAGCCGATCTAGACTTGAACGACATCAGCTCTCAATCAATACTCAATACCAATACTCAATACGTATTGTCAATACGACCATATCAACACAATATATATGTATGTATGGCTGTATGGGTATGGCCGATCACTATCACTAATCGTATGATTGGTCGCCATGGAGGGGGGCCTCACGCCTTTCCCACTCTCTCGACTCCCCTCATGGGGGGCGAGAACCATCCACCCCCCTGCGCTGCCTCTTGCCTCTTGGCATGCAGGGCGGACTCACTCAGACTGCCCAGACTCTCCGTGAGAGTCAGGCACGGATCGCACGCCCTGGCCTGCGTCGGCCAGCTTGTCGTTCTGGCCAACCCCTCCTCCGGACTCCTCCCCGTGCCCCCCCCCCCCCCCGATCAGGGCCCCCAGCCAGGTCCAGTCTACCGGCAGGGGCGCGAGAGCCAGCGAGGGAGAGGCAGGAGCAGGAGGGGCCAGGGCCATGCCCGCTCGCACTGGGCTCTGCGCCCGCAACAGAACACAGAACGCCTTGCGTGTCGCGCACTCGCGCACACGCAGCACGCAGCTGCGGCTTGCGGCTTGAGATACGGCGAAGCTCCGAGCTGCGCTCCGAGCTCGCGGACCGAGACGTCGCCATGGCGGCGCTGGAGCGGAGCCAGGGCGTATGGGTTCACGTTTACCCGGTGTTGACCCACTTTGCGTTAACACCTCCATTGGCTAGGTGTGGCACATGCGTTAACACCTCAATCTGCAAGTGTTGGTACCAGCAGCGGGTTAACACCACACTGCCGGTGCTGTGTACTACTGTGCACCCACGCACCCACGCACCCACGCACTCACGCACCCACTGAATGCTACGTGCCGCGCGTGCGCGCGCACGAGGAGCTGCACGGCCAAGTGGCAAGTGGGGAGTTGCTCGTCGGCACGGGCACCATGGCCAACTTGGAGCTTGCGCGGCTGCACCGCTGCACCTGCTGCTGCGCGCGCTGCGCTGCGCTGTTGCCGCTACACGGGCGGCGCGATGGGACCGTGCTGCTCCTTGTGCACGCGTGGGCCGCCTACTGCGTGGGGAGGCAGCGGCGGCGGTCGGAGGTGAGCCGGTGAGCCGGCGGTGCCTGCCGCCGCCTTCGCGGCCATAGACCGGCTGCTCGCCGCACTCGCTGCGCGCGACCGACCGCGGCCGACGCTCACGTTGCGCGCTGCGCGTCGCCTGCGCGTTCCACCTGCGCGGGGCCGCGCGTGTCCCGATAGGCATTTTGTCATTTGACCGCGCATTCCCTCGCGCGCGCTGCCGCGCTGCCCGCTAAAGCAAGCAGAATCAGCAACCGCAACAGTGACGAGTGGAAGTGCGTCAACACCGTGTCAACACTTGTTGTGCCCTGCGTCAACACTTGTAAGAGGCCAGATGGGTTAACACCTTGCCCAAGCTACTGTAATGGGCCCTCGAGGGCGTGTCAACGTGAACCCATACGCCCTGAGCGGAGCCCGCAGCAGGTGGCGCGGCGGGAGGCGGCGGCGATGGCGGCTCTAGCTTTGGAAGCAGAGAGGCGCGGCGCTGCGCAGGAGCGCAGGAGGTGGCACAATCAGCCGATAGCCCGATGGCGCAGGAGGAAGGGGGAAAACAGCAAGCTGCCGGGGATCGGCTCACGACGCCTGCCACTGGCTACTGGAAGCCTCACACACCCAGCCCCTAGGTAGTGCACGAGGGGACGCGCCGCAAGGCACGTAGAGATGGGATAAGCACGGATAAGGGATAAGGGATAAGGGAAGCGGGCGTGGCTGCGGCTGCATGGTGCATGGTGCATGGATGTGGATGTTGTGATGTTGATGTTGTATGTGTATGTGTGTGTGTATGTTGTGCAGGGTCGCGCGCGCGGCGAGACTATTACGAAGTTTTTTGTAGCCACATACTCCGAACGAGCCATGCACCAACCGTGCACACCCCATCGCGGAGGGAGGGGCTCCGTTGCTCCGTTGCCGATTGCCGATGAGGCACGGTCCCTCAGCACTAGGATTAAAGTAGGACGACAAGAAAACTCTGACAAGACTACTCTAGAGCTCTTATCAGGGAATTGAGGGCGGCTCTTGCCCTTTCTTTCGCCAGCCGCGCGCCCGCCGCTCTCGCGCTCCACCTCGCCGCGCCCGCCCACCAACCAGTTGCCCCCCCCCCCCGGCTTCACCGGTCAGCTGCTCAGAGAGATGCTGGACTATGCGAAGAAAATGACCAAGGAGGCTATGTGCGCCGCCTCTCCCACTCACGCGAGCCCGCGTCGCCTCGTGTGGCTGGTTGGCGCTGCTCTGCGCAGAGCGTTTGAGCCCCTCCCCCAGCCCCCTCCCCCCCCCCCCCCCCCGCCCATTCTAACACCCCTGCCCTTGCTCTCGGCGCACGCGCTCAGGGTGAAGGTCACTGGCACCGAGCTGGAGAAGAAAATCGCCGAAGCCTGTAGCAACAAGCCGTGGGGCGCCTCTTCCACCATGCTTGGCGAGCTTGCTCAGTGCACCTATGACTAGTGCGTTTCTGGCCTCGCCTCCACGGCCTCTGTGCACCTCCCCCCTGGAGGGCGGTGTGCTCGCGAGCGTGGCCGCGTCTGCCCAGGCATATGGCTCGAGGCTGGGTGCGCTGACGGCACCCCCGCCTCTCCTCCCCATGCAGCCAAGACTATCCGGTAGTGATGGCAGGGATGTGGAAGCGCGTGCACAGCAAGTCATCGGAGTGGCGCGTTGTCTACAAGGGCTTAACGCTGCTCGATTACCTGCTACGCAACGGCTCGGAGCGCGCGGTGGAAGACGCGCGCGACCACCTCTATCAGATCAGGACTCTGTGCGACTTCCAACACATGGAGAGCGGAGGGGTAGACCAAGGCATCAATGTGCGCGAGAAGGCCCGTCAGATCATTGACTTGCTGAACGACCGCGAGCGCCTCAAGGAGGAGCGCGAAAAGGCTCGGCAGAACCGCGGCAAATACGGCGGTGTTTCGTCGCAGAAAATGCAGGGCTTTGGCTCCGCCAGCATGCAGGGTTTTGGAAATAGCGGCAACAAGTATGGCGGCTTCTCTGCTGAGGATGCGCGTCGGCAGCAAGCGATGCGCAGCAGTTATGGCAATGTTGGGATTGATTCGGACCGCTCGCGAGCCCCTCGCCCCTCGCCTGCTTCGGCTCCCGCGCCACCCCAATCCACCGAGGCCGGCAAGATCCAAGTTAGCCTTCCTCCAAAGGTCAAGCCGACTGCGGGGCCACCAAAGGTCCAGATCAACATCAATGCAGCTGCCTTCACTGGTGGAGGTGCATCCCTGCAAGCGTCGGCGCCAGTGCCGGCGCCGACACCTTCTGACGATCTCTTCGGCCTCTCCGACCCTAGCCCTCCACCGGTGGCGCCCTCCGCCGTCGGCATATTTAGCGCCACATTTGATGACTTTGATGTGTCCGTGCCGGGGCAAGCTCCCTTGGCGCAACCCGTGGGCGGCGATGCCTTTGCCGCCAATTTCGACATGGGCTTCGGGTCCGCTGATCCGTTTGGTGCCACCCCGGCGCCTCCGCCTCCCGCGCAGATGGGCAGCGGCTTTGATTCCAGCTTCGGCGCTTCTTCTTCATTCGGCGGTGCTGCACCCACTTCGCCAGCAGGCGCCTTTGGCGATGGCGTTGGCGACCTCTTCGGCGGTGGCGATCCCTTTGGAGCTGCCGCGCCCACCCCTCCCACTAGGGGTGGTGACCTTTTCGGCGCCACGCCTACCGCCCCACCGACAGACCCGTTCGGCGGGAGCAGCGACCTCCTAGGTGCCGCGCCTGCGCCTGAGCCTACCAAGCCTAAATCCGCGGTTGACTCGATGCTCGAAAAGTCGCTCGGCAACTTCAGCCTGAGCGGCGCGCCGGAGCCTACCGCACCAGCAAGCTCAGCAAAAAAGGCGCCACAGATGGGCGCTGGCAATGGTCTTGGCCTTGCGGATGCCAAGAGGCAGTCTTCCTCTCCTTCGACTGGCGGCGGCATGCCGGGCACCATGGGCTTTGGTGGAGGTGTGCAGGGAGGAATGGGCATGGGCGGCGGCATGCCGATCGGCATGGGCGGCGGCATGCCGGGCGGCATGGGCGGCGGCATGCCGATCGGCATGGGTGGCGGCATGATGGGCGGCGGCATGCCGATCGGCATGGGCGGTGGCATGCCAGGCGGCATGGGCGGCGGCATGCCGGGCGGCATGGGCGGCGGCATGCCGGGCGGCATGGGCGGCGGCATGCCGGGCGGCATGGGCGGCGGCATGCCGGGCGGCATGGGCGGCGGCATGCCGGGCGGCATGGGCGGCGGCATGCCTGGCGGCATGGGCGGCGGCATGCCTGGCGGCATGGGCGGCGGCATGCCGGGCGGCATGGGCGGCGGCATGCCGGGCGGCATGGGCGGCGGCATGCCGGGCGGCATGGGCGGCGGCATGCCGGGCGGCATGGGCGGCGGCATGCCGGGCGGCATGGGCGGCGGCATGCCGGGCGGCATGGGCGGCGGAATGCAGGGTATGGGCGGCATGCCCCAGCAGGGCATGAGTGGCATGCCCGGAGGATTGTCCACGGGCGGCATGCCGTCACAAGGAATGATCGGCTACCAACAACGCCCCTTCTAGGTCGGTCAAGTTGGGGAGTGTAACTTTTTGCCATATGGTGTGGCACGCTACGTCACGGCAAGCAGCCACTCCTCGCAAGTCGCAAGATGTACCGGGAGAGGCTGGGGCATGGTCACCGGACATGATCTCGTCGCCCGAATAGACGCGCAGCTGCCACTTGCTCATACGATACCAGACTCCGTCACACACTCCTCGCGCTCAACTTGGGTCAGCTCTTGACGTAGCATACTAAAGCTGACCGGTTGGCAAGAGTGTGCGATCGTGTTCTGCGGGATTATTTGCGCTCGACGAGAGGAGAGGGGGGACGAGGCGCAAAAGCAAAAGGAGCGGGTTGCCACGATGAGCTACACAATCTTGCATGCATACAGCGCAGCCGGTTGCGGGCACTGGAGTGCACCATTGGTTGGGTGTATTGAAGAACCGGGGGGGAGGGGACGTCATGTTTTGTGCAAATGTGAATGCCATTAGCCATCAACGCACGCGTTCCCCGTCTCGCATGTTGCTTGTTGCCTCCGAGGTGCCATTGCTTGTGCGCACTGAGCGCCTCGCTCAATAGCACATCATCGGAGAGGGGGAACAAGCGGCAGGTGAGAGCACACCGGCCAAAAGGAGGCGGGATCACATGACAAATTCCGAGTTGTGGTGGCGTTGATGTTCACCAAGTGAGTAGCAGGTTTGGGTGGAGGTGGTCCATCAACACGAACATTTTTTGTGTCTTGTCGTCCTGTGTACGTCCCTTGATCGACAATGGTCATTGGGCGATCCGCTGTGGTCCCTGCACTACGAGGTCGATCGGTTCAGGGTGCGGAGCGAGCAGACGAACAGAGGTGGCGAGCAGCAAACGAGGCCAAAGGAACAAAGGAAAGGTTGGGAGGAAGGTCGGGGCGACAACCGAGAAGGCGCGGGCAGGATGGCAGGGCCCAAGCCCAAGGGGTCCCGCCCGATTCTGTGTTGCAGCTCTAGATCGTGCTCTAGCAGTACCGGCCAGCGCAGCGTTCCCCCCCCCCCCCCCACGAGGCGGCGTCCCACAAATGCGAAGTGGTACCAGCGCCCACGGTTGGGCTGAGCCGGTGTATATAGAGAACGATCGTTCCAACTAAGTTTATACTTAGTTCGCCCATGGGGGGGGCACGAGCCCCCCCCCTCTCTCCACTCCTCCCCTGTCATGGGGTAGGAAGTAGGAACCACCCATGCTCCTAGCATGCCTGATGGCTTGCCAGGAGCAGACTGCCCTGCTGGCCCACTTTCTCCCTGGCAGGTGGCAGGCTCACCTGCCTCGCTCGCCCTAGCCTGTCGTGGCCAGCCCATCGCTCCAACCCCCCCTCCCCCCTTGGTCGACAGGCAGACAGGTGCAGAGTGGGGACCCTAGAGGCTGAGCAGCGCCAGCGAGGGCGAGGCAGGGGAGAGACCCGGGCCCATCCCCATATCCCCATCCTCCTCTCCTACTCTGCCCCGTGAGCTGGCCTCTAGGCTCTAGGAGCCTCCAGGGGTCGCCAGAGGGCAGCTGCAGGCCTGTCGTAGGCGCGCCATCGCGCGTGCCGCAGGAGAGGGGAGAGAGAGCGCGGAGAAGGGGGTGCTCCCGGGCGCGCGCCTAGCTCGGGCGCTCCGGGTTAGCTCGCGGTGGTGCCCATGAGGCAACCACCGCGGCTTGGGCGAGGCAGAGCGCAGAGCGCCATCGCCGATCGCCGATCGCATCGCCGACCGTATATCGTATATCGCAGGATAAGATTCTCACTACATTCACACGCACGCACATTTACACAAACGCACGCGAAATTAATAGTAGTCAAGTAAGAGCGTGCGGGGAAATTTCCGCGCCGCGCAAGAATGCCCCGCGCGGATTCGAAACGGCCGCGAGGGATAAGAGAGAAGCAGAGACCTCAGTATAAGCGTACGGAGGTTAGAATGAGCATCCATGATGCATGATATGGACGTATTTATAATACGGGACTCCTCCGTTGGCGCGCTAGCGAGGGCCGCGAGGGGGCGATTTGCGATGAGCGATGAGGCGGCGAGGCGGCGGCGGTCATGGGGGGCAGTAGGAGGCGCGCCCGGCAGCCTGCGCGCATGGCTGTGGCTGGCCGGGGCACGCTGCACCGGGGACGCGTCGATTAGCGGCCCGGCGCTCGCCTGCGCTCGCGTCGGACGTCGGCCCTCCGCCAAAATGATTTCTGATTTCTGGCCTGCTGTTTGCGCGTTTTCGTTTTCTTATTACGCATTACGCATTGCCGTGGGGGCTGCCGTCTACTGTGGGGGGTCTGGGGCCCAAAGAGCACCGGATATGTGCTAGTCACACCTATCCTGTCACCATATCCAAAAATCTCGTAATGAATCCTCAATCTTGACTTGGTCAATTTTCACCCTTAGCAGAAGTTAAAATAAAAATAGCGGTTTGATGTTTGAGATGTTTTTGACCGCCCCGCTAGTCTGGGTCTGGCAGACTGACCTGGTCTGGGGCCCAAAGGGCATCGAATATGTGCGAGATGGGGCATTTTCCGGGGTTTCTACCGCTTTACTTTGGGGTATTTCCTCGATCCTGACTTTTTCATTTTTACACCCTTGGAAGTTAAATAGCGTTTGACCGCCCTATCCCTTAGCCCTAAGCACCAGTAGCTAGTAGTGCACTGGGATACTAGGGTTATACCACCACAACAAAACTCCGACGGAGCCGAGGAGCCACGCGGCCCCTCCGTTGTTTCGCGGTGGGCGGCCGCCTACCCGCGACCCGTCCCGCCATTCCCCCCGGCCCCCGCCCAATGGCGAACGCCATCCTCCGGCTGTGCGGCTGCACCGCCGAGGCGCAGCGCGCAGCCCACTGGGTCCCCGATGCGCAGGGCGATCGGTGCTCCTGCGGTGCCGCATTCGACCTGTTCACTCGCCGCCACCATTGCCGCTGTTGTGGGGGGCTCTTCTGCGCCGGCTGCTCCAACCGGCGGTGCACACTACCCGGCTGGGGCATTGAGACGAAGGCGCGCGTGTGCCGCCGTTGCTACACTCTCGAGGTTGCACAGCTGCCCATGCTGCTCGCTGGCGACGTCTGGGTCAAGGCGGGAGCGTGGACCGGCCTGCCCAGCCAGCGCTTTGTGTGGCTCGCTGCAGACCAGTCGGCGCTGCTCTGGGCGCCATGGGACGACGGCACGGCGACGGCAGACCGGCAGCGCCCGCGCCGGCTCGAGCTGCGCGAGCTTGAGGGTGTCGAGACTGCCACCGACGAGGCGCTCGTCCTGCGCAGCCGCGGTGGCGGCCTCGTGCTCGAGCCAGACGGAGTGCACGGTGGCGCGCGCCGCTCACATGCTTGGGCGGCAGCGCTCGCGGCGCTGCTCGCCGTGGGCGCAGCGCGCGCGCATCAGGAGCGGCTGTATGGCGGCATTTCCGTCGATGCGGCCGCCTCACCACGCACCATTGCTATTTCCGCCCCGCACCTCCAGCACCTGCTGCGACTGCGGCAGAGCCGGCTCGTGGCGGCACGTGAGGATGAACTAGCAGCATCCACCGACTGTGCGGCACAGGCCGAATCCGGCCTTGACGAGGAGGAGCTTGAGCGGGAGCAGGCGGAGCTAGAGGAGCGAATGAGGCAGCGGCGCGACTTTGCAGAGCTGCATGCGCGCATGCGCACAAAGTACGGCGCGCGCGGCGCGGCGCAATGAGGGATGCGAGTGGCGGACAGGACAACTGCTCGTGGGAAGCCGCGATAGGCACGCAGCTGGGGATCCGGTCACCTTCGATGGATATGAGTCGTTGGACATTGCACTTGTGCAGCTGCAACAATGGCGAGATGACTTGGACATTCCGTTCTGCAAACGTCTCTGCGGCATGGCTGCGGTTGACATCCAGCAAAACTGTGAAGCGGGTTGCGAGCTGCCAACAAACAGCTCCACGGGTAGGTGTAGGTGCAGGTGATAGTACGGCGATGGTGCTAGTAGTGCGAGTGGGCCGGGACTTGCCATTGCGCTCCGTATGGGTGCGTCAGTGGACCGACCTCGAGTTTTCGAATTTTGCTGGTGACGCAAGTGCGCGCATCGTGGCCACCCTGTGAAAAGTGATTTTGAAGGTGTGTGTTGCTCTTTGTGCAATAAGTGGATGTGATGTGACATGACTGTGAGTGCGTGGCTGCAGTATCGTACGTATGAGTGAGTGTGCGTGAAGTACGTGCGCGTCGTAGCAGATGTCATGCTACATCGTAGTAGTAGGCCATGCGACAGGACCAGCACCCATCACTTACATTTACCGAAATCCTCACTGACAACGCGCCGCCTGCCTCGATCGGGCGCGACATAACGCGACACCTTGGCCTACGCTGGCCAACCCATTGATCCAATCCCTCCTTCCCCCCGGTCGATAGGCAGATGGGTGCAGCGTGGAAGCCGCAGGAGGTCTGGGAGGGCCAGCGAGGGAGAGGAGAGGCAAGAGCAAGAGGCGGGGGCGGGGAAAACTTCTCGAATAGTCTCAACACGCGCGCGGCCCTGAAAAAGGTATCTCGCAGCCACGCCCGCTTCCTTTTTCACTTCCTCCTCCTGCTTTGCGGCGCGTCCCGCGTGCCCCCCCATGAGCGAACCAAGTATAAACTTAGTTGTGGTGTTGGGAGGGAGGGAGGTGGGTGAGTGCTCTATTGTTTGCGGCGTGTTCTAGACGGTATTCTTGTGCCTCTCGTGGCTGCTTTCCCTCCTCCGTGTCTCGGAGGTGTGGTGTGGGTGGGTGTTTTAGTTGGCTTGGTCTTGCATGCGATTTCAAAGATGTCCAGGGTCCAGGGTGTGTGTTGGGCTTGGCCCGCAGGTGCTCTTGGGCCGGCTCGCGCCACGTCCCTCGCTCGGTGTTGTGGGAGAGGTCTCCTAGTGTCGTTTGTGTACCTGTGTTCTTCCTTCCCATTCACCAACTAAGTTTATACTTGGTTGACCCATGGTGGGGGGGCACGAGCCCTCCCTTCTCTCCACTCCTCCCCTGCCATGGGGGAGGAACCACCCATCCTCCTGGCATGCCTGATGGCTTGCCAGGAGGAGACTGCCCTACTGACCCACTTCCTTCCCCACAGGCTCGCCCCATTCGCCCGGCCTGGCCAGTCGTGGCCAGCCCATTGCTCCAACCCCCCCTCCCCCCCCTGGCCCCCTGGTCGACAGGCAGACAAGTGCAGCATGGGGGCCCTAGACAGAGGCTCTACAGTGTCAGCGAGGGAGAGGCAGGGGAGGCTGGGGAGGCCAGGGCCCAGCCCCAGCCCACTCTATCCTCTGCCCCCTGAGCTGACCTCCAGGAGCCTCCAGCCTCCAGGGGTCGCCAGAGGGCAGCTGGAGGCCTGCCGCAGGCCGCAGGCGCGCCATCGCGCGTGCCGCAGGAGAGGGGAGAGAGAGCGCGGAGAAGGGGGTGGAGGTGTCGTTCCGTCAATTGTGGGACATCAGTCGAATTGAGCTATCAAGGAGCCTCCAGGGGTCGCCAGAGGGCAGCTGGAGGCCTGCCGCAGGCCGCAGGCGCGCCATCGCGCGTGCCGCAGGAGAGGGGAGAGAGAGCGCGGAGAAGGGGGTGGAGGTGTCGTTCCGTCAATTGTGGGACATCAGTCGAATTGAGCTATCAAATGTCCATAGCTATTTATACAAATCTATCATGTGCTTTTGAGGATTTGTCTATTTTTGGCGACAGTGCAGTAGTCACAGTGTCTTTTTCCTGAGCGCGCCCCCATACGATTGGCGATGCGATCGGCGATGGCGCTCTGCCTCGCCCAAGCCGCGGTGGTTGCCTCATGGGCACCACCGCGATATCACATATCACCCCAATCCCCCTAGTAGTGTGTAGTGTACGGGGGGAGCCGCCAGATGGCGGGGGGAGAAGGGGAGAAGGGCCGGGGGAGTGGGGGTGTAGAAAGTATGCGACGTACTACGTGTAGTGGGTAGTGGTTCCATTCGCCGCTAGTGCGGTAAGAATATTAAAAGGTTTTTTTCCCCTTCCCATTCCCCCTCCTCAACTAAGTTTATACTTAGTTCACCATGGAGGGGTTCCTCGCGCCCCCCTCTGAGGCAACAATTCCCCTCCGGGCCTCCGGGGGACCTGTCGGTCAACCCCATGCTCTGACTTCTGGCATGAGCATGGCACTCAACAAGCCAACAACATCCTGAACCCCAGTGGGCGCGGGTCGCGAGCCGTACTCCCATGTCCGTAATGGGCCTGCCCTCGTACTGACTCCCCCCCCATCCCTGGTCGCCAAGCAGACAGAGTTCTCTTGGCGGCATCCAAGGCCAGCGAGGCGAGCGTAGGAGAGGCAGGGGGGGGCAGGGGCTGAGGCCCCAGCCTCCGCTGCCCGCTGCCCCCCTGGCCCTCTGGGAGCCCCACATTGAAGTCCAAAAATACCAGTATGGCTTATGCTTATGGTCCAGTGTGAATAGAACCAGGCCTTGTGGACCGAGTGAGTTGGCGTCACAAATTTCCTCGTCATTCGATGTTTGTGCCTCGCATGAAGGGCCTCAAACCCCCGTGGGATATGAGGAAATTCAACTGGATAAACAACGATGAGTATCTAACTATATTGGGCGTCCCCCTAGGAGCGCCTGAGGCGCTTAAACCCTTTTGGACGGCACTAGCGGACAAGATTGACGCGAAAGTAGCCAAGCTAGCACCGGCCACAAATTATATGACGATATTTGGTAGAGCGTCAGTGGTAAACTTCATAATATATGGTATGCCGAGATATTGGTTACAAACCTTGGCCGCCCCTAAATGGTTTCACTCCCGTGTCCAGAGAGCGGCGGACACTGTCCTCTGAACAAGCCCGTACACAAATAGACAAAACAAATGGATAAAACACCCACATTATGCCGTGTCGCACGGTAAAAGTGCAACTAGGACAATGGGGCTAGGGCTCTTAGACTGGACGTCCCATGTGAAGGCATTACAGGCCAAATGGATTTTAAACTATTTAAATGCGAGAAAGGCATTATGGAAACACGGACTCGATGCTTGGTTCTGTCGAACCGGACTGGGGAGGGGAGCTGTCCTCTCCACAATCCCTACGAAAACACTGACGGCTTATCTAAGTGGGCGCGTTGGCATGTCAGCTGTCGGAAGCAAGGGCTCGATAGCTGGGGCGTGTGTTGTGTGCTGACACGTCTGCCCTTTGGGGACGGGAGAGGATGGGGTTCCAGCCCCGCAACCCCGAAAGTGGCCTTTGGTGGGCACTAGCATCCTTCATTGTGGTTCCGACGCGCCAAAATCTACTAAAAAAAAACTCCCTGGCCACCGCGAAAAAAACACCGCATTGTTCGCTATCGTACTAGCCACCATGAAACAATTGGCTTCTGAAACTTTGCACAAGCTCTTATCATAGCATGAGACACCTCTCCATGCATTCACATCGACTTTTGGGTGCAATTGTGAAAAGTCGATTTTTCCCGTCCCCACCTCTATTTTTAACAGGATGCGCGGCGCATCGCGCCGCACTCTCCTCCTCTTGCCACGGTGGCTACCGCGATGGTACCACTATGTTGCGCGGCAGCATGCTACCACTTACTAGATGTGGCGCTTTGTGGTTCTTTGGTGATAGTGAGGCGAGGTGGACTCAGAACGGGAGCGAAAAGGCGCACGATGACCGGTGCACTACGAAGGTATCGCCCGGACACTGCAGCGCGGGCAAGGGCCGCCCAAGCAAGCAGCACCAGAGCTACACGCACCGCCATCACCGGATCTAAGCATCAACGGATAAAGGAATCCTCCCACATAGTAGAGCGGCGAGGCTTTGAATGGCGGGGCAAGACGTTGGCTCGGACGCGAGCAGCTACGACTAGGTACGGCCCTCGCCCTTCGGCATGTCATAAGCAGGCAAAAGCTCCATGGCAGATTACTTGCCGGGCTTGGCTGTGGCCGGCTTCGCAACATGTGTATGTTCGCGCCATGGCTCACATAGTTCCTCCAGGCTCGCTTCGTTGCTTGCGAGCTGAAAAGCGCGGGCGATCTCCTGCTTCACCTCAGCTAACGTCTCTGGATCACATACACGCCCGAGGTCATGAGTCAGCTCGAAGGGATCCTCAATACAGAAAAGGTGACGGTCGCCACGGAAGCCGCGCTCCTTCGTCGTCCAGCCCTTTTCGTGCTTGCTCAAGTGAGAACCAGTGCGGACGGAAACGACACCCCCCTTGAAATCGAACTCGCGCGCATAGCAACGGAAGAAGCCGCACAACAGCTCCCCGCTAGACTGGGAGTTTTGGCCGATAGCCTCCATTTCCGAGCGCAGATTTAGGATGTCAGCGCAAAAAGAGCAGTCGAAGGAGCGTCCGTCATGCGTTGTGGCCGACATGGCCTCGGGACTTGGACCCCAGGCTCCTCCACGGATCGCTTGGAGGACCGGGAGGACTGGAGGCCAAGTCATCTGAAGATGAAGAGCAGCGAAATCGGGTGGGGCGGGAATCATACCAAGGGTTGTGAGGCGTGCGCGCGCTGTGCCCGCTGGTATGAGAAGCGGTGTCGTGCGAGCCTCTGCCGTACAAGTGCAACACGGCAGTCCCCCACCTGGAGGTAATTGATGACAAGAAGAACCCAAGCGTAGGAAGAAGGGGAGCCTCTGTATGGGTCGGCGATACATCGGCGCTTCGCCCATCGTTTCACGACAAGGCAGAGTTGTCGGACGCGCGGGTCGAAACTTGTGTAGGCCTTGATCAACTGCGGCGGAGATGCAGACATGGTGGTTGCATGACACGTGGGGAGCGGAAGTGTGTCGCATCGAGGGTGCACTCTCAGCCGATCACGAATGGGATGACACATGACAAGAGGTGGGCCTCGGACCAAGCAGGGAGGACTCGCTGGAGGGTGCCTGCTACTGCATTGGCCGCACGGAGGAAAGGGCAGAAGAGGGCAACAGCGAGGATGCATTCACGCGCGAAATGTTGCTCGCCTGTGAGTTGAAAAGGGCGAGCTTGTTGCACATGCAGATGTCGCAAGAGAGACCGCTGATTCCATCCTGCGTAGGGTGAGAGATGATGCGGTGACGGTGGTCTGCAAAAGCGCACATACAAGGCCTCGTGGCTGAGTGCCGCTCAACAGCGCTTGCGGGCACGGACCTCAAGCGCTACGATGGGCACCCTGGCGTTGGGCCGTGCGTTGACACTCTTCATCTCTCCTGCAACCGTGATGATTGCGGCCAAGGAACGAATCATCGCTCTCTGGGTGTCTATCGGAGGATCTGGTGCACCCGCTTCCGTAACGAGCGTTAGATCTAGATCGGCACCCTTCGAATGCAGCCCCGAGACGGACGAACCAAACATTTGAAGACGCGAGCCTGGCGCCACTTCATCGGCATGTACCTACGGAGACCATCCATCATCCGAGGCATTTAGCTGCGATGTGCAGCCCCCCCGCCCCCATTGCCACTTTGGCGGCCACACCACCAGCCAAGGGGCAAGCTCAAACACTCCCCGTCAGGTCATACTGACAGGCCCTTCTGCACCGCAGCATGAAACACTTTTGCACGGCACCGTGAACTCCACAAGGAGAGAAGACCGTGCTGGGAAGCAATCCGAGCATCTAGCAAACGCACACCTGTAGCCGCGCAAGAAGAGATCTCCTAGTCTCTGCATCATCGTCACCGGGCGAGAGCTCCGCGACGAGTGCCTCGATAGCTGCGGTCAAGGAGAGGAAGTAGCTGGGGCTCTGGTTGAGCCGCCCTACTGGCCGGCGGCGCAGTTGATGCATCCGCTCGCGCTGGTGAAGGAGTTGCTCCCGGTAAGACAACCGGTGTGCCTCGTCTTGTTGGGGCACCAGTTGTGCCACTGTATTGTGTTGCACGCTCGTACCCAACCCAATCTGCCGGGAAGATGTGGGCTGCGGAGGCAGCTTTGGCCATTGTATTGCAGTCTGAGAGGTTTGTAGAAGGGCATTGAGCCTTTGAGATTCTGCATGCAGCCGCGAGTATAGATTCATGTTTTGCGCATAGTGCATCGCTTGGGCCTGCAGCTGCGCCGGAGGTAACGCCTGTAGTGCCTGCAGCTGCGCGTACACAAGCTCTTGCTGCTCGCGCACTCGATGCAGCTGGCTCATAAGAAGCAGCTCAGGCGACATCCGAGTTTCCGTAGGCTGTGCCGGCATCGCAGCGCCTGCCTGCTCTACATCAATTGCTCGCGCACTCAGTGGAGATCCTGGGAATACACTTGACTGGGTTGCTGCATGCGCCCATTGGTGCACTGGCATCGCTGCAGGCCATCCATCTAATGGCACTTGAGTATGTAGTGCAGGTTGCGCCTGCTGCTGCGACGACATGAGCAGCATGGAAAGGTCAGCACCCAGTGCTGGATTGGGTTGTGGGTCTTGCTCCAACTGGTTTGATGTTGGCTGCAGCATGTTGGGCAAGCCCAGCACGTTGCTCAGCGGGGTCTGTTCGAGCCTCACACCCGCCTCGCCAGAACTCCGACCGTCCTCAAGCCCGCGCTCGAAGAGCCGCCGCTGCGGCGAGGAGTGCATTCTGTTGCCATTGCTGCTCACGGGTAACAGGCTAGGCAGAGGCAGCTCTTTGTCTGGTGAGAGCGCAGGCAAGCCGGCTCCGGGCAGTGGGTCAGACTGGCGAGCAGGCGACGCATCGCCAAACGTGGATTCGAGCATTAGGCCGGGCGGCAGGCCAGGTGGCATGCGCGCCCCCACCACCGGCTCTTTCCGCTGCTCTGGCAGGCCACCCTTGCTGCCTGCTGCCGCTCCGTTTGCAAGTGACATGTGCTGGAGCATGGCGGCGAGCCCATTGTCGGTACGGTTGGGGATGGCAGCCGACGGAGTGGGTGGGTGGTCGGAGCCTACGGTCGGCTCCCCAATGCTGAGCAGGGCGCGAAGCGCTTGCGAGGCCTCCGAGTCGCGTGCCGACGCCATGGCCTGCCTGCCGCCCGCGTCCCAGGTTTTGTTCTAGCCTTTTGGTGGGGTTGGCTGGTGCCCATACAACGGTGGTTCGATGTGGGGGCCTGCCTATACTTTCTACAGGGCTCGATACTTTATCCAGCTATATCCGTTGGGAGTATCCAGGAGTCCAGGAGTCGGAGTTTTTTTCTGCTGGTTAAGGTGTATGTATGGTGGCGCCGGCGCATTGGCACGGACCGTCGAGGTAGACGCCCTCCCATCCACCCAGGGCGAGGGGGTCGCGTCTCGCGGGAGCCTTGCACGCTGCCCAGCCCTGCGACGGCCGCCCTCACCCCTTCCCCGGTGGGCGGTGGATGGAAAGCTAGGCGGCTAGGCGGGCGAGGTATTCGTATCCAACCCCAAATATAGACTCACTCAAAATCAGATCCAGGTCCAAATGGTCAATCGTCGCAAAAAAATCACAAACTGCAAATGAAAAAATGTGAATGTGAATCGTGCAATATCAATATGAATATGCACTCACAAACAGCAAACAGCAAGAGAGACATAAGACAAGAGGCAAGAGGCTAGCTGAATTTGGAATTTGGCGGAGTGTGAGAGAGACCAGAAGCGATCTCCTAACAACGACAGGGGCCATGTTGAGGCATGAATCAGGGGGGACTTGAACACGATTCTTGATTGTTGATGTTGAGTGAGAACTTGTGCAAAACCTACAACTTGTGCTTTTAGTAGTAGTAGTAGCTAGTAGCTAGTAGCGGTAGCCGGCATGTTCAAGATTTTGTAACAACCTGTGCTTTTACTATTAGTTATGCTCTGTTTGTTTGTATCGACCGGACGCAGCGCAGCGCGGGCCGGGACGGCGAGGGACAGCGGGATAGCAAAGAGCGCATGCAACGCACGCGGCATGGGCATGGGCGGCATGGAGGTGTGTGCTATGTACCAATTGCTGGCATGCCACCGACAGACGCTCTGGCCCAATGCCAATGCTCGAGCACAAGGAGGATGCGCTCGGATCGCCGGCCCTCCGCAGCCTCGCAGTCCTCGCGACGCTAGCGCCTCCTGCGCTTTCACATGGGCGAGCACGGCCAGCTCCGCGTCGTCCACCTCCTGGGCCGCCGTGAAGCCGTGAAGGGGGCGCGTCGGCATCGCACCTCTCTCCCGCCTGACTGCCTGGCATCTCCCGTACTCCGATATTCACAAGACGAATGCGTTTTTCTCCTTTTGCAGGACGGCCACAACATCGAGCCTCAAGAGCGTCCCGACACTGTGTTGAGGCGGGGTTGCTGTCGGGGCCCCCTAGTGAGTGAGGCCTGCAAAAGCCCTCTTCTGACAGCTTTCTCGTTCGTTTTCGTTCGCTTCCTCGCCTGAGACCCCCTCTCCCCGCGCGCCTCTGACGGCCACCGCGTCGGCACGCGCGAGAGAGGGGGTTGCTCGAGCGTGCGGGCGAGATCGAGTGGTGCGAGAGCAAGGTTCAGCGCCAGATGGAGATTGACGGCCGGCAGCTTCCCGCGCGCTGCTGGGTGCGCGAGGAGGGCGTGTGGGTGGAGACAGAGGCGCTAGGGGCAGAGGCGGGTATGCTGCGGCTCTCTTTCATCCACTCCCCATGGCGGCCCCACCGCTGGGTGCCAGCGCCAGGCGCGCCAGCAGACGAGAACGAACCGCTCAGCGTCCGCTTCGACGAGCCGCCGCCCGAAGAGTCTTCTGCACGGGTGCCTCACGTCGCGCCACACGCATACACGCGCAACGCCTGGACGTCGTCCCCCATTGGGCACTGCATGGTTGCCCCCACATTCCGTATTCGCAACGGCGCGCATGTCGTGATCATCAAGCCCGGCACCTATAATCGGCAGCACGGTATCGTCGAGAGCTCGAGCCATGGGTATCACATGGTTCGCACGGCAAGCGGGGGCACGGTGCACGCGCGCGCGCGGGAACTCTTGCCTGTCCGCAGCCTCTTCAAGCATCGCGCAGAGGAGCTCTGCAACAGCGTGTTCTCATCGACCGAGGATGTGTGCGGGGGCCCTTCACGTGGCGACCTGCGGTTGCTAGGCGAGTTCAGCTCCGCGGCCAGCGCATACGAAAGCAGCCATGAGACTATTGAGACCAACACCTCACGTGGCAGTATTAGCCCTCAGGCAGCCAAGAGGGGCAATATAATGAGCAGCGAGACCGCGGGCACGTCGCTGTTGTGGGAGCCAAAGCTGCCTGAGGCTTCCGGCGCGGCCCTGTCGCAGCAATTACGCGCGTCGTGGCCGTCATGCCTTCCGCACCCCTCGCCGATGGACATGCTCCAAGACTATACTGAGTATGAAAGCTACCGACCGACCAGCCGTCCTGTGCCTGGGTTGATGGTTGGTTGCCCAGTGGTGGTATCCAAGCCAGGGCTCTCCGGAGCCCAAGGGGTAGTGACACGGACGGCGAATGGGTTCTGGAGTGTACGGCTGCTGCACGACGGGGCCACCATAAACCTGAGGAGCAAGGAGCTCGAAGTCCTTGGCGACATGCAACCAGCCGAAACCGATGACGGAGCGGGTGGTGCAGGCGGCTTGATGACTGCATTCCCATTGTCATCAACCCCGAGCGTAACCAATGAGGGGGGTAACGACTCGTCCGCCAGGCCAGCGGCCAAGCGGTACCGGACGGTGGCAGCGCGCCTGGGGCTGGTTGTCGGCGCAGAAGTCGAGATACTACGAGTGGGCAAGATGGAGGGGCGACGGGGGTTTGTGGTACGTCTTTGCAATGGCTATGCCGTCGTGCACGTCGCGGATGGAGTTGACGGTGATGTGCTTCAAATCTACGCCCGAAGCTGGGAGGTGAGCGGCCACCTACCATTTTGAGCGGGCTCCGGCACTGCCGTCACGAGAAACAACACCGACTTGGATAGGAGCGGCGCTTGAGGAGGCGGCTGGCGCTCATTGTCCGTGGAGATGGCTCGCCTTAAGATTAGCCCTAGCTGACGTTTCCTGAGCCCTTCCACACGACAGGTGCGTGTACTTAGTGACGATTACGTCGGCTGCTGGTGTGACACCATGCGCCACCTACCTACGACCGATACGCCATTCGAGGGCGTGTGGGTGCAATGCGACAAATGCGGCAGGTGCCACCGCTTCCTTTCATCACGCGCCCCACACGCACCGGAACCAGCACTCAAGCAACGTTCTAACGTCTGGAGCCTCACTCAGGTGGTGTCATGGCGAGTGCGCTGGCTTAGATCGATCTGCAGCGGAAGCGGCGGAAAGTTTCATCTGTGTGCCTTGCACCACTGAGAGCAGCGGGAGAGCGCCTGCCAAAGAGGGCGTGAGCTCGCGAGGGCAATGTGCACACATTCAGAGTGGCTCTCCGGAAGACGTAGAGCCGAGTCCTAAGCGGAATCCTCACCACTGCGTTGATGTGGCGAGATGTGGGTTCGCAAAGCGCTCGCCGTCTCGCCGACACTCGGCCAACGAGGAGGGCTGCCGAACTGGGCGTAGAATCGATGCTCACAATCGAAGACCTCGACGAGGTCGCGACACGCCAGGTGAAGCCCCGTCGCCTTCAGGTCCTCGGCGCAAACGGCAGTCTATCGATGACTCCAATCATGCGGACGAGCGCAAAAAGTGTCGCCTGAGTATCGAGGAGAAGGATGCCATCCATCCAGAGTCCCACGCCGTGCGCGACGGCGGCATGCGGGAAGCCGCAGCGATAAGTGCGAGCTCCATCATCAGGCTACCCTATGGACGCAGCGATAGGGTGGATGCTTGCTTGCGCACTCGAGGCGCAAAAGCGGCTGTGAAAGCCACGGAGGGGGACGGAGGCGCACTAGTACCGTCGCAATCTTGTGCCTCGGAGAACCTTGTGGGAATGGGGCCGACCGTATCTATGGCTTTGGCCGTAGCGCCAGGCACGACCAAGTCTATCGTCACAATAGTAGAGGATTCACCCTTGTCGGACAAGCCCCACGCACCACTGCCAACGATCCCGTGTACCCCGTTGCTCGCGCAACCCCCAGATCCTCCTTCCCCTGTGGACGTCGCATGTTCCGCGTGCGGCGGCCGAGAGCCTGGCTGGGTTCCTTCCGATCCCCGTGGCGTGGCATGCGCGCTGTGTCACAGGTGGTTACACCGCGTCTGCGCCGGCCTCGAGCCACAGCGCGGCGGCGCGGTGGCGGGAGCCGCAAGAGGCACCCATAGTGCGTGCGGTGGGGGAGGGAGCGCTTGCGCAGACCAAGCGAAGCCGTTCCCCCCATTTGTATGCGCGCAGTGCTTGGTGCGTCTCCCAACCACAGCGATTACCGGGAGCGTCTGCGGCTCGCGGTGCGCCCACCCGGACGCGAGCCAGTTGTGTTGCAACTTGGAGTCATTTGAAGGCTGGCTGCAACGTGTGCGCGGGAAGGAGAGTACGCAACCTCCGGAGTCGTACTCATCTAGTAACATGCAAGAGGCAATCGGCACAGCAGCCGGAGGCACGAGTGGCCTCATCGCCAAGGCTTCCGGTGCCTTCGCGGGTCGGGAGGGTGAGGGTCCGCTTCTTGCGCCGAGGCAGCAGGAGAAAACTTCTTCAGCCAATTCACTTTTGCATGCTGCGCTAAACATGTTCTCGTCCTCGTGCCACGTGTGTGGTACTTTAGCACTTTTGAGGAGACGGCAACTAGAAGACGGGGTGAACAAATCCTCGTGCAGCATGGCCTACACTCCTACCCCAGACGAGTCCGCTCATTCGGATGCCTGCTCCGTTGCTCTAGCAGATACTTCTATACCAAAGATTGCTGACGCCGCCGCCGCCGAAGGTGGAGCAGGATCAGCCGCAGGCAACACTATGCATGTAGAGGAGGGGCTGCCCATGTCCGAGGACTCTGCCATGGAGGGCTCGGGCTCCTGCTTCTGCCGTACAGAACCCTTGGGGCAGGTCAGTGGCGCAAGTGCGGGTATTCCGCCCACCCCTGACATTCTACGCATCCCAGCTCCAAAGGGTGTAGAACCTTGCGAGGCATTAGACGCCAGAGGAGCGGACCTTTCTGCACCGACTCGTGTCGTGCCTATCGTCCTGCCGGAATCGGCCTATACGCAGCCGGACGGGAACGAAGTTTGTGAGGGCGGCGCTGAAGCTGACCAAGGCGAAGGTGTCGATGTAGCCGCCCTAGAGTGCATCTCGTGTGGGGGAAGGGTTCACCTACGGTGCGTCACAGGTGGGAGCACTCTCGGGTGCGACGGTGGCGGGCGCAGCGATGAAAGGTACATTTGTTCCGAATGTGAGTCATTCCTCTCGCTTACGCGCAAGAAGGGTGAGGCTGCTGCAGAAAGCGCTGTGCTAATGGCAGCAGCACGGGCGGCGAGACGTGCCCGCCGGCAAGCCCTGGCGCTCGGCGAGTCGACATCGAACGTTTTCGAGGCAACGCCGGTAAACTGTCCGGCCGCACAAAAACTCGCGACAACTGGGACTACGGTGATCTCAGCAATAGTGGATACGGCTAGAGATGTGGCACCTCTCGCGCACGAACGTGCTGCCACCACAACTTGTCACCTCGGACAACAATTTCGCGTCACAACCGACGGTGCGGTAACCGTCAATGAGGTCGATGTCTCTGAGCGCAGTGTTCACGCATGTGCATACGCGGCATCAGCTTACACAGCACGTCGTCTACGCCGAGCGCTCGCATTCCAGCGATCACAGGCAGGCGCCGCAGCAGAGTCATCACGCTGCCGTCACGTCCTCGAGCGCGGCTCGTATGAGCTGTTCTACGCAGTTTTTACCTTCCTCGATGATGCTTGGACGCTCCGTGCCGCAAGTTGTGTGTGCTCAGCTTGGAATTCGTTGCTTGACCGTGCAGCCGCTGATGGGGCGGCAAAGATATGGTGAGTGCAAGTCGCGGAATGCACCGGAGGGTGGGCGACCGTGGATACACACGTTTTAACTGCCTGGGGGTATTTACACGCACATGCCAACACCCACCCTCACCATGCCACCGCCCAGGTCCGCGGCAACTCTCACTGCGCCACGCGGCCCCGGTTGGTCTTCCCTCCGTGCGACTCGTCCTGGGGACAAGGTGAATTTCGTTGCTGGTATCCATCCCTCGGCTCTCGAGCTCCCCCACCCGCTAGAGATCACCGGCTCAGCTGAGCTCGGCACCGTACTGAGTGGTCACATTGTGCTCCGAGGCGCTGCCACCGCTGGCCGCGTGGGCGTTCTCCGCCACCTGCGCTTCTCGCACTTCTACAATCCAGCGGTAACACTGCATGGCGGCTCTTGGCGCTTCGAGGACTGTGTCATCGATTCTTCGCGGCGCAACGCTCGCTCATGCGCAGGAATTGTTGTGCGCGGTGGAGCCACTCTCGAGCTCAATAATTGCACCATCGCCGCTGCCTCGGCTGCCGTCAACTTGTGCGAGGCGGGCTGTGAGCTGCGTGCCCACAGCTCCACCTTTCGTAACGTGCGCTCCGCGGTCCTTTGCGAGCGAGGAGGCACGGTAGTCGTGGATGCCTGTCGATTCGAGGGCCTCACAGGATCTGACGTAGGACTTCGTCTTTCCGCAGACACCGTGGGTGAGGTTAGGGGCAACTCTGTTACACGAGCCGGAGCACTTTGGGGACGACTAGCACCGCCAACCGGAGTCGTTTTCATCGACGCGGCGGCCGCGGATGATGACGAGCTTGCAGTTGTGGAGGCGGAAATGGGCGGCATGCTCCTCCAGCCACCCTGAACCCGGCGGGGGTAGTTTATGCGCGCGTGTTGTGTGCATTTTGGTGAAACACGATAGCATTCTGTCGTAACAAGTCTTGGGGTCACTGTCTTTGCCCCATATTTGTGTGAGAGCACTGGACACTGGACTATCCTCGCCCTCAACTTGCAATTCCAAAAAATCCTTGAAGATTGCCAGGGCCAGGGCTACGGGCCTAGCTAGGGGACCGGCACATT